>LN483401.1:111755-372250 GCA_900002565.1 Culicoides sonorensis | reverse complement strand
CTAATGATATTCTATTTTCTTCTGAAGTTTACCAACTTCAAAAATTACAAGTTCTTTGAAAGTGAACTCAAAAACGAAAAACAAGTGAAAAAAATATCAAAATCTAGAACTTGTGCAATTTTTGATAAGAACAATGTTTGATAGATTATTCAGAACAAAAATTGGACAAGTTCTAGATTTTGATATTTTTTTCACTTGTTTTTCGTTTTTGAGTTCACTTTCAAAGAACTTGTAATTTTTGAAGTTGGTAAACTTCAGAAGAAAATAGAATATCATTAGATTTTGGACTGAGTTTTTTATTTTTTATTTTTAAGTGTTACTTTTCGATGCATATTATTAATTTTTAACTTATTAATGGCTTCCTCTTAGAAGTTACAGTGAATACAATGGAAATCTCGTAATAAATATTAAATGTATTAATTTGTTGTTTGTACATAAAGCACATTCCTTTAAGAGTGATATTGTGATGAATGTGAATGAAAAATGTCTTGTATGAGAAAAATTTTTTTCCTGTTCGTTTTAGGTATATGGTGTCTTCTGGAAAGTTGCTCAGAATGATGAGGCGGAAATTTTGGCATGAAAATAATTTTCCATTTTCTTGGAAAATTTTCGGAAAATCGGTTTTTCCATGGTCACCCTATTTTTTTGTATGGACACCCTAATTTTTTTATAGCCTATGTTACTCGGGCTTTGAATGGGTAAATATGCCTAGAACATACCATGGGTCTATTTCGAACCGTTTAGCCGCAATCGTGGAAGAAACTTTTTTTGTGCATAAAATACAAAGAAGAACTTGTAAAAACTTTTCAAAATATTTGTCATGATGATGCATCATAATTTATTTTTTATACCATCCACTTGATATGTGATTTTTTTTTTATGTTGAACACACTTTTGTTGTTGTTGATCCTCTTTTAGGTGGATAAAAATAATTTCATTATTATTATTTTTTGCTTGTTATTGTTTATAATTGTAAGAGGTTTAGTTGGAAAAATGACGTGTTAAAATGATTTATTGCTCTCATATAAGTAAGTGTTTTAAAAAAAAATTAAAGGTAAAGGTAATAAAATCACAGAAAGAGAAGTGATTTGATGGGAAAATGTCACAAAAGTAAACATTTCATTATAATAAAGATGGATTATGATTTTATCAGTTTTAGTTTGAGATGAAATTTGATTGATTTCTACTTCAATTAAAATTAAAATTTTAAAATGACATTTGAGCCTCATTCCACAAACGGATTTTGCAGGACCTTCAAGGATACGAAACTTGAAATTTTTAAGGTAATCGATTTATTTCAAATTTTCATCGTAATCTTAATTTTAAAAAGTATTTTTCAATTTTATTTTTGTTTCAATCCATTGTACTAAGGGCATAAAACCAAAAAATAAAACGAAAAATAACAAAGCTCACGGCACAATTCAAATATTTTCATATAAACTTCAAACGTAAACCGTAAAACATACAAAAAAATAAAATACTTTATCCCAAACTTTCTTTTTATTCAATTTTACTTTATATTCAGTGTATTTTTTTCCTTATTTTATGTTTTAAAAAAAAAACCATAAACGCAAAAGAAAATAAGAAGGAAAAAAATGAAACAATAATAGATTTTTATTGGTCTCATTTGATATGGTTTTATGGTTCACTAACATTTATTCGACTATTATCACGCTTTTTTTACGTTTACATTTACGCTTTTTTTTTCTTTTCATTCTTCATTACTATTTATTACGTGTATAAGTGCTCAAAATGATTAATTTCAAATAATTTTTCAAGCATTGGTGACCGACCGACCTTTTATTTGGATTTAAGTTTTTTTTTTATTATTATTTTTCATTCATTTTTTGGATATTTTTCGATATGAAATGAAAAAATCATACGTTATTACAAATCATTATGAAAGGAAAAAAAATAATAATAATAATTTTTCATGGAGCATTTCTTCTTTACAATTGTATTTTTTTTATTTTTTCTTATTTTACGTATTCAATGAAGCTCGGTAAATTTGAAAAGGAAATCTGTCTACCTTTTTTATTTATTGTGATTTTTGATGTGGATTTCTTTTTTTTTAGGTTTCATGTGAAATTGAAAGGTTTTCCTGGAAAAACGGTTCCGAAATTGGAATTGAATGAAGGATTATGCATTTCAATCTTATTTGACCACAATTCATTGAGAGCTTTACGATGAATTTGAATGACCAGTTTATTATCGTAATTGGTCCATGATTTTTTTTTTGTCGTGTTCTGGATTAGAATTTAATTTAGTTTTTAGTGCATTTCGTAAGAAAAGTAAGTCTGACACTGATTTCTAGCTCTAACTCCGGAATGGTCCATCGGAGCGAGGACAGAAAAGCTTTTAAGGATGATTTTACACTCACTTGCTATGATATTAGGGTCATGGATTTGGCTCCAAAGCCTCTAAAGCCTAAAAACCGTTAAAAACGGTTAAAAATTTAAAAATTGTTTAATTTTTTTGTTTGGTTTACTAAAATGAACTTCCTTTCATTAGCTTCTGAAAACGCTTGAATGAATTTTTTTCCCAAAATGTCCGATTTTTCAGAAATTTTTTTATTTAATTTTTTTTTAAATTTTTCAAAAACAAAGGAAATGTTAAAAAAAATGTCAAAATGGTGGAATTTTTAATAAAAGGGAGTTTTCAAAATTCAGGAAAAATTCTGCTATTTTAAAAAATTTTCAAAAAAGTTCCAGCTTTTAAAAAATGTTTGAAAAAAGTTCCGCTTTTTTGTAATTTGCTTTGAAAAATTTAGCGATTTTGAAAACTTCCGATATTTTGAAAAATTTTGAACCGCCCAAGGGTAAGAAATTTTCATTTTTTAATTCGAGCTCTGTCAGGTTATTATTAAATATCGATATCTGACTAAAACAAGGCACCTCCACCGACCTTGTAATATATTAAGTACTGAAAACTTATAGCAGTTTGGGTTTTCACGATTTTGGAAAATTTAACAGTTTTTATGCCATTTTGAAATTTGACAGGACTAAAACCAGGAAACCGAGTTAAATTTTTATTCAAAACATGAATCCTGAATATTCAATTTTAATTTCAAATTTAATGATTCATTTAAATTTAATATCATGTTTTCCTCTAAAAAAATATACTGTGAATAATAAAATTACATTAAATTTAATCTCAAATCGTAGAATACCATTAAAAGAAATTATAAAATCTAATAATAAAAGTTGATTTGATTTAAAAAAAAAAAAAAATGAAACATAAACAACATTAACGATCAACGATAAGGATTTTACAGTTTTATTTTGAATTTTGTTTATATTTTATTCAAGGAAAAAAATCTTACTGACGAAATATTGACGGGATTTTAATATTAACAAATAATAATGATAATAAAAAAAAAATATTCACTCGAAACAGTGTGAAAGTGTGAAAAAAAATCAAATTTTACTGCAAATTCCCCTTCATATAAATTTTATCACCTGTTTCAATGTTCATTCATTTAAATTTTTATTATCTTGAATTGAATTGAATTTTTTTTGGAAAAAAATGAGGAAAACGAAGGTATTTGAATCATCGTTTGTGTTGTTAACAAATTTTATTTTGATTTTTATCGCCCATTTTGCAGGTTTTTATCAGCCCAATTGAATTCATGACACGAAAATCCGATAAAATGAGTGTGTCGGCACCTTTATAAATAAAATATTATATCATTCAAATTTCGTTATTTTTATGATTATTTTTTATTTTATATTATTCACAGTTTAAAATTGCATGATTTTTTTGTTGTTTATTTCAATGAATAGGAAATAAGATTTATTTATATTTTATCAAGCAAATTCGTTGTTTGAATTATATGGCAAAATGAAAATGGAATAATAATTTTAATAATAATAATCATAATGTTGAGAAAATAAAAATTGATATCCAAACACCAGCATCACCACTCAAAATGTGCTCATTTTACACGTAACAACATCATCAGGTAAACACTTTTGTTTCTTTTGTGTTGATCGGAACATAACAATAACTGTTTATGTTTTTATTATGCGAATACAATGTGATTTTAATAATAATAGTAGTGAGAGAAGTGATGATGCATTTTTATATGGCTGTTAAGAGATTGTGAAGGGTTTTTCAATGGAAATCATTGAAAATTTCAAGGGTTTTACTATACAGTGGAACACCAGTGGTTTTGGTTTGAAGGTGTACAAGGGTTAAACAAAAAATTATTGTTTATCCATTGAAAAATTTAATCAGCATTCAATACAAACCTCGAACATGCTTGAATAAAAAAAAAATAAAATGCATTCAAATGCACCTGAAAATGGTGATGATGCATGAATGATAATGTGTTTAATATCGTTATCATTATCATTGTTATTTTTTGTTGTTTTTTCATATTATCAATTGTGCATATCAATAATGAGGTGGCAATTGTTTTAAATTCATTGAAAATAAAATTTTATTATGCCAAACTACACAATTTTAATGGAAATTTCTGTTTATTTAAGCTTTAATTTTCCAATGCACTCTTAAAATATACGAAATTGAGTGGCTGAAAGTGATCTGTGGGATCAATATTGATCATTGAAAAGTAAATAAATGCGAAAAATCTTAAAGAAACCTATAGGCAAGAAATTCTTTTTAGGCAAATTTAGAATTTTTTTTAAAAAATATTCAAAAAATGAGGAAATTTTTAAAAACCCTGCAAAAACTAAGAAATTAAGAAACATTTGTAGAATTTTCAAAATTTTCAATTATTTTTCAAAAACTGATTAAGAAAATTTTGACTGAAGGAGTCAAGCCTTTGAACCATATAAAAAAAAAATTTGAAAATTTTAAAAACTGCAAAGCTGTAAAAAATAATTTTTAAAAATTTTCAAATATAGGCTAAGGAATAATGCCTCAGATTAAAAAAGTGAAGGCATCACAATTAGTCTGTAAAACTGGATTTTTTCAATCAAAAAACACTCAAAATTTATTTTTAAAAAACTTAAGCGAACGAGATCTTTTTTGAAAATTTAATTTTTTAAATACTTGTAAAGAAAATGTTGACAGTTATTGATGCCTTCAAACCATATAAAAAAATTAAAAATTTTGAAAATTTTTAAAATTCGGCAGTTTTTAACAATAAACGCTTGAAATTTTTAAAAACTGTGAAAAACTTTCAATTTAGGGCTTTTTTTGGAAAAAATCTCGCTGTAATGAATCATCCTGGAGCTTAAGATAGAAATAAGGCCTCAGATTCAAAGAGTGAAGACATCAAAATTTGTCTGTAAAACTGACTTTTTCCAATCAAAACACACTCAAACTTTATTTTTAAAAAATTTTAAAAACTTAAGCGAACGAGACCTTTTTGAAAATTTTAAAAATTAAGGGGTAAGTTTTCAAAAGTCACTTTGCTCCAGAGCTATTAGTTAAAAACAATTTTTATTGAAATTCAAATTATCATGGAAAATGGGTTAAATTTCAATGTAAAATCACAATTCAACTAAAATTCTGAGCACTGTCTAGTTTTTTTTTCTAAAAATATCAAAACAAAACAGACTCATAAGCTATTTAAAAACGGAAATTATGGCAATCATGATGGTTTGACTTAAATAACAACGTCATCAATGATATCCAATTTTAATGACCTCACTTTACAAGCTATTTAACAACCATCACTTAAATTTGAATATCTCCGCGTATTACACATTTCAAAATGTGTTGATTTCGAAAATTGAATGCATAACGTCCTTTTTATTGTTATATTTATTAGTATTGAACTGTATACTTTTTTTTTTATATGGTTTGTGCGTGGTTTGTTTAATAATATTGACAACTTGAAATTTCCCTCTCTTTCAATGCATTTTCAAAACACATCAAATTCTGAATGTAATACCATTGTTATCATTATTTTATTATTATATTTTGTGTTGTCTCGAACAGACATGAAACTTTTCAAAAACCTGTTAATATTATCATTTAGTTTGACATGGATTGCGGCACTCTGTAGGACTCTTTTACAGAAAATACTGTTTTAGATGCAGCATTGCAGTTATCAATTGAGTGTGTGTGTGTATGCCTTCTAGCACTTGGAATAAGGTATTTTCATGTTTCATATGAAATTTCACTCAAATACAATGAGCTCAAAAATAATATCTATTGTGAAAGGAGAATAAAAAAAAAAGTTTTCTGTCAATATTTTGATATTTAAAGGTTACATGTTGCACAGACATACAATTTTTTATTTGAATAGAACATAAAAAAATATAAAAATGTGCAATATAAAGTTTGTTCTACATATTTTTTGACTCATAATAAAAAAAGGAGTAAATTTATAATCGAATAATAAATTTTATATATAAATGTTTGAACTTTGTTAAAAAAAAATATTTAAAGTTCATAAATGTTATACGATTTTTATTGTATGTATTAAAAACATATTCTCGTTTTTATTAATGATGTGCCAAAACTTTTTTAATAAAATGTATACATTTAAAATAAAAAAAATCTGGTTGTGAACTTTACTGTTAACGAAAAATTTTTATTATTTAAACATGACACATAATATAACATTTTATAGTTAACTTTGGCAGCAATATAAAGGGATTGAATTACGAATTTTATAATGAAGAGAGACTGTTAAATGAAATTTAACGAGATGAATTTTAGCGTCATTTTACATTGATGTTTTTTTCTAACTTTTAGTGTTTATGTTAAAACTTTTGGAAGTGCAACAATCCCTTTTCCATTCATAAATAAATGTTTTAAAATGTAATAAAATTCATAAATTTAAGAGAAAAAGTTCAATTTTCAATGTTTTGTGAATTGAATACAATGAGAAAGAAGTTTGCACCTAAATTTAAATTTAGCTTTCTTTCAAAAATGACTTACCAAGTCCTTCTCACACTCAACAACTCTTAACAGGCTAAATTACCAAGTCATGTAACAACCAAATCAAATTTGGCTAGCATCTTGGACATAGCGGCCAAACATGTAAATAACCAAAACGGAATTTTTTGACTTTTGATTTAAAATGACAGTTAAGAATCAGTTTGAAATTTTTTTTATAAAAAATCAATAAAAATTTTTAAAAAGTACTAACGACAACCCATTTACAATTAAAATAATGATTATATTTGAGACCTTAACTATCACTGGTGTATTCATTAAATTTAAATTTATATTAAAACATGTGATTATGCAAGACAAGAAGATGGCTGCATTCATTTAAAAAATGGCTTAATCGTCACTGGGACAGTTTTTGTTTACCTCTTGAAAAACGCAAGAAATTTTCCAAGAAAGCATTAGTGTTATTTTCCCAAATGGACTGCTCGCTTTTTGCCTTCTATGTGATCATTACTGAGTCCTTCTCGTTATATACACTCTCTTAATGTAGAATTTCAAAAAGGGCGTGTCTCATCACACAACAGGCTAAATTACCAAGTCATTACCAAATCAAACCAGCATCCTGGAAATAGCGGCAGAAATATCTACTTTTCAAAACTTGCTTTGTTTACCTCGAAATTTTGAAGCAGGAGTACCGGGAGGAGAGAAAATTTCACTTCTACGTGATAATTCTAAGTAAAAAATTGGAAAATTTTCTAAAGTTCAGAAGATAAACATCAGGTTTATTATCAATATAATGCAGGACTCATTGCCATAGCCATTGATGACCTGGAAGTTATTCAGCTTTATAATCATGCTAACCTGGTTTTTCTCGAAAACATTGTATGAAAAATAGTTTTATTTTGTATGGCAAACTTTTAGATTTTTAAAAGAGCTTCAACTTTACTGAACATTGTTTTCAGTGTTTTGGCTCACAAATAATGAGATTTTTTTTCGAAAAAGCCTCGAAAGTAGCAATTTATGGCCTTGTTGACCCTAACAATATTTGACTTTCAAATACACCTAAAGTATACTCAGCAAAGTTGTAGGAAATTTTGTTTTCAAATTTTTCTCTAAAATTAACATCAAAAAAACATAGAATTTGATTGATATTGGTGTTGCTCTTAAATGAAAGAAAAATTATTTGCTTTTATGCAAACTTCACACTCGCCTTTTTCTTATTAAATATTATTGTAAGTCTATAAACATGATCTTTTTATCCAATCTCATATCGAACTAAAATGATAAATAAAACTTTAGACAACAAAATCTAACAATACAAATAGCTTTTTCATACTTTTTACTTTATTTCTATAACAAATTTATTTGAAAACTATATTAAACACTCATAAATTTGCTTTTTGACATCAAAAAATGAAAATTCAATTTTCAGAAAAACTTTTTCGTTTTACAATTCTCAATGTTTTACTCTTGTTTGTTTTCATTATATTTTATTTTATTTTATTTTTTTTATATCAAAATATTGAAAACGAGAAAGCAAGAAAGAAAGTTGTGTCATTGTATTGAATTACAAACAATTTTAATGGGATCAAGGTATCATAAGTTTTGTCTTTTTTTTGTATTTATATCCCTATTATTTTTTTCTTTATCATTTGTTTATTATTTTTAAACTAAATTCAGCATCAATGGAATAAAAAAATGAAATGAAATAAAATAAATTGATTTCAAAACATCGTTAAATTACACAGTTATACAAAATACATCACTTGCTAGAACAAAGCTCAAACTATGAAAATTAGAAAATACACTAAAAATAAGCCGACACGTATTTCGGGGTTTGGCTGTTATACCCTATTTAAGCCTTTTAGAGCTAGGAGGCTCATTTTTACGTTTTTAGTCATAACTTTTTTATTTTTAAAGATACAAAAAAGAGGAGATACTCATTTCGATACAGCTTCATATCATCTAAAACTTCTAGAAGAACAAAAAAATTTGTTTGATGGAAAAATTTTGGGAAAAATTGAAAAAAAACTAATGAAAATGCATTATATTTTGCTTTTTCTCAAATAACAAATTTTTTATTAAATTATTTATTTTTTCGTTTGTTTTTGCGATTTTTCCCAAAATTTTTCCATCAAACAATTTTTTTTGTTCTTCTAGAAGTTTTAGATGATATGAAGCTGTATCGAAATGAGTATCTCCTCTTTTTTGTATCTTTAAAAATAAAAAAGTTATGACTAAAAACGTAAAAATGAGCCTCCTAGCTCTAAAAGGCTTAAATAGGGTATAACAGCCAAACCCCGAAATACGTGTCGGCTTATTTTTAGTGTATTTTCTAATTTTCATAGTTTGAGCTTTGTTCTAGCAAGTGATGTATTTTGTATATCTGTGTTATCTGTGAAAATGTGAAATGTGTGTTACTTGTTAAAAGTCAAAGGAAAACCATCAAGAGCCTTACTAACTTAAATTTCTCTGCTCCATTTATGCAAAAAAAAAATAAATAAAAATATAATGGAATGGAAAGATAATGGAATAAATTACATTTTAATCGAGTTTGACATTGAACATACAAACATACAAAAAAAAAAACTTTTTAAACATTCATACACTTAGAAAATTATGAATAATTTATCTGATATGAAACGATCTGATATCTGCAGGAAATTAATGGAAAATTTTATGTATATTTTTTTTTGTATGTCATGAAACATTTTATATGTTATGTTTTTAAAAAAAAACTTTAATGGTTGTAAAATCTGAAGAGATTTTCTTCTTTCATTTTTTTTCTTGTTACGCATAAATTATGATTGAATGTAGTATGAGGCCTTATATGCATTTAATTTATTCAAACGTGTATGCATATCAATTAAGTACTTGAAACATGAATTGAATATGGATTTTGCTGTCTTAAGCTGTTTTTAATTGGTTTTAAAACATCTCAATAATATTACAATGAATATGAGATGCAATTTTAAGACAGTGGAAGAATTTCTATAACTTGTCAATACGATGTAAGTGGAAGCAGAGACGTGTATTGAACTTTTCTTCCTGGAGGGACTGAGCCCCGTCCTCTCACCCAACTTCGTTTATCCATTCCAGTAAAAATAACACATTTTTAAAATTAAAGGTAACTAAACAAATAAAATTGACTTACTTTTCTAATGCAACTAAATTTGTGTTTTTTATAGTAATTGTGATTAATGATTTACGGTGCTTAATGTGGATTAAATTACCTGAAAAGAGAAAAAAGTAAAGAAAATTATTAGTATGAGGTTAAATTAATAATAGATTTATTTAATATTTAACTCAAATTTAGTCATTAAGGCTCATTAAATGTCAAATTTGACTTACTCACTTACGTTCTTACTTACGTTCTTCGTTATTTACTTACTATCTACCTTACTTTCGCCCTTACTTTAATATTTACATACAAACTTACTCTTATAAATTTTATAAAACAAGATTAAAACATACAGAATGAGGATCACAAAAACCCTAAATTTTTACTAACTGAGGCTAACTCCCTTACTTATTGCGCAGCGCTACATTCATTGATTGGACTTGGTCGAATACTGAATTGGTCTTGAAGCTAGGCCACCATTTACTACAGCCCTTATATTTACATGGACTACGTCAAACCACTATGTTCTTGATCATCCCTTATCAGCTTTCTTTCTCTTTTACTTTATCCTTTACTTACTTATGTTCCTACTTATTCATTTACTTACATTTACTAACTACCTTACTTTCTCTCTTTCTTGATTTTTTCGGACTGCCTTACTCTGTTCTTAGTCGTCCCATGCCACAACAACACTCTGGATTGTTTTTCTGCAGTATTTTGAGAGCTCTGTTAACATTCTTCTGTTTAACATTTCCTTACTTACTTTCTCATTTACTTGTTTCTTTACTTACTTACATTCCTACTTACGAACTACCTTACTTTAACCTTACTTTGATATTACAATTCTAAATTTACACATTCAACAGTTCCCAGCCATCCTTTTCAAAACCATTTACATCGAAATTTCATCATTAATCCATTTTCCACTCATATTAAATGAAGTCAAATCAGAGACTGCCTTATGACGTATTGTATCAGAAAAAACCAGTAATCCATCTTACTTATGAATTATAATACGTTTTTTATACCAAACTTCATTTTAACCACAAAATATCATCATCATATCATAGGAAAATAAATGCATATATATGTCAAAAAGTTAATTGATGATTCAAATTCAGAAAAGTGAATAATATTATGTTTGAAATATGATATATTTTTGGTCAACTTGTTGGCTACTCACTCATTTTCAGATCATATTTCATTTATTCATGTATAAAAGACTTCTGATTGTGTATTTAACTATAAAAATAATAATAATAATACAAATAATAATAATAGAGACAAATAATACAATAATATGACTTGACAATATCAAAACTTTTGATTATATGGTTATTTTACAGAGAAATTCATGTGACATTGTCTTTCCTAATCAATATATATTATTTTTAGGTTAGATATCAAAATACAGAGAGAAAAAAAAAACATTCTTCTATTGTATCAAAAATAAATGGATTTGATGTCAATCAAGTTTGAAATGTTGTCACTCATTTTGTTCATTTAACAGGTAAAGTTTTTTATGTTAACTTTTTCGAACAGTTTCATAAGTTGAAGTTTACAAAATACCAGGCGTTCTCATTAAACGTAATTTAATTTTTTGAATTAAAAAAAATATTTAATTGTGATTAATTGAATTCTTGTTTATATCCAAAAATAAAAATAACTCAGTTATTTCATTTCCATTTTCTTTAATTATTTTTATTTATAGGGTGTCACTTTGAACATGAAACAAGGAGAAAATTCACATTTCCTGGAAAATCAATTTCTGGTACACTCATTGATTCGTTAAATTTTCCAAAATTCATTCCACATTCATTGATGCGTAAGTTTAATTTTACTTGAAACCGCAGTGATGAAATAAAATCCACGAATATTGATCAATATCATTTTGTATCATCACAGTAGACTGCAAATAAAGTTCAATTTCGTTGTTGTTGTTGTTGTAAAAAAACTGACACATTGACTCAATGAAAAAAAAAGACAACATATTGCGAATTTTAATAAACAAAGTCATTGCAAACATGTCTCTTGCTAATTTGTCCTACTGATTAAAGTAGTTAAAGACCCACAAATGCACACACGTCATATCAAGTTTATTCCATTTTTTTTAATTTTATGTAGTATTTGCTCAGACAACAAACAATAACATACCTGTACCAAAAGTAATATTGACAGAGCATTGTATGTGATGTTCAAATGTCTGTTTTATAAAATATTGACGATTGCAATAAGAGCATAAAAAAGCACAATAACAACAACAACAAAAAAATTTCAATATGTGCATTTTTTTCAAATTCTACCTTATTGTAAAATGGAATATTGACTCTATAAAGAGCTTATGGCATTTTTTTTGTGTTATTTTGTAGTGCAATATTAAAGTTCGATGAACATTTTTTCAGTAAAATAAAAAAATTCAAATCTGTTATTACATTTAAGAGGAAAAAAATAGTGTGTGTGAAGAATATGAACTGAAAATGTGGAATGCGATTAGCAATGTGGGACAAATAAATGTGATGTCACTCGTTTATTTTTTGTTTACCGAATGTGACGAGTCCCTGAAGACCGATGGCTGATGATGAAATTGAAAATAATTAAAAGGAGTAAGCAATAACTTTGATTAAGCTGCCTAAGCGGAAGTGTAATGAAAATCATTGAAATGTGGCTGACTCGATTCTGTTACAGTAAATTTTGTCATTTTCATCCTTTAAACTAATCGCTGGTGTTCTAAGAACATGAAATTGGTCAATAATGGAAACGACTGGTGTTTTATATGAATTTGACATGAAAATCGTACAATTTTCATCCCAAATCATCACCTCATCTCATTTTAACGTGTAACTTCAAAGAAATTCCATTGCAATAATTGCAATTTAATTATAATCAAATCCCACCTTTCATCGCTTTCATCACAGACAACACTTAATCATAATAATAATTATATTTTCCATAAATAATTATACCACAATCGTAATTGTGATGGCACACCAAATTCTATAAATGTTGCATTTAAATTTGTGGTTTGTCAGCAAATAGTAAACAAAGTTAATGGTAAGCCAAACTGCAAAATTTACTGTAATATCAAAATAACAATAAAAAAATAAAATCATATACTATTAACATGAAAATTATCATTCCTTATTTTTCTTTTTTACATACCACACCAATAATTGCTTTCTAACTAATCGTGAAATTTGTTTTTTACCTTAATTTAACATCGTAAATAACGCATCTTTATTTTATTAAATTACAGAAATAAGCAACATTGCTGTGTTCGGGAATGAAATTCAATGGAAAATAAAAAAAAATAATAATAATAATAATGGTAATAATATGAAAGGCGGTGTAAAGAATGAAATATGAAAAAAATAATGAGAGATAAAATGAAGGGAGTGAAGATTATGCCGGGATGTTATTCAACCAAAAAAGTTTTGTCACATAATTAAAAAAAATGAAATTGCAGAACGATGTCAAAACTTTGAAGGACTTGGACAGACGTCAGATTTTTTGACAGCTGTGAATGTAAAATATTACCAGTTTTTGACAATTGCTTTTCTTTTTTGACAGTTGCTACATTTTTTGACACTTGAATATTAATGAATGTCAATTTTTGACAATCGCCACCTTTAATGACAGTTGTCACCTGCTTTGATAGATGTGAATATTTCAGAACATGTATTTTTTGACAGTTTCCAAATTTTTTGACAGTTGCCACATTTTTTGACAGCTACTACATTTTTTGGCATTTTTGCATATTGGACATATAAGACGTATAGGACGTCCGGAAACTACTCTACACCTCAATGATTCACTGTCATTTGAGATATATGATCGAATTGTGGGGATCCACGTCATTTCATCACATGAAAAAGGTTCAAATCCTACAAAATGCTGCTCTTAGGAATTTTCAACACCTACCATCCTTGACTCCGAGACTCCAAATTTTTGACCAACGGAATCTATCCATACTACCAGTTAAAGCGCTGTACGAGAACTCTTTAGCTTTATTTGTCTACAAAAGCCTGCACAAGGAAATTCAAACGGCACTCCATTTTTCACCTGCGGCCCACGCCTATGAGTCTAGGTTCAGAACACTCTTCCAACCTCCACGTTGCAGACTGACTTTGTGTCAGTCCAGCGTATCTTATGCTGGCGCTGTTGTATTAAATAATCTCCCGCAGAACCTCAAGGATGCGCCATTTGTCAATCGCTTCAAAAAAGAGTGCTTTGTGCACTTCTCCAATGATGTCGCTAAGTACTTACAATATTGATGCTACCTGGGATCTTATGTCAAATTATTATTATTGTTTTGCAAAGCAGCTGATGTCTTTCTCTTTGGTAATTTATTCTTGAATTTTTTTTATTATTTTTTTTTAATATGAACCGGTCATTGTTGGACATCATTCGAGACTTGCCACTCTCGGAGAGGCGAGGTCTCGCGGCTGCCCTCCTAAAGGACGTTCAAAATCCCGAAAGTGCTCTTCCACCCTCTGCAACACAGCCAATCAACGAGATGGATGACGTGCTGCTTATTGATGAAGTGGTGCAAATCGAAGACTCTGGAAGTGAAGAAGGCCCCGTGAAGCTTCCTGATCTTCGTCTTAGGCTTTTGGGTAAGGAAAAGGCGAAGCACCGAAGACGACAGAGGAAGAGGGTATGTTACAGGTGCCGGGAATCAGGACACCTTGCTGCGTCCTGTGTGAACGCGGAAAGGGTTCGTTCTGTGATCCGGTCCCTGGATGGTTCCACGGTCACAATCAAAAATGCGTGAGCCATTCATTTTTATTCATTTTTTTTTTATTTTATTTTATCTTTTTTTTTTATTATAATATTTATTTAGAATGATTTTTTTTGGAACTTCTTTCATTTTTATTTTTTGAATTGCGCTTTACATTTTATTTAGTTAGTAAGTCTTTTAATTTTTAAGTAATTGTACATTTGCATTAGTTAGTAAGTCTCTTAGTTTTATTTTAAGAAACTAAATAAACCAATGGGGCCACTTCTTCAAAGTCCTCGACACTGAAGTGGCCATCCACTGGTTTTTTCCCAACGTTGAAATGCCATTGTGAAATTTAATTTATTAAGTCTAGTTTGTAAGCCATTATTTGAAGAAAGAAAATAAAGAATAATAATAATAATAATATTCACGAATGTCAATTTTTGACAGGCATCACCTTTTATGACAGTTGTCACCTGCTTTGATAGATGTGAACATTTCAAAATAAAGATATTAGCCAAACATAGCTCACGATAGAACAAGGATTCACTTTCATCAGTGGCTGTCACAATGGAATCATAATTAGAAAAATATCACAGGTAAAAAAGGATTTTTGACATAACTAGTATTTTGACAAGTTCAGAGCGTTTGAGACCCAAATCAGCCTAAGATTAAACGTAGTTTTGTGAAATAATTGAAACTAGCTAGCAAAAGTATAAATAAGACATTGTCACGATGATAAATGACAGGTAAGTCAATTATCCAAAAAAAAATAACCGTCCCAATTTTCACACTCGTTTTACTTTAAAAATTTGTATACAGAGAGTCATAATAATGCATAATATTACCAACATTTTCGTTATTTATTGTTTGCTAAAACATCTTTTTCTCTCAATTTTTTTTCTCCTCTTCTTACATAAACCATCATCAGTGTTACTAAACACACAAAAAAACATATAACATGTAGATTGTAGACACTTTTTCATAAAATAATAAAAATTTAAAGGTAAAAATGTTAGGGCATGAGTGGTATGATAATAAAATGATGCTAAAAGATTAAATAACGAGAACATTTAGATTTAAATAGATTTCATAGTTGTTGTTGTTGTTGGTGTTTTCCCTTCATCTTCTTGATTTTCCTTTTTCTTTAAATATAAGCATAAGAAATGTGAGTGTTTAGTGCGAAAATTTAAAGATTGAAAATCTACCATCATCATTTTCGTGTTTCTACAGCTTTTTATATGTGAGAATGAGTGTTATAAAAATTGTTTCATGTAATAACCATAAATTTTTACTTGAACTCTTATATAAAATATGTAACGATATAACGTAATTGATTTAGATGGGACGATATGAAATGTAATTTTTTTTTTACTTCACTTCAATAACGTTAAAAGTACAAGAAAAATCACGGAGAGCACTGCCATAGAAACATGGATGAAAATTGATTCAATATACATATTTTTTTTTAATATTAAAAACCTTGATGTTATTTCATGTTTGGTATTTATTATAAGATGATGCTCTTATCTTTTATTTCATTTAAGAGAAAAAACTTTCATTTTCATACTCATTTCACGGTTGTTGTTTATTTACTTTATTTTACAACAACAACAACGAAAATGGAAAAGAAAAATGAGTCTATGTGAAATGTAGAAGAAGAAGAAAAGACAGTGACATTAAAGGAGAAGAAGAAAATTTAAATATACTTGTTATTTTTATAAACATTTTAACAGAAAAATGTGACGTTTATCTGTAACTTGTATACAAGGGCACATTATTCATTTTTGATTGAAGTGAAATTGAGGTTAAACGACATAGATTAATTTTCGAAAAATCTGGAGCAAAATCAAGTTTTAAAGTCAATTGGCACAAATGGACTCCGACTGAACTCCATCTACGAGCCTGAGGGCTTTCGAGTTGAATCGATGGCATCTAACAAGACCTAAGAATATTATGGTTGAAAAATTGGGATGAGAAAGCACAAGATACAAAAATCTGAAAAACAATTCTAAGTCAGACAAGTCCATTAGATACACGTAGCGCCAGGAAAATAAGAGGTAAGTTAAATTTAAGTAATTTCATGTCCTGTCAATCAATTCATTAATCACCAAACACACCAATATTTATTTTAATTTTCATGCTGCTCTACATATTTATTCACGTGTCGCGTGAAAGACAAATGAAAATATTGATTTTCCACTATTTGTTTCCTCTTTTTATTACTTTTAATTTCGTGTATAAATAATTTCTCTTTTTTTTATTTTCATTTCAATATGTCTTAACATGTCATATATCTCCATTCATTTAATATAATAATATATAGCAAGGTAATCTATCAATTCATTAATAATAGCATGATAAATGATGAACAAGGCCATTGGACATCCTCTCTACAAAGCATACGCTCACATTGTTTTGTTTAAGTAGCACCTGTTTTTTTATTGTATTCACTTTCTGTTGAAATATTTTCATTCTAATGCTTTATTTTAGGTACTTTTTTTTCAATAGAGACACAAAGAGAAGGACACACACACACACAAGCGATGTGTACGTACATTAATAAAACAATGAATATTTGTTTGAATAATGCTTTAGGTAATTATAATGATAATATCACTTGAAATTTTGTGTTGTTTTTTGTGAGTGCTCCTATTTCACCGGATAATAATAATAATAATCATGTTATATAAAATAATAAGGGTACCAAAAATAAAAAAAGAATGAAAACATGACATATTTCAAACACAAAACAAACAGATCTAATTTTGTGGAGTAGTAGTAAAAAAATATGAGAAAAGTACCCAATTTTTTATGATATAATTAAAATACCTGAATTTCATTTCATTCTACATCAAGAATTACGTAAACAGAATATAAAAATATTCCAAGTATCCTTTATTTATTACAAAAAAAAATTGTGTCATCAAATTATGGCTTAAATTATTTAATATTATTTTGACGATTTACTTAACAATCATTTTGTATTGTAACATTTTGTGTTTGTTTATGAAATTGTTGTGTAAATAAACGTAATCAATAATGATATCAATAAACAATAACAGGACGTTAAAATTGGATAAGGAAGATATGAAAGTATTGTTTAAATTTTTTTTTGAAAATTTTAATTAACGTTCTTTTTCTTATTGTTTTTTTTTCTAGGATGAGACCTATAAAGTGGAAGCGGACTTCTTAATATTTAAAGCGATGTCCTTTAACATGGATTGCATTAGGAGAGGATACTTACCGATATACTAACACGAAATTTTATGTTTAAAAAAAGGAAATTTTCCACACCTATGAATTTAATAATCATCAAACAGCTCGTCGGTCGTGCATTCATTTTTTAATGTCTCTGGTCCTGCTCTGAACAATGTGTATGTCCTAAGCATACCAGATTGCATACCAGAAGGTGTGGCAACTTTCCTGAATTGAACAAGGTCTAGTGGACTTCTTTCTTTAGTTGTTTCTCTAGAATTGGTTCCTTCTTCATCAAAAATAATAATAATGGGTATGCACAATGGACCCGTCTGTAGATCTCAGTGCCGGTTCTCTTCTGAGTCTGCCCTAGAAATCTGATCTTTTGGTCCAGATACAATGTGTTAACTTCATCCTTTGGCTAGAAACTTATCATAGCCTAGTGGTGAATGAATCACCTCCCATCAAACAAAGTCGTGTAATAATAAGTTGAGGTCACATGATGGTAGTTTGGTGTATGCTATAAAACTCTTTCAAGTCAACAAATCTTTGATAGGCAGGTCATTTGGCATCAACGGGCCTCGATTGAGACCCAGCTGGGCTTTTACTAAACCATCTTGAGCTTCGCCAAAGTGTTGAGCACCCCAAAGAGAGGAAGATCGATGAATTCAGCAAAACCTTAAAACATTACAGGTGCAAAACTGAAAAAGAAAGCAAGGGCAGTTTAACACACACAATCAAACAAATAGACGTAAGCGTGGAGAAGTAAGCAATAATCTGGTTCCATCAATTTCCGACTCATCAAAATTTGCTCCCACAAAAAATAATCATTATCAAAATCATATCAGTTTCTTGCAACAACATCATTATTCCTCTCAAATTTCTGATGAAAAGAACATCAATAACAACAACCACGCATAATAATAACCTCAATGTAGTAGGCGAACAACAAAAAAATTATAAAAAAATCCTGCCAAACATTTTGCAGAAACAACAATTTGTAGTGAAATTTACTCGTAACTTGACATAATATATTTATTTGTTCAATATATCAAAATATGTGTGTAAGTGCTCAATTGAACAGCATTATAACACATTTATGAGCAAGAAATTGTAACACAAATACACATAAAATGGTGACAACACACAACAAGAAAAATACACATACTTGAGAGAAAATTTATTATGTGTGTGTTTGTACGCGTAGGATGAACAACAAAATTTTGAATTATTTTCCGTTTCATGTTTAATGTAAAATGAATTTAATATTTATATTGCACAGACTATTTTTACACACATACACGATGCATGTGTGACGTGACATGCATTTATAAATAAGGAAAAGAGTTGTGAAGAAGATATCAAGAGAAAATTCTTATCCTGTCTTAGGGATGATATTGAGACACGGTTGATGTCATGGATAATAATCATATATCTGGTCGTTGTGGTGATATACGAAGAATACAAATATTTATTTCAGCAAGTGTTTCGTTCTAATGGTACATATTTTATATTATTTTAAGGTAGAAATTACAACAACAAATATACAGTGTGTAAGACAAGAAATACTTCAAGTCATGTGTTGGAATTTTTTTCTTCTTCTTATGCTCTGCAAGTGATCGTCTATATGATGTCTAGTTTATCGTCTAGGAAAACTATTACAAAAACGTGTTTAAAATACGTGATAAAATAGATGGTTTTATGTTGTTATAACTGTGTTTTATGAGTGTGTCTGAATAAATTATGTAAACAAATGTTATAAAACGGGGTAAAAGAGTTATGAACTCAATGTCAAACAATAAATTTTTACTTGACACATTAAGTGCTAATTTTAATATATCAAATATGATAAGGTTCATAGAAGATCATTGTATTTTTATTAAGGTTACATAATTCATGGATTAAGGGTTAGAATTTTGATTTGAAGGAGATTAGATTACATTAAATGAAAATCATATCACATGCAAACACGTAAAATTCATTTCATAGAATCAAAATACTGAATCCAATTCTAATTGATCTTGAAAATTTATGCAAAACTGCCATGTACCATTTGACATTTACATTACTTGTTTTCAATTTCAAAAACAACCTCTAAGCATTAATTTTAAATTTCAAACCTAGAACAAACATCATTCATTTTAAATAAGTCATCCATTTACACATAAACAACCATTTAATATTAAACACTTAGCATGTTCCATTTCAAACTCCATTTAAAACATTTTTATGTATCAAACATGTTTATTTATATGCATATAAAAAAATGCTATTATTGTTAAAACTTATGAAAAATAACAATTTTTTTCTGAATGAATTTTTATACTACAACAACTTTATTATTGTTAGCATTACTGTTTATTATATGCAATGAATATACATTTTTTTTATTATACGTTCATTCATTTAAAAATTTATCCAAACAAAACATTTTCAGCTTAGATGCAGTGTGTAGTTTTAAAAGGAAAAAAAACTACTGTTGCATATAGTTTTTCTCCATTTGTAAGCGATATTTTTTAGTGTATATTTCATTTTAAATATGAATGAAAAGAAAAAAAAGTGCATTTTTATACAACTTTTTCTAATATAATTTTTATTTTATTTTTAGGTTCAAATCTGGAAGACAAAGTTACTAGGAGAGAAGTTTCTAATTAGAATTCCCATCCAGAGGGAACTCTATGTTGGCTGTTGGCTGGATTCACGCTTCGGTCATGAAACTTTACAATCTCGAATGTCCCTTTTTCCGGCTACTCAATTTGAATCAAAGGCTACATAAAGGTGACGACTGTTTGAAATGACAAAATAAAAGCTAAGACCCTCTGATGATGATAACGGATATGCACAATGAGCCCAACTGATGGCCTGAGTGCAGGCTTAATAGGCATCTGAATTGAATCCTGTATTTACTCAAGTTACTGGTCTTATTTTAATGGATAAAATCCAGTGAGGGTACTAACCGATATACTAACACGAAATTTAAAAAAAATAACATTTATTTTCAATCTAAAACCAGAAGGTTTGTAGTAGGAAATTGAGTTCACACTGAATTTATGTGAAAACTTTAGTCAATTGTCATAACATCCTGTAATTTAATTTAAAGCTGTGATATAGTGCTATGATAAACATCCTCCTAAGGACGGACCCCAGTCACAAGTAACAAGTAACTGAAGACTCACTGTTTTATAGTTGAGAGTGTTCAAGGATAAAATGTTTCTCTCATTGAGACACTAATTAAAAAAATATGAAAATCCAGTATCACATGAAATAAAGATCTCATTTAACTGATCTGATAAAGGAGCTCAACAAAAATACGCTTCCATTCATTTCATAATGAGCTTCTACAGAAAAATGCTAACATTAACAAAATTTATGTATACAGGTCATACATTAATATTAAGAGCTGTTTAAAAAGGTAAACATGTAGACTAAAATTTTTTCTACATGCTTTAGTTTATTATTTTATTTTTAAAGAGAAAACATTTTATTCAAAAAAAACGAAACACACACACACACTTAAAAAAAAACATGTTAAAATACAAGTGAAATACATAACATGTGTAAGGTAACATATCTTTTGTCTCCTGTAACTTTTGAATTTTTTATATCCAAACAAATTTGTCAACAAACTCTTTTCGTTATTTCATCTATTTTTTTTTGTATACAAAAAAAAGATACAAAATAGGAGTAATAATAAAAGAGGAGACACAATACGCGTTAAAAAAAACTCACTTTTGTCCTGTTTTCAAGTATGTTATGATAAATTTTAATAACGCACTTGTATTTATAGAAAAAAAAATATGTATAAACAATTGCCACTAGCTCATGAATAATGATTTTTTCCTCTCTTATTCAAAAAAAATTAATGGAATGACTTATCTACTCATGCATATAAAATTAAAGCATTTAAAATGTGCTCTCTTCTTTTAATTGTTTAAAAAATTTAAATTAAAAGTCATATTTTCAACTTAGTTCAGTGTACTATTTAAAATATATCTCTCACAAAAAAATTTATCATTCAAAACATAACGATAATGGATAAAGACCAAAATTGTCAAGACAAGAATCTAAATTGACTTGACAAGGGTAGACTCACATTTACTAACAGAGGGTATGATGATGATTTTATACATTTTGAGGCAATTCAATTGAAAAAAAAAGTTTTTCTGTGTCATAGAATAAAAATTTAACATGGAGTACACATTACTGACATAAATATTTAATTTGATGTGTAAATAAAAATGAAAATGATGAAGAAAAATTTATATATACAAAAAAAACGAATTGTATCAATAGAATGAATTTAATCGATAAATATTTGAAAAGTTGTTTTATTATTCATTTTTAGAAATATTCGTGTTTGTAAGAAAATTTTTGTTTAACGATCAGAGAAATTTTTTTCTAATCAAATGAATTTTTTTTTCATTAAATCAGATCAAATGAAAACTTAACATCATGCATCAGGTAGAGTTCTAAGGTGAGATGTACAGAAAAACACCCTTTAGGGACGATAACAAGTTTATACAAAGTCATAAATGTTCCTGTAAATGTGATCAGATGAATTTAATTTAAAAGTTATACTCAACTCATGTAAATACGAGTAAAGACATGAAAAAAAATAAAGTATTACAAACCCATTTAAAAGAAGGTAGAAGTAAAAAAATGTAAATCAGAAAAATATTGCTGGATGTTATGATGATTTTTATCCTTTAAACGTATGCTGGGCGTTCTATCGTCGTTAAGCCATTTCAATGCAACATTGGTAAAAGGGAATTTACTGAACCTGTGAAGGAATCGATGCAATTAGATCAACTAAAACATTATTTAGTTCAAAGACCACAACAGGACTCTTTGAAACTGTGGTAGTGCCCTTGTAAAACCTAACCTAGTTCAAATCTCTTAAGATATTTGCTTGGAATAACAGGTTAAAGGATGTGAACTAAGACCAGACTCAGATTGGTCCCCCCTTTAAACGGTAAAAGCTCAGGTAAGAAAGTTCAGCAGATTTTTTCATTGCAGTTTAATATACACTACAGAAAGCTACTTCTCACATTTGTTTTTATAAACTTCGCCTCATTTTTAGTATACAAAATTATTATTATTATTATGCTCATTTCATAATCCTATCAAAAGATTATAAAATTTTCTTTTCATATCTTGTTTTCTCTTTCACATATTTTCTTCTTTTTATCACAACGTTTCCCAAAAATAAAAAACAAAATCCACTTTATTGCAATTTAGTGATTATAGACTTGAGAATTCATTATAAAAAAATTTATTAAATTATGATGATTATTTTTTTATACAAAAACGTTTTTTGTTCATTTTGCAGAGAAGATGGACATAGAAAACCGTTAAAAGTGCGGATACGCAAATAAAACGCAGTTAAATTTGTGACCTTGAAGATTACTCTGAAATTTTAGGAAAAAATATATCAACTCACTAAAAACAATACATTAAAATTTATCTGGGTACCAGGACATAGTAATATTGATGGTAATGAAGTCGTTGATAGGTTAGCTAGAGAAGTACCAGCATCCACATTTACACCAGGAGAAGAACCTTGCTTAGGTATTGCACTAACAGAATCTGCCATATTTGAATGACTAATTGACAAGTCAACTTTATGAATATTGGGAAGATCAAAGCAGATATCTTTCACAATATGTTCATAACTTTATACCTAAAAGCTCAGTAACACGCACAAGGGAGTTGCTGAGAATGAGTGTGATTCAGGTGAGGGTACTGGTTGCATTCCTAATAGGACATCCCAGAGTTCTCAAACATTTGTAAAACATGCATCTTAGTAATACTGACTTGTGCAGAATTTGTGAAGAAGAAGAAGAGAAAGCTGCGGAACATAGAGGTTTAAAAACCAGAAGAAGAAGGTGTTTTGGTTGTTTGAACGGACAAATAAATCCAACAGCATTATTTGAATTCGGCTTATATGAAATTTACGTTTCCTTGAAGCGAATATCGCTTGTGAAAAGTGAATATAATCTTGGGTAAGTCGCAAGACAGCCTACTAAAAGCCCTACAATAAGCAGCTGAGGTGGGTATACCCACTTTTAATCATCATCCTTGAAGATTTGATAGCAATTATAAATTTATATACACAGAACTTAGATTTTTTCAACTAAAACTTGAAATTTCAAATCAAAAACAGTTGGAAGACCTCGAATGCCTACTAGTGAATTTATCTAACTGATGTGTCTTATTTCTCATATTTTTGTCATAGTTTGATCACATTGATTTCCGTCCCATTCTAATTCAATTATTCATTTCTATTTTTCATACCTATTAAACCAGAAAACAATAATAATAATAATCATATAAAACCAATAATATTAATTTCCTGTCCAACAACACTCATCATTATTATTAAGAGATTTTTTATCACATACATTCCTAAAATAACCATTAATTTGTATGTTTTTCTCCTATCTCAGGTATGAAACCAACAAAAAATATGCTTACATCCATAATATAATATTAGAGAAAAAAAATAACAAGGTAAAACAAATCATTTAGATATACATTTTATCACAATTGATCCTATCAAACAAACCAAAAAAAAAACATACACAAAAATATCAACAAAATGATAAAAACACGTTCAAGAAAATAGAATACCAATTTAATGGTTTTATTTGTTCAAGTGTGTGTGTGTGTGTGTCTTTTTTTTTGTGAGTATTATCAACACACACATTTTTTGTTGTTGCACCATATTCATCTTCGTCTTTCTCTCACATTTATAGTTTTTTCTTCAACTTTCAGAGTATATCGTTTTCAAAATGATGATTTTGTTTTAACATAGCCTGAGCTCTACCAATTTAAAGAAGTATTATGTTTGTGTGTGTGTGTGTAAATTGTGTGGCATTATTTAGAGGGAAAAACAATTTGCAAATCAATCCAACACAGATATAAAGCCTTTAAATTGTTAGAATGGATCAAAAGATTGAGAGTGTGTGTATTTTTGCAGTGTGTGATGAAATATAAGATGAAATGACTGCAATTTAAAGTGATTTGTCATGGTTTTATTCTATTTTTTGTTGTTATCTTTGTTTCTTCTTGATATTGAATTTAATTTAATGATATTTATTTAATATAAAACAATTTTGTGTTTTTTTGTCTGTTGACATTGTTGATTAGAATGAAAATTGAAATCATGTTTTCATGATGTTTGCAGATTTTTTTAACCGAATGTGTGAAAACTTTCAATGAAAATGTAATTTTTAATGTTCACAGGAGATGAATTTTCCATATCCAAATTTCACCACATGCTTAAAAGAAAATTAAATCATGTAAAGCAGATTCCCCCTCATTTAATGCCAAAAAAAAAAATCAAAAATGCAATTTTAAAATATCATCAAAATTCCAATAAAATTGAATAATTTCATTTTTTATAAGCATATTAAGACAAAATCACCCTCTTCGCTTATTCGAAGGTTTAAATTGAAATAAAACTGAACATTTAAAGTGTAAATAAATAAAGTTACCGAACCAAATCTACTGAATATTAAAGACCCCTGAAGCAAAATACTGACAGAAAATACTTGAATTATTATTTTTTTCTCTCTCTATGTGTGATGAATTTGCTTCAAATGTCTACGAATTGACAAGAAATGTTCAAAAGGTGTGTGTGTGTTGTTTTCCTGGTTAATTTTATGTGTGTGTGTGTTTATGATTTTGCGACAAATATTATTATTATTATTATTTATGATGTTGTTGATGATGATGATGATGATTTTATTCTGTGGGGCATAAAATTGGAATTGCAATTAAATAAACATACGTTTGAATGCTTTATTTAACTTCATTATTAGGAATGTCGTCGTTGATGTTACACAAATGATATTTTTTCATGAGGAAGCGTCAAAAATTTCATATACACAAAATTTTCACTCTCACTTTCAATTTTATTGAATTTTAATATTTTATTTATTTTTTTTCCAGAAAAACAAGTTTGAAAAGTGAAAATACAACGTTACTACAATGAGGCATGTTTCGTAATTGGATCTCGTCATTCTCTTATTAAATGAGATGAAATGCAAAATTTTCATAAACAATTTTTTGAATAAAAATATATTAATTTTTGTTTTGGATTATCCATAGAAACATCAAAAATTACTTATTTAAGGGTCCTTTTGATGAATATCAGATAAAAATTCCCGATTCAAGGTATCTTTTAAATTGAAATACGCTTTCTCGGATACAATTTAAGGCAAATTTTTCTCATTTCAGGTTCTTACATTATTAAAGCACGAGAAACATTCAAAATTCAGGTGAATTGAATACACAACACACGCACACCATACTTTAATATTCATAATGATGACTGAACTTCATAGCAATAATAATAATAACAAGTAAACAATTCACGAATATCCTCTAGCAATTTTTTTCATAATTGAATAATAAATGACGCAGTATTATATTTGAGTTACTTTGAAGTGACATGAGGCGAAATGTAACATATTTTTTTCTCTAAGATGATGAGGAAACGGAAATAATATCTATTTTGTGAAGAATTGTTTTCCAGAAAATTCTTGCATGAGTCCTGGTTCTTGTATTTTTAATGAAAAAAATTGAAATTGAACAAATCATTGAGGAAAATATGGGCAGTATCCCATGAAAATGGAAATATTCACATTTTGCCAATGATGAAAAAAATTATTTTACACATGATTAATTTCAAATATTTATATTATTATTATATGGTCTGACACTGTGTTTGAGAATCTGTTAATTATTGATGAAAAAATTTATATAAACCTGTCTTTTGCTTCAATGGATTTTGTATACTGACTGATGATTAGGGACGGTTAAAAAAGTTTAAGTTAAATTAATGTGATTCAATACAAAAATTTCAATCAAAAAATGTTTTAACTTGCAGAATATTTTGCAATATCTCTCAAAATCATCGATTTGAATTTTCCATAATATTTAAAATTCTGCAATTTATGAAAATTCATAGATTTTTCGCGTAATTTGACCATGCAATTAAATTTGATTTGTGCATGCTTGAGTTTGATTGCTTTTGTAAACCTCCATTTTTTGATTTCGCTTTGTTCCAGTTGTTAAAACCTATTGTCGTAAAGGCACTATCAATTTTACGTCCAAAATGACAACAAGCAAAACAATACACCTTATTCTTAATCACACTGTTTTCAATCCAAGGAAATTCAGCGTACCAGCTGGGCTGAAATTTTCTGCGGTGATCGTATATTTTTGACGGCAAGTATTTTTTATTCTTCGAAGGCTGGACGGAGCACTCTGCTGGGCTCATTGAGATATCCGAAGCTGGAACAACATTTAAAGTTTCATTAACAACGTAAGGTTTGTCAACATTTCCACAAATCCATGCATCATCATTTTCGACAAAATGAACAATCTTCTAAACCTGGTTAAAGTGTTGAGACAGTTGCAGAATCTCTAGACAACAAACTTTGTTCTTCTAATATAGGCGATTCATGCGGTACCTCTAAAGGCAAAGATTCGATTTGGTTTTCTGGAGATATATTCTCAACAACGGTTTCTTTGTTTTCAACTGGTGGCTATGAAGAAGGTAGATGTAATGTCATGTAAAATCATGAAAAACTTTCGCTATATTGAGCTGAAAGACATTTCTCGTGTATTTTGAAAAATTCACCCTTCTTCAAACAACATTTTTGACAAAAAACTAGTTAAAAAAATTTTGATTTAACCTAAACATTCTTTGACGTAAGGATATAACTTTGTAGAACATCGTTTTCATGTATTTCTACGGATTTCATCCAAACTCGTGCCAGAACCATAAGTTGACCATATTCATACATTTAAAGAATTAATTTTTTTTCAAACCTTCTATGACGATACTTGGAATTCGATTTTGGGTATCTGAAAAAAATGTATTTAATTTCTCTCAGCTAACATCCCACCCTATAATTCACATATAAAGGAGAGAAAAAAAATATAATACACAAAATTATTTACAACTTAATGATTGGAAAATTCGATAATAAACCAATGTATTAAACACGTGTTTGTTCATCGTGTTCATCAGATTCACCTCACTTTATTAATACTTCACTATCTCCTCCTTTTTTTCTCATCACAAAACTCATCTTCATTATATTGATATAATAATAAATCATGATTAAACACACAAGCACACATTAAACACATATTTTGTTTTAAAATTTATGTATTTCAATGATTTTCATACTCAATTAATCAAAGGTAAATAAATGTTATTTTTAGCCCCTTATTTGATCACATTATATTTAAGCATCGATGAAGTGTTAAATTTTGTGGACAAATATGGGATTTTCTTTATCATACTCAGAATTTAGAATTTACTTATGAAAATTCA
This sequence comes from Culicoides sonorensis, assembly GCA_900002565.1. Taxonomy (NCBI): domain Eukaryota; kingdom Metazoa; phylum Arthropoda; class Insecta; order Diptera; family Ceratopogonidae; genus Culicoides; species Culicoides sonorensis. The sequence continues at coordinate 344,050 of LN483401.1, read as the reverse complement.
TATCGCACACACATGAAATGATGAACATGAGAGGAAAAAAGCTTTGAAATGAAACCAGAAGTTTTTCAATAATTTCCATAACATTTGGCAAGTAAATTTATTTTAAAGTTTTCCAGGTAATTTAATTCAATATTTAAATTAAAATTATAAAAAATATTATTTATGTTATTTTAATGAGAATGAGAAGAAAAGTTTTGGAGGCCAAATTCATAAAAATAAATTAAAGCACGCGGTGCACCATGATTATTATAATTAAAATTGTGTCGCTTTCGGTTAAAACTTGCATGTAATTTTTCTCTTTTTAAGCTCTTTTATTATTAAAATATCACGTTAAAACTCTTCTCCTTCTTCTTCTTATTAGGCAAAAGTAACTTTTGACACACAAAAAATACACATAATACCTGTATTCGCACAGAAATTTTGCATCAGTAGCACATTTATAATGGTTTAACTTTGTACATAAAGTAATGCGGGCTTTCATCACATCTCACATTTTGTATTACTTTTTCTGTGTGTACGTGCTTGTGTGTGAATGTACACACGTATGTAAAGTTCTCTTGAAAATTGAATTGTTAATAATTAATCCCCTTTGGTCTAGTTCTCTTTCATTTTACATGTAAAATTATCAAAGTTGGTGTAATTTTATGTTCATGTTAAAGTACTTGTATGTCCTTTCTTAGTTTTAATTGGTGTCCGCTTTAATGACAAAACATGGGAGTGCAATATACCCTTAAAAATGATATGCAATCATCATACATACACAAAAATACTAATTACTTCATTCAATGCAAAAGAAGAGATGAGAAAAATGAGAAGAGGTTTTGTGTATGCCTAATCTAACATCTGTGTGTGATACTTGATGTCTGACTAGTTCTTGTGATGATGAGTTGTATTTTCAATGCATTTTTCCTCTTTTTCATCATTCACTGAAATGTCAAAAGGGATTGTGCCAAAAAAATGTAAACTATACATAAACTGGGTGAATCTGGTCAAATTTTACTCTGTCATATGAAGAATGTCATTTTAATTATTTTTTTTCTTTTTCACATTTTCAGTGCACTGTAAGCTGAAAATTCCTCGTAAACAGGTCACATTTCATATGATAACTCACATAAATCGTTTTTTTTGAATTTTACATGAAATTCGTTACAAATTTTGCTCCCAAATGCTAACCAAGGAACACTCCTGATCGTTGTCAACTCACAGTGCACTGTAATTTGTGTTCAGTATCCAGTGTTCCAGCAGAAGCATAATGAATAAATAATGTCTCAGTACACAAACAAAGGACGTCATTATTTCTCTGTTGTGCGTTACAACAATTAATTAACTTTTAATTTTTTGAAACCCTTAAACCTTCTTTTAATCACGCTTCTTTGAGTTAAAATTTCATCTAATTTAATGATAATGATGATGCTGATGATAAAATTTTGCAATGTAACATTCCAATTTAGCAAAGATTTTACTGATGTGAATCTTCTCATATTTTTATAGAGTTGCAGCAATGAAATTTTCCCTCATACTTAAATTTCATCTCCAATTAACTCAAGTTTTTTTGCAAAAGAATGTTACTTACGTGACAGTTCAAAGCAAAAACATAAAATGTCCTCTAGATTTATATCATCATACGTGTTGATATGTGAATTATGTTCGTTTTTTTTTTTCTTTATTTAAATGCATATGAAATTGAAGAAAATGAGAGGAGAAGGAGAGGGAAAAAAATATGTAGATAAAAAGTGTGTGTAGTACTTCAAAAAAAAAATATATGAAGAAAGAAGGAAAATCTTTTAAAATAATCATCATCATAACAAAAATAATAGTTGAAACACAGCCAACGGTTATCTTTGCAATTTTATTGTGTGTATACTTTTATTTTTATGTGTGTGTGTGTGTGTGTGAGGCCTCAACTTTCGCATATTTTGAAATAAAAAAAACTTACAGAGAAAAAAAAAGAAATTTGTTATACAATGGTAAATTACTTTTTCCTTTAAAAAACCTTTAGGATATTCTACCGGCACAACTTACTCATGCATGCACACTGATTGTTGTTTGTTGTTGAATAACAACAATAATATAAAAATAATAATAATGATAAACAACGTTGAGAAAAAAGCTCTTTGTAAGAGGAAAATAAAAAGTTTCTCATTTTTATTTTCTTTTTTTTGCTACAACAAAAACAACAACAATAATATTTCATTTCATTCAAACTTCATTTTAATATGAAGGCACTTTGATCTCTTCAACGAACACAATTTGTCGAAAAAATAAAATTTATTTGAAAAATAAATAAATAAAATACAGATTAAAAGCAGGTTGAATGAAGCTACAATGAATGAAAACGAAGCTCTTACGAATTTTAGAGGTTTCAATGATGATTTTTCATTAAACCTGAATTTGTACATGAAATGTTTGTCGTATCAATGTGAATCGAAGGAGCTCTCGAGATATATCAATTTTCTAGCGATTTCAATGATTTCCTTGAAATAAGAGTGAAAAATGAAAGACTAGCTACTATTAAAGGGAAGAGGAAATATCTAGGTAAATTAATGTAAGGAATTGCGTCGTTGCCTTAAAAAGTCTAAAGGAAATTTTAACATGGCAAGATGGAAAGAGCTTCATTAGGACCACAATAAGACTTTTTGAGACCGCGGTGGTGCCCTTGTTAAACCTAAACTTATATCAGTTTCACAAGAAATGATCGTCCAGTTGTAACATCACTTCCAACTTTTCTTTGAACAGTTCACAAACTCTTTGGATTGTGAAGATGCTGGTATATTTTGATGGTGTAATTTCATCTGTTTTTCCACTCATTGCGAGATAAATTTTTTGAAATAGCTCAGACTTGCTCCCCAAAAGGGTTCGGGACCAATAAATTTCCCTTCAGCTTCCTTCCTTGCCAGTTCATCCGTTATTTCATTAACTTCGCTTCCTTCATGATCTGGTCCAACATGATCTTCTTCGTGTACATTACAAAATCAGCTCTCAGCGCCCTCTGGAGCGTCCAATAGTAAAACCCAGATATAAGACGCTGTGTTTTTTTTATTCTCTATCGATCTGTATACTCTTCAACGACTTTGTCCTTGGAAAATTTTTAAGGAAAGTCAAAAAACCGACATTGATTTCACAAAAAGCCCATTTGGGACATTGATTCAAAAATTCGGGATTATCTCGCCCAAAAGTGTGTAAATGGTATGTCTATTCCGTTGAATTTTTAAACCCCTCATTCAAAATAATTCCATTAACTTTAATTCTTACACAAATCTGACTTATTTAATTAACCTAAAAATATTTTTGAATAGTTTACAAAACTTTCTCGTATCATACACAAAACTTATTATTTTTGTAAGAGAATTTCATCATAATAATACCAAAAAAAAAATCACCACATAAAATAGCGTCAGAAACTTTAACACAATTAGATTTTATTTTAAAATGCAAATTTTACCCGTTTAAAATGTTAATTTTAATGTTTATTCAATGAGTTTTTAGTTTTCTGTTTAAATTTCACAAAAAAGTGTGCTTTCAAAGTAAGTAAGAACATTGATAACCATGAAAATATGAGAAGATTGCTTAAAATGTATGCCTATCATGCTCTCAAAGTATTCTAAAGTTAAAATTTAAGAGCAAAATTATTTTATCAAACATTTTAGTCTAATTTATATCACAAAAATATTTTATGTTATACTATAAAAACTTGATTAAATGTTAAATTAAATTTAACTTGATCTGTAAAAAGCGAATTCAATGTAAAATTCAAATGAATTCTTGAATTGAAATCCAGAAACCGTAAAAAAAACATTAATTTAAATAAAATTAAATTAATAATGACATTTTTTGCTTGTTATTTTTTATTATAATCATTATAATCACAACACAAATAATTTTCGCATGAATGATTGCATTGAAAATTATCCCATCAATGAACGCTTGAAAGGAATAACAGGAAATATTTTTCCTTTACGATTTTTCAATATTTCAATTTTTTTTATTAACTTATTATTGTTAAATTTTTTTTACATTGAATTATAAGAAAAAAAATATTCAAATTATCTCTTAGAGATGAAAAAAAACATTAAAAAAATTTGTATTGGACATTTTTCAATGGTAAATTAACTTGAAATTTATTTTTTTTACATTTACTCAGCGTTTTGTGTTGGTTTCTGTTTTTGTTGGGTATTATTTTTACTGTCATTATTTTATTTTACTACCTCCAAGAAATTGAAAAAAAATAATAATAATAATAAAACTTTCCGATCATTATTGTATCAATTGAAGCAAAATATAAATCTTTTTCAATTCTCCTCTTTCGTAAGCACACCAGACAAAAACCAATTTATAAGCAGTTATTGTTTGTGTTCACTACTAATCAAATGGAGATGAAGCGAAAGACTGTTTGTGTTGTATAAATATCGGGGCAAAGCATGAAAATAAAAAAATAACAGAAAATTTCTTAATTTTCCGACGTGATTGTCATAATAATCTAATGATATAATAAAATAAAATGATATTCCTTCGTTTTATATTTCAGTGATATATATTTTATGTTGCTTACTTAAAATGCTATAATGGGATGTGATTATTATGTTTGAACATGCACTTGAATTTGTTTGCTTTGTCATTTACGAAGAAGCAAACAATATGCTTTTAGTTTATGGGAGAGAAAAGATGATTAAAGTCTGTGTGTTTGTGAAAGTGAGACAGGTAATTGTGGTTTGACAAGAATAAGTAAATTAAATTATTGGCAGAAAGTTTTCTTTTGAATTGATTTGAAGAATTTGATATCGATTACGATTAAACTAATATTTTCGAGATTCACAGAAATCAAGCCTTGCATCTTTAGCTTGAACGTTAAATCAATCCTTCTTTACGACTTTGAGATTTCGATTTAGGACCGTATCGAAATTTCGATTCAAAGCCTTATCGAAATTTCGAGTTTCAATTTAGGGCCTATCAAAATTTCGATTCAAGGCCTTGTAGAAATTTCGAGCTTAAATTTACGGCAGTATCGAAATTTCGATTCAAGGCCTTATCGAAATTTCAATTCAAAGCCTTATCGAAATTTTCAGTTTCAATAAAGGGCCTTATCGAAATTTCGATTCAAGGCCTTATCGGAATTTCGAGGTTCAATTTAGAGCCGCATCGATATTTCGATTCAAGGCCTCATCGAAATTTGGAGTTCCAATTTAGAACCGTATCGAAATTTCAAGTTTCAGGCTTTATCGAAATTTCAATTCAAGGCCTTATCGAAATTTCGATTTAAGGACTTATCGAAATTCTGAGTTTCAATTTAGGGCCGTATCGAAATTTTAATTGAAGGCCTTATCGAACTATCGAGTTTCAATTTAGGGCTGTATCGAAATTTCAATTCAAATAATCACAATTTCTAACCCAGTGGAAGTCACTAATTTTATTACGTTTAAATAATTTGAATTGAATTTCCTTTTACCATTCCATTCCAAACTCCCTCTAAGCAAAAAAAATACTCACACACACAAATACTTAACAACCCTATAATTTGTACAACAAGCTTTTCAATCTGTCGTGAAAATTATTTCCCTTTTCATTCACCAATATAATTTTTTTTTACTTATTTTTAAATAAAAAAAGGAAAAACGAGAAAATTTATATCTATATTCATGTCATGTACAGTTTGCCCAAATATCTGTATAAACTTTCGGTTAAACACAGATTTATTCCATATTTATTTTCATTTTCTGTCTCTAATTCAACTCAAGTAGAATAAAATGAAGTAGGCACACACACACAAAAAAATCTGTTATTGATGTTTTTTAAGAGTGAGTGAGTGTTTATCACCAACTTGTAACTTTTTACCTTCTACTGTGTGATGAACTAGATACTTACTGTTTCTTGTTGTTATCAGAAATATAACACAAAAAAAGTAAGTATTTCATTTGGTTTATTATTATTTTGAGATTAAATATTATATTTCAAAACACGTAGCACATATCACCCATTAAATCATTATACGCGCATTATTACATTGTACATGGAATTCCATATCTAGGATGTTCATTTTTTTTGTGGGTGTTTTGTTATCTCATAGAATTTTGAAACAAAAGAGGCAATTTATTTAGTAACTTAAATACAAAACAAGGAAAAAAGCAAACATATTTACTACGGTTACTATTATAATGTTATTATTATATGATTATTATCATCATTAAGTTAATTATGATAAGGATCAAATGGCACCTCTGTTGATCGTAATTTTCTTTTAAAAACAACATAATTCAATTAGTGGTGGTTTTATATGGAAAATTTTTATATTTTTATTTTCGTTGTTATTGTTATTTTGCTCATCTTATTTGGTATCATAATGATTGTAAATTTTTGTGTGGGTACGTGGATGATAATGAGGAGGTTGATACTGGTATCCTTTTTCACTCTTCTTCGTCTTATTATTCAAATTGTGGTATGTTTATAGGAATTGTGATGTGTAATTATAATAATTTTTAGTAATTAAACTGAAATATTCACAAATTTGAATTTCGTTTTTCTGAGAAATTTTCTGCTTTTTAAACAAAAATTACCCAGTTTTGAGCTTCATGAGAAACCAATCAGTTTTATAAAAAAAATCAAAATCAATTAAAACCTCAAAAAAATTAGAATATAAAAGAAAATTTCTAATATGAGTCATTAAAGAAAAAAAATTACACCCCAATTTGTTTTTATTATTAAATTAAAAATAACAAGAAATTCATGTTCCATTTAATACAGAATTTTGAATAATTACTGCGTGTTAAATTTGTTTCTTTTTTTCTGTTAATTACATTTTCACAGCGTGATTTCATTCCTTTTTTTATGAATATTGAAGGTAATAATTTTTTTAACTGTTGATCATAATTTCTTACATATTTTTTTTATTAGATCCCATTTTAATTATTTTGAAGAAATAATTCTATTTTTTTATTATTAAAATTAGATTTAGAAAAAAAATTAAAAATTTTGAAAAATGTCCGCCAATTTGGTTAAATCTACAAATTTGATTGTTTTGAAAAATTGGCCATTTTGTTCTTTTTTTTTAAAAAACTGCCATATAGAATTTTTTTTAAAAATGCATCATTTTGAAAAAAATCGGAAAATTTGGAATATTTTGAAAAAAATCGGCAAATTTAGAATATTTTGGAAAAATCAGCCACTTTTTCGGATTTTAGCCGTTTTTAGGCTTTGGGGGCTGAGGGCTCTTTTCTGACAAAATGCTTATATTTTAGAAATACTGTAAAACTCAGCACCTAAGTTTCGATGTTTTCTTTTTAATAAACTGTCATGTTGAAAAACTTTTTTAAAAATTCGCAATTTTGAAAAAAATCGGCAAATTTGGAAAATTGGCAATATTGAAAATTTTTTGAAAAATCATGAAAATCATTTTTCGGATTTTAGCCGTTTTTAGGGTTAAGGGGCTGAGGGCTCTTTTCTTAAAAAATTCTAATATTTTAGAAATTTTGTAAAACTCAGTTTCGATGTTTACATTTTTTAAATTTCTATTTCAGAAAATTTTACAAAAAACACTGATTGGGAAATTTTAACGATTTTTAATGGTTATTTTACTACCCAGTCGATGTCTTATTAATGTCTTATTTTAAGGAGTTTACTCTTTAATTTTTGAAAATTTTTCCTAAAATATGCCAATTTCCTTCCAAAAAACTATTTGAAAGCGCTTCAGTGCGATATACACTGAAATAACTACCCGAGCTTTCTTTAAAGAGTACGCCATAGAAGATGACGTCAGATGAACCATCTGTTCTACTGCATTTTTTTAAAATAAATGCACTTAAAAGAAAAAACTTCGATAATGAAAATGATATTTAAAAAGTTTCTCAATTTATTGAAGTGAGTGCAAATAACACACAAAACTAAATTTTACTTAAACTCATGATACTTCACATGAAAACATCTCAATGATAATTTGATATTATGAGATAAATTTGATATCTGTTTGTTCAAATTCATACGTACCTAATCATACACACACCCACACAAAAACAGATACAGAGAAATCTCTAAATGAACGAAAACGAGAAGGAGACTGTTTAATATGCATGACATTCACTTGAAAATCTAAAAGTAAGTCAACTAGTTACTATATAAATGTAAGAGTTTTTACAAAAGTAAACAAATATGTTTTGCTCACACACAAACACTAATAACAAGAGGTAACTGTCACATACACACACAAATTACTAACTTTTTGAAACTGATATTTTAATGCTATTTGATTCTTGCATGTTGATCATTTATCTCACTGTGTATGTGTGTGTGTGTGTGTGTACGTAACCGTATCAGAGATAACAAGATAAATTATTTGTTTGGGTACAAATTTTCAATAGTAAATTTTCTCTAGATTTTTATATAAACATATTTTTATCTCAAATAACATTTTGGTAAAAAGAAAAACTTTTACTACAATTTTCATGAAATGAAAATGAAAAAAAAACGAAAACTAAATCTATTATTTTTTATTTTATTTAACGTACAACACAAACTCACCTGTCTTCCATATTTATTGTACAATATAACGGCATTAATTTAATAAACTTTATTCTTTTTCTCTCTCTCATTTTACAGGTAACTTTCAAAAGTGTAGGTTTTTACGTATATGAAGAAAAATTGTCTCGAAATGCAAAATTTATCGTTTTATCTTCACACACACACAAAATCATATGCACGCAATCATTTCATGCAAGCATTTTTATTGTAGATTATATTGGAAAAGTTGTCCCTTACAATATTTTTTTTTTCCTTTAATTTCATTTCATTTTTTTTGCAAAAGTTTGAATCTCTCCGATTAAGGTAACATTTGAAACTAAATTAATATTGAGTGTGAATGTCTCATTCGATTAAATAAGGGATAACTCGGGTATTAGCTATTTATATACCCGAAAAAAAAATAAATTTATATAACATTTACACACTTGCCATGTAACATTACACATTAACAGGAAAGGAGACGAAAAAGCAAAAAAAAAATGAAATTGGTTTTTTTCTCTCTTATAATCGCGTTTATTTTGGTAGATACTTAAATCGAAATAAAATTTTATTCAAAGATGAAAACGATTGAACGGAACACGAACACGCATTGAAATGTGACAAAATGAGGAAAAAACGAGGAAAGAGAAAAGTAAAAAAAAAATAACAGGAAATTTGGGTTGAAATGAAATAAGGAAACGAAGGCACACGGACACATGAATTTGTATCTTGCATGTTTTTTGTGTTTGTTTTCACTCACACATATCGAATGTAATTAAATTACGAGTTAGATTACAAATCATCAAAGTAAATGATGAGGGAAAATGAGGAAGAAAAAACTAATTCATTTATTTTAATTGTAAGAGGTTTTGTCACGTTTCTTAATGAAATTGGGATTAAATTCGATTTCTTGATCGATTGATGCGTGAAGAAAATGAGAGGAAGAAGAAAATTTTCTTTCAGCAACTCGATGACCAGGATTTTTTTAAAAAATGAATATTTTTGGCCTTGTTCCACTCTGATTTTGTCTCAAAGCAACCATGAACGTCAAAAACCACGAAAAGTAACTCATCAATCATTAAATTTCCTTAAAAACCATAAATTTCACGTGAAATAAATTACGGTTTACCTTCACTAAAAAAAAAATTAATCACTCTTCCTTCTGACATGAGATCATACCGTGACATCTTAAAAATAAAATAACTCCACAAATCCAATAAATATTTAATTGTTATTTATGTAACTTGTATTTGCTCCATATTTGACTATATAAACGTGAGAACATGCAAAATTTTGTTCAAATAACAAGTAAAATTCATGTGACATGTGTTGTTACGATTAGAAATTCATGTTTGTATTTTATTTATCAATACATATAATGGACGTTGAAATGTCAAAGACTTACCCAAAAATAACATGAATTTGCACTAAACTTTGCTCATTTAATATTAAATTAACTTTTTGTTCTACATGCCATTTATTGACTCACCTGAAATGAAATTAAACAAAAAAAAATTGAATAATTACTAAATTAGAACGAAATTCGTATGATTTATAAGAGAAATTCAATTCAATTGAAATTATTTTACTCTTAACCTTTTTTTCATTTTCATGTTTTACACATTTATCATCTTGAAGAAATAAATCTCATGGTACATGACTCCAATTTAACAGCAACAAAAAAATGTGTATGAAATATAAACAAATTTACATAATTTCTCATTATATTCAAATAGGGTGAATTACATGATTTTTTTTGGATCTGCCTTGCGAATTTCATTCATCATAAAATGTGTAAACATGATTTCACTTATTTTGTGTGTGTGTGTGTATCAATGTTCAAATTTGAATACAAGTAATTTTTTTGGGTGATAATTCGTCTTCCCTTGCTCTTATTATTATTATTATTGGAGGGTTTGCTAAATTTTTTGACATTGAGATGATTTTAAATGGATTTTGGAAAGAAAAATGCGATTTTAGGGTCACTTTGACTGGATGAATATTTCACTTAATTTTTGATTCATGGATTCATGTCATAGTTTTCAAAATTGTCGAATTTTTCAAAAGTATCCAATTGTTCAAAATTATCGAATTGTTCAAAATTATCGAATTTTTCAAAATTATCCAATTGTTCAAAATTATCGAATTGTTCCAAATTATCGATTTTTTCGAAATTATCGAAATCGTCGAATTATCCAAAATTGTCGAATTTTTCAAAAGTATCCAATTGTTCAAAATTATCAAATTGATCAAAATTGTCGAATTTTTCAAAATTATCCAATTGTTCAAAATTGTCGAATTTTTCAAAATTATCCAATTGTTCAAAATTATCGAATTGTTCCAAATTATCGAATTTTTCGAAATTATCGAAATCGTCGAATTATCCAAAATTGTCGAATTTTTCAAAAGTATCCAATTGTTCAAAATTATCAAATTGATCAAAATTGTCGAATTTTTCAAAATTATCCAATTGTTCAAAATTATCGAATTGTTCCAAATTATCGATTTTTTCGAAATTATCGAAATCGTCGAATTATCCAAAATTGTCGAATTTTTCAAAAGTATCCAATTGTTCAAAATTATCAAATTGATCAAAATTGTCGAATTTTTCAAAATTATCCAATTGTTCAAAATTGTCGAATTTTTCAAAATTATCCAATTGTTCAAAATTATCGAATTGTTCCAAATTATCGAATTTTTCAAAAGTATCCAATTGTTCAAAATTATCAAATTGATCGAAATTGTCGAATTTTTCAAAATTATCCAATTGTTCAAAATTGTCGAATTTTTCAAAATTATCCAATTGTTCAAAATTATCGAATTGTTCCAAATTATCGAATTTTTCGAAATTATCGAAATCGTCGAATTATCCAAAATTGTCGAATTTTTCAAAAGTATCCAATTGTTCAAAATTATCAAATTGATCAAAATTGTCGAATTTTTCAAAATTATCCAATTGTTCAAAATTGTCGAATTGTTCCAAATTATCGATTTTTTCGAAATTATCGAATTGTTCAAAATTATCGAATTTTTCAAAATTATCCAATTGTTCAAAATTATCGAATTGTTCCAAATTATCGATTTTTTCGAAATTATCGAAATCGTCGAATTATCCAAAATTGTCGAATTTTTCAAAAGTATCCAATTGTTCAAAATTATCAAATTGATCAAAATTGTCGAATTTTTCAAAATTATCCAATTGTTTAAAATTGTCGAATTTTTCAAAATTATCCAATTGTTCAAAATTATCCAATTGTTCCAAATTATCGAATTTTTCGAAATTATCGAAATCGTCGAATTATCCAAAATTGTCGAATTTTTCAAAAGTATCCAATGGTTCAAAATTATCGAATTGTTCAAAATTATCAAATTTTTCAAAATTGTCGAATTGTTCAAAATTATCAAATTGTTCAAAATTGTCGAATTTTTCAAAATTGTCGAATTGTTCAAAATTATAAAATTGTTCAAAATTATCAAATTTTTCAAAATTTCGACTTTTCTTATATGGTCAGGTTTGCAAAAAGGCAAAATTTTTCAAAATAATCAAAATTTTCAAAATTTTTTTAAAAATTTTTTTTTTAAAAAAGTGAATTTTATAATTAGAAATGCGCTTTTACTTATCTTTCAAGATCACGTTTAATTTTTTTTTTATTATTGAAACACCATTTATATAAAAAATTAACCGAAAAAAACAATTTTAATGAACGTGACAACTTAAAAATATGTTAACGAAAGAAATTCCAGATTTAAAAAAATGTCATAACTCCATATAACACACAAAAATCTGGATATCAAACAAGAATAACAAAAGTTTAACACAAAAATTAGCATAAGGTCGCTTCTGACAAAGAAATTTAAGGTATATCACTTTACACTCTCATACTTATCTGAATTCATTTAAATTAATTCTCAAAAAAGTGTAGAAAGAGAGATTTAAAGTTCATCGTATATAGAAAGAAAACAGAAAACAAGGGAAAAAGAATTAAATTGGTTTTTAATTGAGGAACACATACCGAAAAAAGGGTTGAAATACACATTTTTACATACACATACGTACAGCATCCAACTCAAAAATTTAGACAGATGTACTGAAAAGACATTTCAAACTACTAAACATTGATACAAGGAAAAAAAAAGTAAAAATACCCCGAAATAATAAAAGAACAAAAAATTGGAAAAAGACACGTATAAACACTGAGAGAACAACCTACATTTAAATGGAATAGTAATCAAAAAGGTATTAAAATAATTTTTTATGCATACACAAATCCCTACAGTATTTTTTTTATTTTTTTTTTGTATTTAACTCACATTCAATCAGATGATATTTAGGTCTCAGTTTCGTCAAAATTGAATCACAAATAATATAAAAATAAATAAAAACCTGTATTTTTTGTATTGTTTCGTATTTGTACATATAAATTTTTTTAAAATTGTTTTTAATGTTTGGAGGAAACGAGAAACATTGCCAAACAAAACATAAATCTATATTTTTTTGGGTGTCAAATTGAAATGAGGAAAAAAAAACATGTTTTTACTTCACTTCAATATTCAATAAGTGTGTGTGAGTGTGTATGTGTCCTATGTGTCGTGTATACGTGTGTGTGTACAGAACAAAATTATTGAATATTTATCCTTTTGTCCTTTTGTGTGTATTTTTGTTTCTAAGAGCTTTGTGGTAGTTTAAATATTTAAATGTGCGTGTTTTGTGAAACTCTATTGGGGGAAATTTCAGAGAATTAGTTAAAGTAAATTTTTGTGTTTGATTAATTTTATATTTTATATATCAATTTAAACACAATTTATTTTTAAATTAGGTTAGTTTCCATGGGAAATCACGTTGGGAATTGAATGAGATGAGAATTTGAATGGATTGGAAGAGTTATGAAACGTAAATTTAATTTATTGGCAATCAAATTGATCGGTTAAGTCAAATGACGATGCTTTGATGGAGAGTCTGTAAAGGAATTTTTCTCGGAAGTTTTTTTTGAATCAATTTTTGTCTAAAAACTCAATTTTTTGAAAATTTTCTAACAGTTTTACAGCATTTTCAATGAAATTTCCGATTTCCTTTAAGATTTGCCCATGTTTTCTCATTTTCATTAAAATTTTGGGTTTTAACTGCGTTTTTTTAACATATTTTGGCTCAGAACCAAAAAATTTCATCACAGTTTGCGCAAAAAAAACCTGATTTTTATCACATTTTGAATCAAAACCTTATTTTTCAATTTAAAAAAAAAAAAATCTCCCTTCTCTCATTTTTTTGGTCTGCCACAATCATAAAATTAAAAGAACTCATGTTATTTTCCCTTCATTTCAAATATTTCTAATTAATATTTTTGTGATTTATATTTTTTTTTTATGTGATTTTAATCTTAGTGACACAGTTGTCCCAAATCCAATCATTTTTTAGTCATTTCATTGATTTTTTTTCCTTTCTATTTTTTTTCTTCCTTTCATCTAAACAAACAAATGAAACGGAATAAAAATTAAAATAAAATTGGGATTTTAATTATAATTTTTTTTTTCTTATGACATCTATAAAAAAAATGAAAAGCAAAAAAAAATTAATTGAAAAAATGACATTTTTGGGTGAAATTTATAAAAAATTACAATTCAAGAAAAAAAAATGCCAAAAATACAAAAAAAAATAATCATAACTGTAATGTTGTGATGAAAAAAAAATAATTGAAGTCATTTTAACACGTAATAATTTTTAGAAGTTATTTTTTTGCTTCTTTTAATTTATTTAAGTGTCGGACATTAAATGGAATTGAATTTTATTTTTAGATTTTTTGTATGAAATGTTTGAAGTTGAAAAAAAATTGGACACCAAGAAAAAGGAAAAGTAAATTGCGGTAATTAACTTAAGGCTTTTATCTTAACTTTGATGCTTTCTTATTCAATTATCCATTTTTTATCTTCATTCATTTTAGACGCATTTCTCGTCAATTCGTAACAATTTCAAGCATGTTGTTCATTTGTCTGTGTCAAATAAATGGCCGACTTTTCAGATTCGCGAATAATCACAGTAATGACCGAGTGTTGCAGAGTTAAAAACCCCCAGGAAGCACAAAAACCCCAAAAAAGACCAAAAACTCAACAAAGAAGAATTTTTCGAATTTTCACAATTTACTTAATTCTAGAATTTCCAAAAAACCGTGAAAACCGTTTTCGAATTTTCAAAATTTTCAGTTTACCAAATTTTCAGAATTTTCCAAAATCATCTAATTTTCCATAATGGAAATGCGCTTGTGTAAATCATTCACAGTCACGTTTTCCATTTTTGATTGATATTTCAGTCTCTCATTTCTAATATCTCTTAAAATTAATCTAATTTTCAATTTTTTTCTTTTAAAATTAACACCTGATCATTAACTTTATTTCAATTAAATTAAACATTTCATTCATCGCGAGAAACCACAAAATGTTCTATGTGTAATTTTACTCAAAATTTACTTGAAATTAATGATGAAAAATTATCTTTTTAATTTTTCATTATTTTCCCTCGTTTTTTTTGTAATATTACATTGAAATAAAACTGAGATACGTGTTAAAAAGCAAATTTTCAAGTGTGTAGGTTGTGTGTGTGTGCTTTTGAAATTTTCTCAACTCGCGACACCACATAAATTTACATTAAGCATAATATGAAGTTTTAAAATAAATTATTTAGCAGATGAAGAAAAAAAAGCTTGTATTCCCATGGCAGTTCTTCAATTTGCACGATAAATATGATGAATGAGTTTAAATGAAATGTGTGTGTGTGTGATATTTTCTTGCAAAAAGGTTTATGAATTTCACATTTTAATTGTGTGTGCTCCTTTAATTTCTCTTTTAAATTTATGTTGTCTGTGAATTTCAAATCCTAACGAATCAAATGAATGTGTGTGTGTATTTATTTGGATTTTATTATTATTTGTATTTGCAGCATATTTGCTTAACTTTGTAAACTTTACTGTTTTCATCAGACTTTCATGTGATGTGTGTGTGTGAAAATAAATGAAAATGTATGCACGAATGAGAAACAAAAGACTCACAAATTAGAAATTTAGCAACCAATTAGTAGATATTTATATGAAATTTATATGTAATCTGTATGCTTTCATTTGAATGTGAATATAACATCATTTTAACTTGAATTCAGTGTTAATTATACAAAAAAATTTCATCATTAAAAAAATTTACTTGAAATGGAATATATAAATCTCAGTTTAAATGATTTGTTAAAGTGCATTTGCAGTAACAGAGGGAATTTTGACATTTAAATCAATTTGACATCTGAATCATTTTGACACTTGAGTTACTTTGACATTTGAATCCTTTTGACAATTGAGCTACTTTGACATTTGAATCATTTTGATACTTGAGCTAATTTGACATTTGAATCATTTTGACATTGGAATCGTTTTGACACTTAAGCTACTTTGGCATTTGAATCATTTTGACACTTGAGCTACTTTGACATTTGAATAATTTTGACACTTGAGCTTCTTTGGCATTTGAATAATTTTGACACTTGAACTACTTTGACATTTGAATAATTTTGACATTTGAGCTACTTTGACATTTAAATCATTTTGACAGTTAAGCCACTTTGACATTGGAATCATTTTGACAGTTAAGCCACTTTGACATTGGAATCATTTTGACACTTGAGCTACTTTGACATTGGAATCATTTTGACACTTGAGCTACTTTGACATTGGAATCATTTTGACACTTGAGCTAATTTGACATTTGAATCATTTTGACACTTGAGCTTCTTTGGCATTTGAATAATTTTGACACTTGAACTACTTTGACATTTGAATAATTTTGACATTTGAGCTACTTTGACATTTAAATCATTTTGACAGTTAAGCCACTTTGACATTGGAATCATTTTGACACTTGAGCTACTTTGACATTGGAATCATTTTGACACTTGAGCTACTTTGACATTGGAATCATTTTGACATTTGAGCTACTTTGACATTTGAATCATTTTGACACTTGAGCTACTTTAACATTTGAATCATGTTGACACTTGAGCTAATTTGACATTTGAATCATTTTGACAATTGCGTTATTTTGACTTTGGAATCATTTTGACACTTTAACTTCTTTGGCATTTGAATCATTTAGACATTGGAATCATTTTGACAATTGCGTTATTTTGACATTTGAATCATTTTGACACTTGAGCTACTTTAGCATTTGAATCATTTTGACATTGGAATCGTTTTGACACTTGAGCTACTTTGACATTTGAATCATGTTGACACTTGAGCTACTTTGACACTTGATTCATTTTGACAATTAAATTAATGTAACGTTTAAATCATTTTGACGATTGCGGTATTTTGACTTTGGAATCATTTTGACAATTAAATTACTATGACGTTTAAATCATGTTGACATTCAAATTACTTTGACAGTTGAACAAATTTTTCATTTAAATATTTTTTTCATTTAAATCATTTTGACATTTAAATCAACCTGTCACCTTGCATGCCATGACTAACAACACACATAAATTTATATTATTTTTCATCATATCAAACGCACCACAATAAGCGAAATGTTTGCAAAAAATGTAATTATGATCTTCAGTAACGCACAGTTCCGGAAATTTCCAACATTAATACTTTGTTTTGAAGTGGTTGAAATATAAAATGTGGTATTTTGTTCAAATAAAATCCAAAAAAAAGCACACTTAACAAGTCTGTCTTGTATAATTTACTGTTACATTTCCTCTCTCACAAAAAAAAGTTATTTAAATTCAAATCGACAAAAATTTTGCTTTTACAGGCTTTCGAGAGATTCTGCATTTTTTTACATAGCAATTTATGAAGTTCAGTCCCTCTCCATTTTGATTCACTTTCATATAAAATTTACGTTTCACAAAATTATCGTGGTAAAATGTAATTTGTTGTATAAATGCTACTTCCATTCTCTCCATCTCATCATGACTTGTTATTATTATTTTCTGTATTTTTTTTATTTAAAAATTTATACATACATGACAAGAATCGCAAGAAATTTCCCAAAAAAGCTTTTAGTGTTATTTTTCAAAAACAACTGTTTAACCATAAAGACCAAGCCAAGTTATGAAAATTTTTTATCTGGAATTTTTTTTTTTTAGTACTCTAAAATGGTAAAACAAGGGGTTGAATTTTTTTAAAAACTGGATTTTTTTGATCGCTTGAAAAACAGGCAAAAACTTTTCAGAAAAAGCTCACCGATAAATAAAGACTATGGGGCTCTTGAAAAAATAACGGTTTTTTACAAAATTTAAAAGTTTTGCAAAAAATTTTTTTTAAATCTAGATTTTTACGTTTCAATCTCGATAATTGATAATTATCTTCAGTTTTGAAATAAATTTGTTGCTCAAAATGTATTAAAAATCCTAAAACAGGGCAAAAAACAAGAATTTTTTTGTTTTTATGGTTCCAGCATGAGTTTTGGAGGCTAAAAATAGAGTGAAAAATTAGAAATACACGAAAATAATCTTCTACAAAGTTGAAGCTGAAGTTCTGAGGATGTTTAATGTTCAATCAAATTTTATTTTTTTTGAGGATTTTTACTCAAAAAAGTGGTAATTTTGTAAAAAAAAACTGTTTTTCAGGATTTTTTTTGCCCTTTTTGGTGTCAAGCAAGCTCAAAACCCTAAAAAATTTTAAAAACCTTATGATTTTCAATTAGTGCTATTTAATACGAAGCGAATAAGCCTATAAATAACACTAAAAGCTTTTTTGGGAAATTTCCTGCGATTCTCGCCACATATTTTATTTCATTTTACCTCGAACACACACACACACTCACAAATTCATTTTCTAGGATAACTCTTCTACAATGTAATAACTATCATGATTCTTTCATGTTTTCCTCTGATGATTATTATTTATTTTCTTTCAACTGGAACTGAAACCGCAAAAGCTCAACATTTCTCTTTTGTGTGTGTGATTCACATTTGTTTGTAATTTTCCATGTTTTCTATATATTTTAAGTCATGTAAAATAAAAGAAACTAGAGAAATTGTACATGAAATATGAAATCTAGATACAAAAAAATGTTAAAATTAAAATAAAACCATAGAAATTTCATTGCATAGATAAAAAAATGTCAGAATATGAGTTCAAAAACTATGAAAACTAGAATGATAAAGATACCTTTAACTTGATATCATGAAAAAAATAATAAAGAAAAAACAGGATTCATTTCCGTACATGAATATTTTATGTGTCAAAAAAACGACAACAACATCAATTGGTGTGACATTAAACACAAACACACACACATGAACAAGGAGAACATGAAACGTGTGTTTTTCCGCTTGTAACTTTTGATATATTTTTTCATAGTACAAAAAAAAATTCAATAAACAGTGGAAAATTACTTCAATGAATTATGTACTCAAACATTTTTTGCCTTGTAATACACGCTGTTTGCGCTGTTGTAAGAGAAAAAATGACAAAGATGCTTCATGTGTCTGTTTAATGTTATAATTGCAATGACAATCATCATTTTTCGTGACTTTTGTGTCATTGTGTCATTGATTCGGCAATTATCTAATGGGAAAATGTGAAATTCATGTAATAGGAATCAAATTTGATCCTTGAATGTACTTTCTCATGATTTCAAGCTTTATTTTATTCCGTAAATGTAATGAAAAACAATTTTTAACTCATAAATACGTTAAAAAAGGAAAAAAAATATCACATGAGAGTTCCGACAGCGAATACCACATCAGTTTCCTCTCTTCCTGCAGCATGCACAGACAATTAAAGCATCAATGTGATATAAAATGTATTATGAATATAAAAAAAAAGTTGATATGATGAATATGCATTCTTTCCATGTGCTTTTTCATAGACTTAATGATACAGACACAAATAAAGTGGCTCGATAGGCAAAAATGAAGAGACTCTTTTGTTTCAAGTACACATTATACATTTTTTTTCACCATATCATATCTCTTTCAATAATTTTCATATATATATGGATTCAGGAAACATATTGTTGTACTTATAACACGACAGCAACATACGCTTTTATTTTCCCTGAATTGGATATGTTTCAAAATGATGCGGTTACACAGTTAAAAAAAATTGAAAAAAAAATCCCCATTGAAAAATATTTTCTGTTGCGTCAGCTGGAAAGCTTTACAAGGCATATCCATGTGTATAAAAACTGGGAATATGAAAATTCTTTGGCATATTTTTTTTTTTTAAATTGAATTGAATTGAAAACAATTAAAAACTCGATATTCAAACCAATTTTAAAAAAATTGGAGGAGGAGGAAAAAATAAAAGAATGTAATAATTATGAATTGAATAAAATAAAATACATCAACTCATACTAAAATTTTAATGTTCCATCAAAAAGTTTTACTTGTTCATGTATTTCCTGCACTTATTTAGTTACAATATTAAATTTTAAATGTGAATTTGGAGATTTCATTTGAAATTTGCTTAAGAAAATTCCTAAAAGGTAAATTTTCCATGAATGAAAAGGACAAAATATGAATGGAAACGCTCCAGCTATTTTTAATAAAACATTTTTTTTCTTATTTCAATATAAATTTAAAGCGTATATCCGATCTTTATGAAAAAATGTGGTGTTTTTAAACATATTGCTCATAGATATGAAAAAATTGAGCATTGTGGGGGATCATGCTGTCCGTTTGTTTAACAAAATGAAGCTATTTATTAAAATGGCTAAAATTCACAAAACCCAGGAAGCACAGAAACCCTCAAAAAGGCATAAATACCAATGCTCTGGCTTACATGGTTCACAATAACGTTCTTCTTTTTTAAATTTTAATTTATTGTAATATGAAACAAAAAAATGGGAAATTCTAAGATATTTTGTAAAACCGCCATTGTAAAAAATGAATAAAATTAATCAGACATTTTGAGTTTTTGACCGTTTTTAGGCTCTGGCCAAATCCTTGACCCCAATCCTTGAGCTTAATCTAAGAGCTAATAAGTTAAGTAAACTTCTCCATCCAATAATACAAGTCATCAATTTTTTTAAATATTTAATCTTTTTTAACGGTTTTTAGGCTTTATAGAATCTGGAGCCCAAATCACCAAATCCGACCTCGCTCCGATGGACCGTTCAGGAGCTATGGAGCTAAATGTGTGTCAGAGTGACGGCCGACAAGCCGTCTGTAACAGTGCATTTTTTCTTATGAAATGCACTAAAAACAAAAATATTCAAATTCAGTCACATACAACACACGTTGATTTATGTTTTTATTTCCCATTCATAATTTGAAGTTCATGTAAAATAAAAAAATTCCATAGAATTCAAATCAGTGAACGAACATATCAATCAAAAACGAGATTTCCATTTCAATTTCCAGGAAAAACTGTATAAAAAAAGAATTCGAATGAAAAAAACTCCATTTTATTAAGAAATGACTCGTTAAAAGACAATTACACGATGGAACATGAATTTTATTTTAAAGTCCTAACTTTGAACAGTAAAAAAAAATCATTCAACATTTTTGAGGACATCAAAAAACCCGATTTCTAAGTAAGTCATGTCATTTTCAAAGCCTAAGGATCAGCACCGTCCCTTTCTATAAGCATTTTTTTGTTTTGTAAATTTCACAAGAAAAAAAGTTAAACAAAAATCATAGTACATCAATGTAAAATTGTATGAAAATACACACAAATGTAGCAATAAATAACATGATATTTATTAAAAAGTTGAATACAAATAAAAAAAAAATACACAAAAAAGTACATAAAAAGATTGAACATACAAACAAACAAGTAAGTGCCTAAAAGAAAATCATCAACAGAACAAAAAGTTATTTAAGATTTTTTTTTGCTTGTATCGTGTAACTTTTTTATTTTATTTTAATTTTATATTATTTTTTTTCCTTTTTATTTTATTTTCATTTTTTATTTATTATTATTTTATTTGAATGCTGAAAAATTTAAAGATTTCTATGAATACACACACACATTGCAATAATCATCATAATCATTTATATGATGAGAATCGTAACATATGATAAGCAGCAAAAAAAAATAATAATAATAGCAAGGAAAAAAAACAGCTTTTTTCATCATCGTAATCATATAAGAAGAAGGCATGAAAAACATGTTGCCAAATATAAATAAAAAAATAAGAAAAAAAATCATGTAAACACAGCACAAGTACATTGAAAATCATGAGTTGTTCTGTAAAAACGAAATACAAAAAATTTAACTGTAAGATGATGAAAATGATGATGAAGAAAAAATATACACATACATTTTTTTTGCTCTGTGAGTTAAAGTGTGTGAAAATGTATACGAGGTTCAATGATTAATCACACATCATTATATTTATCGGTGTTATGCTTTGTACCATTTATTATAAAGTGACGTGAAATACATTGAAATACATTGAGGAGTCGTAAGCATTTTTCATATTATCTGGATTTATGATTATTTGTTTAATAGCAAAACAACACACCCTTCGATGAAGCGAGAATGAGAGAGAACCGGAATAATAAGGATTTATTTCATCAATATTGTTTGCTTATGAGCTTGAGAAATATTAATTTTATGAAATTTCACACAATAAATATTTGATAGATACAAAAAAAAAGATTTATACCACTTGATTTAACTGATGAGAATGGTACATCATAGAAAAAAAATGTGAAAACCATGAAAATAAATTTTTTCAAACTTTTGACCAGGAACGTGAATATTTTTAATTCATAATTGTGGTTCAAGAGCAGAGTTTTGGGTTTTTTATTTCAATGAAAACCTCAAAAGTGATGATACACAATGAAATTCAATTTTTTTGTAAATTTATATTTTTTAATTAAATGCTAAAATAAAAATAAGGCTTCGACAAAGGAACGCATTGGGTTTTTCTGATGATTGTAAGCAGAACCCAAATAAGAGTTAATCACACGTTCGCTAGTTTGAAGAGAATTTGAACGCAAGGTACAACGTACCTTCTTGATGGCTCCGAACCTGATTCTTCGTTATTTATTTATTTATCGTATGAAAATCATTCTCTAGATCACATCAATCCATAGTTCAAGTATTTCTTTTTAGGAATGGGGCATCAGGCAGGTGTAGTAATTAGGTTTTAGCATCAGTATTGTTAATTATGAAAAAGATACATTAAAAAAACGATTAACAGCAGATCATTTTGCACAAATGGACCTCGAGACGGTCCTGAGTGCCAACGATTTGATTGATGCCTCAAAGGAAAGTCAATCAATGGCATGCACCATACTTAAAACATTACGGGAGCAAAACTGGATTAGAAAGTGCAATATATTAGTGGTAATGAACAAATGCTAGCCTTTGCTACATTTGTTGAAAAAGGTTTTCAGAGCAAACTAAGAAGTGGTATTTGTCAAATTGATCTGAGTACTGCATACGAAACTGTCTGGAGACATGGACAGCTTTTAAAGTTTAGTGAAGTACTTCCTTGTAAGATGATCTTGAAGTTGCTGAATAAAATGTTAGTAAATCGATGGTTCCAAGTTTACCTAGGAAAAAAATGAATTAAATGGAAAAAACTGAACGATGGTCTACCTCAGGGGTAAGTTTTGGCTTCTACATTATTTAATATTTATTTACATGACTCTCAGTAACTAATAATCAAAGTCTTGGTTTTGCTGACGATTGGAGTCCATTGGGCTCTAGCATGGAAAGGAGTTAATCTAAATGACTGTGAAGAAGTTTTGACACGTGATTTGAATCGAGTGAGATATTACTTCTGAAAATGGAGATTAAAGCGTAATCCATCCTAAACTGAAGTTAGTTGCTTCCATTCAAACAATCAAATGGCTGATACACAACTTCATGTGCAAATCAATGGATTACCTTTACAGCACAATCAGACACCAAAAATATTCCATCTTGAAGAAAAAGTAAAAAGTTAGTGCAAGAAACAACTTGAAAAACTTAGCTGATACAACATGGGGAGCGAATCCAATTGAAGTGAGTTCATTTGTTTAATCTACAGCCGATTACTGCAGTTCTGTTTGGCTCAACAGTTCTCACTGTTATAAAATCAATGTCCAAATAAATCGTTCAATGAGAATAATAAGAGGAGTTTTAAAACCAATAGAACTTCAATGGTTACCAGTTCTTAGTAATACTGTATCATCAAAAATTTGAAGACAACAAGCTCTTGTTACGACAATTGAATAAAGTAATACATTTGCCAAGTCAATACTTTACGAATAGTAATCTGATAATCGATCCATCAATTCCTGTACTGGGTGCTCATTTGAGTAGAAGCGAGTCACTGAAAATTAATCGTATCAGAACCAAATGTTGTAGTACAGCAGAAGCAAAACATAGATGGGGATACACGTATTTAACAAGCACAGGTTACTTTCTTGTGCTCTATTTCCAGGCACTCAATTCAATTCTGAATTAAATACAGCTTTAAATGATCTAAAACCTTTAATGTTAAATGCAATCCATATTAGACAAAAAAAACTTCATTAACCAGACAAGCATAAATCGCACTCTTACTTCTGTTAACATCAAAATCATTATTTTTACGCAACATTATGTTAAAATGTAAATGGTACTTAAAAACTTTTGTTTTAACATTCACCACTCTTCCCACACACACACACACACCCACATCCAGCTACTCTAAATGTCTAATATTTAATCATTTTTCCATTAATTGTACATAAATATTCATTATTTTTTTTCTCTCCACTTTAGATTAAATTTAACTACACATACCTCGCTCCTTTTAATTTTAATTTTAATTCATTATTATATTTGCCTTGCCAGACTAATTGACTTTCTACATCATATCGCATCACTACTATCACAATAAAATCACATCATCATTCAAACAAAAAAAAACCAGTAAAATGAAATGAAATTACGACAAGGAGTAAATATGATGTGTAACTGCATATTTAACATCCAGAGAACCAGAGAAAAACTTCTGTTTTCACATGACATGACTTGCACGTAGATTTTAGATGATGAAGTTACAAATAAAGGTAAAATAAAAACATCCTCACATAAATTTTACAACATAATTTCACGCTCACTTTTTTCTTTTTGCATACCGTTGTAAGTTTATCGGTGATGTTGTTGCTTTTTTCTGTTATTGTATGTATTTTTTTTTATTTTATTTTATTCTATCATATGTGGATGAAAATTTTCAATGTGAACGCATTTTAAGGTATAATAATGGTTCAGTGCACATCTTTTTTCCACCACATTTTACATTGATGTGAAAAACATATTAAAATTTATGTGTATGCACGTGTGTGTGTGTGTGTGTGTGTCTGATACACTTGAGACTGCTTTTCTGACTTTGAATATGTAAAGTGCTATGTATCGAGATATATCGTCATCATTATTATTCTTCGCATTTCATGATCCCCCCTTATTTTATGTGTACAGTTGAATTTACTTTGAAGTTGCAATGCACGAGACAGGTGAATATGGGATTAACATTTTGCAGTCATTTATATCTCAATATGCATATTTTAAAATGGAAGGATGGAGAAAAAATATTTATAATCAATACAGAAAAGTAAAGCACAGGGATTTTTTGAGATTAAATTCAATCGAATTCAAATGGACAGTTAAAAGGAGGATGCTGATCTATAAATTTATGAGAATCGATTGAAAAGAACAGTTTTTGTTCAAAGATCACGATTTTATGTATGGAGCTTTCATTGAAATGGTAAGAATTTAATTCCTTTAAATTTGTCACTTTTAATCTTTCATATAAGGAAAATTACAATAAAATTAAAGAAAATTTCCCGATCCACACTCTCTGATGAAATGAGATGAGGAGTAATTCAAGTTAACACATGTTAATATGCTGTATTTTTTAAGTACATGCAATGTAATAAAACTTTATCCTTCATCACACATCACACTCATACCCACTCATGGAAGCAAGTGCACGAAAAAACGTAGTGAAAGCAGTAAAAAATTTACCACACGTAAAACAACAACAAAAACAAACAACAATACAGGTAACTTTTATTTTTTTCATATACTTTCATAATCATAAAATTTTTTCAAATAACATCTCACATAGTCCCATATCATAATAATAATAACAATAATAATGTACCACGCCACCAAGTTAAGTACCCTCAATACGATGTACTTGTTGTTTTTGCTGTCGTGTTGTCAGCTTCTCGTCATTAGAATAAATATAAAAAAAAACTCAACACTTGACGGTCTCTCGCAATTGTATGACGTGTGCATACCGCATACATGTATTTAAAATACACACACACACACACACACACATGAATAAAACTTTTTTTATTATTAAAATTATTATTATTTTGTATACTTTTCCTCATGTATTCAAATAATTTACATGTGTGTGCTTAATATTTAGATTTTATTTCTTCATCTCCTTTTAAGCATAGAAAATTTTTCCGAAGTTAATATAAGAAGAAGGGCAAAAAAAAGTATAAATATGGTGCTTGCTTTTGTTTTTCCTGTCATAAACTCTGCAAAGTACAAATAATATAAAAACTCAACACAAACTTTTTTTTATTTTTTTGTATATACTCCTAGAAAATGTTTTCTTTTTATTTTCAATGTGAGATGTCTCATTATATTTATTTAATATATTTAATAAATATACGAGACAAGCAAGCAAAAAAAAAGTTAATTGAAGTGACTTTATTATGTGGGATGTTTTGCATTTTACTTTTCTTGGCATATTCATTCATTTTATTTATTTATTTATTTTTTTTTTACTGAACTCATTACTGCTTATGAACTTGGAGGTGTTTAAATTAAATAAATGATGTTTACTGGAGTTTTCTATAATTCTTTTTGTTGAAGTTTTTCCTGTCTGTGACATGAAAATATGTTAGAATAAGATGACTTGCAAAAGTGAAGAAACAAAAAAAGAATTGTAACTTTTTGAAACTTTTTTTTTGTTTGTAATTTTCTTTTATTAAAATTTAATATTATAATGAAAATTTTTCTTCAACAGGATTCTGGAGTGCATTTATGATAGGAATCAGTACTGAAAATTAACACATCTCGATTTTCATCAGGAATTTCGACAAGAGTAACTAGTAATAACTTCAATAAGAAAATCAAAATATATGGCTCTATGTGAGACTGCTAAGGAGTTGATTTGGTTGAGCAATTTGGTCCAGAATTTCGATCTAAACATTAAAGCATCTATTCTCATCAATACCGACAGTCAAAGTGCTATGGCATTAGTTAAGTCTTACAAGCTTAGCAACAGGTCTAAACACATTGATATAAGATTTCATTGCATGAAGGATTTAGTCGATCAAGGTCATTTTAAACTGGATTATATATGTATATCAGAGAATATCGCTGACTTAATGACATAACCTTTAGGAACCGTGGGAGTACTCTTTATTGAATAAAATTGATAGTATTGCTGAAGATCCCTTCACAAAGGAGTGCACAAAGGACCTTATATTTGGGATACTGAGGTTACCCCCTGGTAAAGATGTAGTAGATGATATACCACTGAAGAGGTGCACAAGCAAGAAAAGGAAAGGAGTTACACAATATTAAAACGAGAAAGTCCAAAGGCAATTGACCTTTGGTAAGCCGGGAGTGGTTTTAAAATAGTTCAAAATCCTAAATAAAAAGCTTTTAGAAAATAATGATTGTTTAGTGACCCTAGGGGTAGATAAAGGAGTATTGGAGTCCACGTAAGACAAAAGTTAATCGTAAAAATCGATTTGGGGTACACGTTAGTAAATGAATTGGGGAGGAATGAAGAAATCATAAAATTCAGCTTCTCAGGTTCCATACAGAGACTTACAGTTAAGGTCTCTCGAAATCTCTAGATCAGATCAGACTTGAAGATCGGCTATTAAGCTAGACTCAGACTATCAGTCGAGCCCATTGTGCATACCCATTATCATCATCCGGGGGACTTAGCTTTTATCCTGTCATCCCAAGCCACCTTTATCTAGCCTATAACTCAAATTGAGTAGCCGGAAAAAAGAACATTTGAGATTGTAAAGTTTAATGGCTAGAACAAAAATCGAACTGCCAACCTTAAAATTGATAACACAAAATTGAACACACTAACAACTGCACCGTACAATTCGCTAATCCGATTCGGAGCCTGAAATGAAACTTTTCATGCCCAAAGACCCTTAATTGACAGATTAAGCGATCCCTATCGTATCTTTTCAGGGTCGAGAAATCTAAATCTTTTTCTAGAGGTGGAAAAGCTTTCGTTATAATCAACCTCCTCCCCATTTATTCAACTAATACCAAAAACTTTTTTCATCAAAGAAAAAAAATCCGTGCATGAATAAATTTTTATTAACTTCCAACACGATTATTCGCAAAATAATAATTAGAAATATTTTCGATCCTAATCGTTATTTAATCACTCAAGTAAAAACATTTTTCTCATCTCCCCTCCTTTTAATTTTATTTTGTAAAGAAAAACACAAAACTCTTTTTCATTTTCTTTTAATCAATCTGTAATTTAATTGAATTTGTATACATATTTTGTTTAAAGCAACTTTCCATAAAATGCCACAGAACCAGAAGAAAAATGATAAACAACAAAATAAAATGATTGAATAAATAAAGTATCGTCTTATATCATAAATTCTTCGTCCAATGTTTTTCCCTTTCAAAAAAGAGATTTGTATAAAAAAAATTACATTTAAATTAGAATAAAAACTGATTTGGTATTCAATATTCAAATTGGTTGTTTAGCGCTAGATTTATTTTTTTTATTTTATTTTAATACAATTTTCTTTTTTATTATATTGGAATTTGATAAAAAATAAAATGAAAATATTGTATTGAGGATTTGAAAAGACTTATCTTTTATGTCTTATTGTGTTCTTGTAATGAAATTTAAGGCTCTTTCTTAAGGCATTTTCATTTGAATTTGATTTAGATTCAAAATAATTTTCAAAAAACAAAAATTCATCCATTCAACAGCATTAAGATGTGCTTGATTTAACATTCGACGTGTCATCTTTACACATTTCATTGCAAATAAAATTATACTTGTCTTCTTCTTCTATTTTGATTGTGTAATCAAATTATTTCCCCCTAATTTCACTCAATTTGTGATTCCAATTTTTTATTTTAGTATGATGATTTTACATTCAAAAAACTTCTTAGTTTTACTTCTAACGGTAACAGTAACAAGAAGGAAGCATGCAAATAATAAATAAAAAAAATGTACATTTAAATTAAACATTTTTCCATTTTCACTCCTCTTTGATGGGCTTAATTCGTTAAATAAAGACAAATATTTGTTGAACAACAAAAATTTTACTGTGAATCCATTTCTTAATTGATGTCGTTAAAATTAAAGGGAAAAAAACTTTTTTACTTTACAAAGGAAGAGTTTAAGTTTAAATTAATGTCCATTTTACGTTTCCTTTTCATTGAAAGTGTTTCCCTGTCTCTCTTTATCATGAAAAAGTTACTTTCCGATTATAAATCATTTATTATTTATAATTCAATTTGATTCATCATTTTATTGATAAGAGCACTCTCTCATAAATCCCATCATTGATATCTAATTTCGTTAAAATGCTACTTTTATTTATATTAAAAGGAGCAAAAAGTAGCAAAATGATGTGATGTAAAAAGGAGTGCGACGAAATGATAACATCAAAAGAAATGAGATATGATGTTTGTGTGTGTTTTATAGGGAAGTAAACAAATGCGTATGATTTGAATTTGAAAGGAGGAATAAAAAAGGATCTTCATAAATTTATTCATGTAAATATATATCCAAAAAGTGAGTTCTTTTGAAAAATTTATCAAGCATTTTCTGTTTTTTTTTCAATGAAATGTCTCAATAAATGCGCATTCAGATTCAGCATGAGCGAATGTGATAGTTAATTGAAAAATTTTCTAGGAAATTCTAAATAAATATGTCCCAAAAGTTCATTATTTACATCAAATTTTGGTTTATTATCCAAATTTTGTTACAAGTGACACAAAGCATATTTGGAACAAAACTACAAATAAAACGCCCAAAATATCCCTTTATACGTTTCATATATTTCATGGGTACGTGTTCTCTTATATTTATTGTATTTCTGTTTGTTTGTCATAAAATGTTATTTCGTTCAAGCAAACACACACACACACAAAATCTTCATAAATTATTGATAAATGTACAACATTTTAAATATTGATTTTGATGAAGATGAAATGAAATGTAGATGAAGGTAAATATTCTCAAATATACTAAATGAGATAAAAAAAAAACCTTTACCTTTATTCATATTACATTTCAAGACTCACTTTTACATTTCTCTTCGTTTATTATAATACAAAAAAAATTTACTTAAAAAATATTTCAAGGGAAAAAATTTCTATTTTTTTTTTGATAATAATTTTTTTTCAGTCTAAAAGTTATATGTACATAAAAAAACCGCAATAAAAGTCGAATATGGTTTTATAACTTATGCTCTTCAAATATTTCATGTGGAAAAATCAATCGTACTTAAAAAACTTGTCCGGAAATGCTTTCAATATGATATTTTATTTTTTGTATACCATTCTACGAGTTTTTTCAATACAAAATTTTTCGTATCATATGATTTTTTTATCCTATTTATTTAAATGGAATTGAGGTTGCTCTTTATTACGCTCCACTTATGATACAGTCCCATGTTATCCTTATATCCTTATTGACAGGAGGAGAAACATACACAATTATTGTTTTAGGGGAAATCGTTAACGGAATTATCATCAAAAAAAATGTGTATTAAAAAAAAATGTAGGACAAACAATAATGATTATTTTAATATTTCCTGTTTCTAAAATGAAAAGAAATGAAATCATATAATTGTCGAATGGTTTGAAATGTTTGAAAAATTTTGTGAAAATTTAGGTTAGGTTTTACAAGGGCACCATTACGGTCTCAAAGAGTCCTATTGTGGTCTTCTTGATAAAAGAGAAAGAATTTCATTTAATAGTGAAAAAGCCTTCAGAAGTAGATAACGGTAAAGGAAAACAGGCTTAGTCGATTGCCTAAGTCCAGTGTGTGACAGTCACCTGAATTTTTCATTTACGCTCATTTATTACTGTAAAGTTCTGCGTATCGATGTAAATCGAAAAAGCTGTCGAGTCGGAAACATTTTCTAGCGATTGCAATGAGTTTTACAAAAAATTAGTGGAAAATGAAGGGCTAGACGATCTAAATCGTCAGGAAAAGCGTCCTCCATCAAAATTTTTTTCTTAAGTGAAGTTCAGTGCTCAAACTTCGATCTATAAGATCTTTTGTGCTTCTCCTTACGAAATGATCTTAGTTCTCCTTCAATACATCCAATTCGTCAAAGAATCTTAAGATGACTTTATGATCAGTGTTAACTACAGTAAAAGGAGATGATAAGTCCTCCCTGAAGTAGCGAATCCTCACCCTAGTCAATGCTTTACACTCACAGAAGATGTGCTTTGATGTTTCATCATTTTCTAGGTAGAGCCTGCAAGTGCTTGAATCACTCCTTCCTATCCTTTTAAGATGACTGCGCAAAAGGCAGTGTCCTGTTAGAAGACCCGTCAGTTTCTGATGTCTTTTTTATCCGATTGTAAGATCATTTCTGATCATTTCTTTGCACAGTTCACAAACTCTTTGGATTATGAAGATGCTGGTATACTTTGATGATATAATTTCATCTATTTTTCCACCCATTCCGAGATGAGTTTTTTGAAATAGCTCAGACTTACTCCGCAAAAAGGTTCAGGGCCTATAAATTTCCCTTTAGCTCAATTCATTGTCAGTTCATCCGCCATTCGATCCCTGTATGACCCACATCAATGTGATCTTCCGATGATGATTCGCCAGTTTATTGAAGGATTTCAAACATGTTTTCCCCAATGCAGATGAAATGATTGGTAGGTTCAAGGCTTTTAGCGATGACATGCTGTCATAACAACCCTTGAACTTGATAAGTTTTATTTTATTTTACAGTTTTTTTATAATTATAAATTTTAAATTCAAAATACAACTGAAAGTACTGACCAAAACATAACCAATGCCAATTCACCAAAGAAAAACTTTAAATAAAAAAAACACTCTAATTGGGGAAAAAATTGTACTATTCCACTAGCACATGGTTTCATTTAATTATTTTATCGATTTTTGAAGTTTTCTCTTCTTCGTCGTTTTGTTTACCATAATTTTTTATTTTTTTCCATTTACCTCACAATTTTTATAAGGCTTGATCAAATAAAAAAAACTTTCAATTAACTAGAGAAATGAGAGGTATGAGAAACTTCCTCTCTAACCAATTACATTAGTTTTTTGAAAATGAATATTTCCTATTTCTTCATCATATTTTTTTTTAAATTTAAACTAATTTTCATAAAATTTTGTATTTTAATTTAATTGAAAAATTCTTGATTGACAGGCATTTAAATTTCATTGAGTTTTAAATGTACAAAAGTTTCCTTCTTCGTCTTCTTTCCTTTTTTGGTACACACTCACACACATACACCCCCAAAAAACCAAATATGTGTGTGTTCACTTCTAATTTCATTTCAAAATTTACTTTTGAGAAGTTAATAAAACGAGAAGAGTTTGATGTGGAACACGTTTAGTATTATATACGGAAACATTATTAGTGCAAAAGTTTTTTGATTAATTTGATAAATAAATTAAATTAACAACAATGATGCCGCACGCCGAACATATGCGTTCTCAGGAGTTCATTTTACTTTAATTATTATTATTAATAATCAAAATGAAAGGAAAATTACTCGTCGTTTCTTCGGAAAATGAGAAGTATGAAAAAGTCTTTACATATTTTATGAAAATGTACATTAAAAGAAGTCTCATGGAATGAAAAATGTGTCATAAGCTTAGTTCATTAAAAGCACAAATGATTATAATCTCGTCTTTTATAAACTCAACTATTTCATCAGTTTTATCTCTTTACTCATTTTTTTTTTAACTGAAGTAGTTAATTCCCAACAACATTCATAATTTTTTTTGTTTGCTCTCATAAGACTCGGTCTTTCATGTTTTTTTTTATAATTTCAATGGAGAAATGGTCGTCTGTTGAAATGTTGGATAGTTTGATTGAGTTTAATTTTTTCATATCATAATATTATGAATTGTTTATTAAAATTAAGTCTTTTGTTGGCTTTTCATTAAGAGGCGAGAATACTGTAGAACGGTATGATGAGGGCTCATGTGAAAATGGAATTATTTCTTTGCTCTTCTAAAATTGACCCAGTCTCACATTCACGATAAATATTTTACCAAAAATATTTAAAATAAACAAGTCTGACTCGAAACATGTGTCCTGTAATAACTTTTGAAGTTTTCTAAATTAATTTTCTATGAAAATGTTTTTTTCCAAGAATTAAAAAGAAATTCAAAATGATAAATCTCGAACAATTCATCGCAATATAAATGAATTAATTGAAAACATTTTGGAAGCTAGAAGGCAAACAAAGGAACATGTTACAAAAAACTTCACAAATAAAGTTCAGTACAAGGAGGGACATGAAAAAATATTGATATATGAGTAAAATATGATCCATAAAATGAATTTAACTGAAAATATTTCAAAAAACGTTGCTTTGACTTTTTAAACAACGTTTCCATACATCAATTTGATAAAATGTAACATTTCAAAGCGTATCGTCCGTTATCAAAGACAAATAATATTAAATTAAAATTAAAAAAAAAAAAACAGAAAACACAAATTAGATTTGCCATGTTAACCTTCAGATAATGGCAAAAAAGTACAACCAAAAAATAATACAATAACGAAACAAAAAAATATTCATTAAAAGTTTTTAATTTCTATGGGAATGACAAAAAAAAACAAAATTATAAGTGACTTTTTATTCGCTTATTACTCATCGTATCACTTTGACTTCTGTTTATGAATAAGAACATATTCAATTTTACATTGTTATTAAATTTTTTTTGTTTTCAGTCCTTGTTTGCAAAGTAAATTACAACAGAGACAGATAAATACTTGATATTTTTGTTATACATTTAATTGATATTTCATCTTCATCAGTGTCATTATCAATCTTCAAGTTTTATTTTTTTTGTATTTTTTTTTTGTGTTTCTTTTTTTTCCTTTGAAATGTGGAACAAATGTGTCCAAATACTATTTGTATGTAAATTCGTATCCAAATTTGTCTGTCCATTAAATTCAGTAACAAAAACTAAAGATATTCATACTTTAATGTTGTATTGAAGAAAAAGTAAAGCGCACTATGAAAAAAAAAATTTAAGAGAAAAATTTTTTTGTGCTTAATTTTCATTTTCATACAAAAGAATAAGAAGACAGAAAATGAAAATTGCTGCTTTACTGCTATTATTTAAATTTAAAATTTTTTTTATGCAATATCATAACTATTTGAAATTGAATGGCTTCTGCTGATAAGAAGACAAGGAAAATTCCCTTTAATTTGCAATGAAACGTTGGGTTAAATTCAAAATTTGCAATTAATTTGACCAAAAACTTCAAAATGAATTTTCTAATATTCCATACTAATAAAAATAATGATAAAAAATATCAAGCAAAACATTACATAATCACTGCTCGTTGTTTTGTTTTATGTTTTTTTTCTTCCATTTTTTGAACATTAACTTTTTTTTATTATATTTTTGTTCCAAGACATAGATCCATTTTGCTCTTGTAATAAATTTGCCTGTTGGGAATCAATCCATATATAAAATGAAATGAATTTTATTGAGAGAGGGAAAAAAAATCGTTTTTGGTCAAACAATACACGAATTGTACATTAAAATGTTCTTAATGGCGTGACTCGTACCTGAATTTTTTTTTTCATTTTCATTTTTACTAGAAGGACCAAAAAATTATTTTCCAATCATATTAATGGCTTTTTTGGTATCATCAGAAAAAAAAATACTTAACAAAAATAAGAAAAAAAAATGTTTATGGAAAAATACACTGAGAGGCCCTTTCTCTCCTTATTTAAAAGAAAAAAAAAATATAAAATGATAATAACTGATGTTGTCGATATTTTCTTTTTTTTTTTGCTTTATGATACTTCAAAATACAATGAAATGTGATATAACATTGAAAGTTTTTTTCAAGTACATGAGTGTAAAAAAAAAAATATTAAAAAGAATGAGAATGAAAAGTAACAACACAAAAAAAGGTTTTCTTTTCTATTTCAATTCTTTATGCCATTTTTTTTGAATAGTGCAAAAAAAATAGACAGGAAGATGGAAAAAAGAACAAAAATACAGACAATTTTGGGTGGTAAATGAAGAATGATTAAAATGATACAGAAAAAATTATTTAAAATGAGGTAAAATATTAAAATTAAAGGATTAATTGATATGAAATTCAACGCTCAGGTCTCGAAAAATTCAATTCTGATTTTAAAACTAAAAAAAAACGGCTTTCAATTGTCAAAATCTTGAATTACCCCAGCAAGCAGGAAAATAAAACCACAAAAAACCCTAGAAAGCACAAAACCAAACCACAGAACACCCCCAGAGAGCACAAAAACCAAACCACAGAAAACCCCCAGAAAGCACAAAGCTAAACCACAGAAAACCGCCAGAAAGCACAAAAACAAAACCACAGAAAGCACAAAAACCAAACCACAGAAAACCGCCAGAAAGCACAAAAACAAAACTACAGAAAACCCCCAGAAAGCACAAAAACCAAACCACAGAAAACCCCCAGAAAGCACAGAAACAAAACCACAGAAAACCCCCAGAAAGCACAAAAACCAAACCACAGAAAACCTCCAGAAAGCACAAAAACCAAACCACAGAAAACCCCCAGAAAGCACAAAAACCAAACCACAGAAAACCCCCCAAAAAGCACAAAGCTAAACCACAGAAAACCGCCAGAAAGCACAAAAACAAAACCACAGAAAACCCCCAGGAAGCACAAAAACAAAACCACAGAAAACCCCCAGAAAGCACAAAAACCAAACCACAGAAAACCCCCAGGAAACACAAAGCTAAACCACAGAAAACCGCCAGAAAGCACAAAAAACGGACAAATTTTCAGAATTTGGCAAAACAATCCGATTTTCTATCTATGCAAATTCGCTCATATAAATCGACCACAATCACAGTCTACATTTTTTTCACTTCATTTCATCATTTCAATGAAATTCAAGCTCATGAATTTACCTCAACTCTGTTTTAAACAAATTTCTCTTTAAAAAAATCTCATATCTTTAACGCACAAGAAAAATCATTCAAAGAAGAAAAATTACTTATGAGCGAAGAAAATGAAGGGAAAAAAACTATTATAACACCTGTCTTTCATAAAAATTGAAGAAAAAGAAAAACCGTTTCTTTTATAAGCCTTACATTTTATATTGAATTTTATTCATTTTTTTATATGAATTTCAATTGCCTATTTTTTTTCTACTCCTTTTGATTCATTCACTTCACATTCACTTGCATTGTTCAAGCACAAAGTATATAAGAATTTTAATTTCCATTTAAAAGATATCGAATTTTTCTGTCACGATTCTGATTTTTATTCACCTGAACAAATAATAATGATATTGAATAAAAAAAATAAATCCCTTTTGTTTTGAATTTCAGTGTGCTCTTTTGTTATAATGTAAGTCATAGTCACATTCACGATAATAATCATTCATTTCAATTCCAATCCGTTTAGCGAAAAGTCATGTAATGATCGCGTAAGCGACAAGTTTCAATAACATTGTAATAATGGCACTAAATGTGAATATGTCAAATAAAAAGTAAAATAATATTTTTTTATTTTCTTACTCGTCTAATTTCCACGTTATTTCCCCCTTTTGTTTGTGTCGTAATACGAATAAAAAGTTTAAAAAGTCATTGTACAAAAAGCCGTATATCTGTGTCTTTTTCCTTTTTTATTTTCATTGTTTGTCTATTTATTATGATTTTTATTTTACTTTTAATCACCATAAAGAGTGAAAAAAAAATAAAAATACCAAGACTAAGAATTGATATTGAGTGATTTTAAATGGCTTCTCTTGTTGTTTGGAAAAAATTTATATATGAGGAGGATAAACATAAAACATGAAATGAAGCCATGCAATTGTCTCCACATTTTCTGTTCTTCATAAAAAATGCTTTTATAAGATTTTTTTTTTTATTTTATCATCAGTTTAGTATTTTTTTTTTAAAAAAGGAAAAAAGGAAAAATCTATCAATGGTACAAAATTACACAATTCATAAAAGAATGTTTTTTTTTCAATATTAACAGCAAAATTTTCTTATAAAGTAAGAAAATTATTTTTTATTATTATTGACTATGTATTAGACATTTACAACAACAAATCGTAAGTGTTTATATGGTTTATTGAAAAATTATTTTATGTAGATAAACGACTTACATACTTGAAATATGTCGCATTTGTAAGAAGAATAAGAAAAACGAGAAAGATAAAGAAAGAAAAAAAAACGGTGTAAAAATTCTATCAAGTGTAAAGTGAAAGAAAATTCTCTTAGCTGAGACTTATTGTACGACAAGGCACGGAATTTTTTAGTCAGTGTGTTGCGATACACATATTTTTACTTTAAAAAGGCAATCAATTATTTGAAATGAACATAAAATGACGATTTTGGGCTCATATTTGAGGTGACAAGGTCTTAAAAGTGACAGTGAACGAAATTGATCAAAAATTTCATGGATAGGCCAACTTAAGTGACTTTAAATTGATTTTGATTGTCTCAAGTAAATTTTTGAGTGTCGCCCAATATTTTGACAGTCGCTTATAAATTTAAAATTATCATTTTTCAATTTTTGACTAGTAGCCGCTCTAAAAAAAACACTTTTTAAGTGTATTTAATGCTTAATTTTGAATGTCTCAAGTAATTTTTGAGCGTCGCTCTATATTTTGACGGTCGCCAATCAATTTCAAATGATCATTAATCATTTTTTGTCGATTCACCATTCAATGAAATCCTTTTGCAATGAAAATCCTTTCAAAATGCACTTATGATGAGATTTCATTGTTAATATGTCACAATTTACATAATTTTCCATGTATGTATGTTAGTATAGAGAACACACAACAATTGACAAGCAGGAGACACATTGAAATGTAAATGTACAACAAAACAACACTCAAAACAGGAAAGACGAACATTTATATCGGCTTTTATGGAAAAATTATTGCACAAACGAATGAGCAGCGTTTATTTGAATATTATTAGAGAGGGTTCATTTCAATGTATCAGATCATTAAATCTCATTATATTACATAAAAAACAGCCAACTTCAAGGACGTCGACCTTAAATCACACAAAAAAGGCGTATCGCTCGTTCCGTGCATAAAAGTCACTTTGCTTGTGTATAAGCATATGATTTGTAGGTTTTATGCAAGGAAAATATTTTGATTAAAAAGAAATGTAATTTAACCCACTCTACTAATAGACACAGCACACATTTTTACATTTTTTTTCTTCTTCTGTGTAAAAGAATTTTCCTTGAATGAGCTGCTTAAACACCGAAAAATCTGCCTTCTTATGCATCGAATCACTTGATTTGATTGATGGAATGTGATTGATAAAGCAATAGAGCAAATAATATTTCAAAAGAAATCAAGAGTGTACAAAATAATCAGTAAACGAAATAAAGTATAACTAAATTGATACATACAAAAATTCACATAGGAAAAATATTTTTTTTGTCCTTTTATCATGAAAATTGTGACATTAAATTTTTGCTGACACAACAGCACAGAAAAATTTTCTTTTACTTTAAGTCTCGTCTCGTGAGACACTTAGAAGCTAAGTGAACGATTTTCAATTCATTTTTATTCTTATAGAGAGAAAATCAGGGAAGTATTTGATTAAAATCAATGATTTGTACTTAAATTTGTAAATTCGATTTTTTTTTTGCTAACATAAAAAATTTGATATGCGTAGGTGTTTACAAGGATGTCTCAAACACTTCCGTTTCAATCTCATTCCAAGAAAAATTCCAAGCAAATGAACATCATCAAGGAATTGCGAGGAAATTTCTTTAACAAATTTAATATAAATTAATTATTATTGTCATTACAAGTATTTTTCCTGGAAAAATTTCCTAAATTAAAGCACACACGCATTTTCAATTTAAATCTTAATTACATTCAATATGTTAATGTGTAATGTGATAAGATAAAGTGTTGCCGTTAAATTAAATAAAACGCGTCTTTCACGTATTTATGTTAATTTTCATCTTATTAAAATTTTTCCTGGAGTGCGTGAAAGGAGGTGTAACATATTCGAAATTTTGAAGTTTTAATGGCAATGAGTGAGGGAGAGATGGTGAGATAATGTGAAATTTCGTACCCTGTGGTGAATTAGCGAATTAAAGTAACGCCTGAATTCTGAATTTGAAAAAACGAGGTGAAAAGTGATTTGAGATCAAAAATTTGGTCTTTCAGAGCATGTGAACGCACACTTCTTCGTTTCACCACTTCAATTTTAGTCCAAATTCATACAAAAAAAATAATTTTCTCAATTAGAAGAATTTTTTTAATTTCTTTTAAAAATCATATGTGATACCGTTCAAATTCAGCATTTTTCAACGTCAGGGTAGTCAAGCATATCCTTTAAATTTTAAAGTAATTTTTGATGTTATTAAAATTGAATATTTGCCTGAAGTGATTTATTTTTAATTTTATGTAAGTCGTATCTAAGCAATCGGAATATCTTAAAGTCATTTTTTTTTGGAATTGTGGTGAACCGTTAAATTTCAATCAACTTTTCAACTTTGAGTGAAATTTATCATCAAATCATATCAGTTGATTTCTCTCTTATCAGATAAAGTGTGATATGTGATTAAATGTCAAATAATTATTAAAATTATTATCAATAATTTATCAAAAATGACCGTTAAATGACTATGAAATTAGCCTATCAATGTATGATTTACAATTCAAATTGTATTGTAAAGCAAAACAAAGCAATTGCGTCTTAAAAACCAAGAGGAATTTTGCTTTAATTTAAATTCAATTATAACTTTTTCTTAACTTTTGATTCTTTGTTTTTTTATCTCTCTTGAATCATATTTACTCATTAATTCAATGATAAACTTTGAAAAAACATTTTTTTTATTATTTCGATTTCTTTATCATTTGAGCTTTTTTTTCTTATTTAAAAAAAAAAAAATATAAATAACTTTTAAAAAATTATTATTTTTATTATTATTGTCATTTTTTCAAGATAAATATTTGTCTAATTTTTTCTGTTGTTTTATTTATCTTTTTTATCTTTTTTAAATGTCTCTTCCTACATTGAATTCTTTTTGATCAAAAAGGAAAAGGAAAAAAAAATGAAAATATACTGCATTAAAAAAAGAAGTAGCAGAAATGAGCTTAAACTTTAAAAAACTACTTGGGTATGATTTGATTGGATTGATTTAGAAAAATAGTTACCAAGGATATTCATTTAGTGTTCCTTGTTTTAAATTTATGGAGGATTAAAATTCTGAAAAAATGGTTTTCAGGAAAATTTACTTTTATAATTGAGACATTTTTTGAAAAAGATCAAAAAATCGTAAATACGATTTTTTTATTATTTTAAAAAAAAAACAAGAAGTTTTTTAAAATTAATCGTTCTTTTGAACATGAGTTTTAAAAAGCAGATCTTTAACTTAAAGCAAAATATGTCAAAATATAATTTTTATTTTCAAAAAAAGGCGTAGTAATTTTAAAAAATGACCACTGGGCGGTTTAAAAAAGTGCATTTCGATGGAACTCGTTTCATCGAACAAAATAAAGTTTATAAAAAATTTTTTTAAAACTTTTCAAAACTGTGGAATTTTTAAAAAAATTTCAAAATTTAATCAAAAATTTGGAATTTTGGGCTTTTGACGGTTTTTAGGCTCCTTAGCCCATTCTATGAGCCCGATATCAAAACTAAATGGACTAAACATCAAAATCTTCACCGATTACAACAATGTTGAACTGAAGAATTTTATTGAATTTTTGAGATTCTTTTTAAATTTTCGAAAATTGTATTTGAAACTTATACTCAAGGAAAAATTTTTATGCAGACTTTGTAAATTTTTAAAAAAAAATCGCCATAAAATGCAAAACTTTCCCACATGGACCTTAAATTTAGAAAAATCACTTTTAAAACCCCTAAAATAAAAAAAAATTAGTTCAAAAAAAATTGAAAAATTGAAAATGAAATTGAAATGGAATAATTTCGAGCGATATTGGCAACATTTTGACCCTCGCAAATTTTTAAATTGAAGGGCACCTTCTGAGAAAAAGCAGGGTAAAAAGTACGCTTTTATTTCTCAGAGGTCAAAAAATTTCAAAAACTTTTTTAAAAGTAAATTTTTTTAAATGTTATCACCATGTGATATTTTTACGAAATTTTTTCTTAAAGTCCGATTTGAACGTCAAACTTCTAAAATTTAACTTGTTTTATAAATGAAAAAAATTCAAATCTCATCCTTTTATCTTTAAAGGTATAACCTGTAATTTTTTATAACCATGTAAATACTATACAAAAAAAAAAATCTTAATCTTAATCTCAAAATCAAAATAAAAACAAAAACATAACATGATTGAACACCACTGACTTATATCATATCATACAAAAACCTAACAAAAAAATCAGTATAAATCTCTTTTTGATGACAACTTGATAAAGAAGAAGAATAATATTTATCTTATCTCTTTTATATCGTTTGCTAGACTAAACCTACACACACACATATAACTTTAGAACACCAGTAGTTTAGATATTAAAAAAAAAGAAAAAAAAATTGAAATGAAAATAGAGCAAAAATGAAAATAAGAAAATTTTTCCTTTTCATAAAATAAAATAAGTTGATGACGTTGTTTTAGTTTCATCATAATTTTATTTATTTGCTCATAGTCATAATAAAAATAATAATAATATTAATATTTTTATTACTTAACCACTCACTTTTAATTTTTCTTTTCAATTTTTTTTTATTTTCATACAAAAGTGCAAAAAATAAAATGAAAAGTTAAAGCAAGAAAGAAAAATAAAACGGAAAATATGACAGCATGATGACACTCAATTATTTTTATGATAATTTTTTTATTGTTAAACTTGGTGTTAATTGAGCTAATATAAATTCCTTTTAATACTTTAATTTATGACGAAGAGATGGAAGTTTCTTCTTCATTTAAATTTAATCTTAATGTTGAGAATTTTTTTTATTTAAATTAATTATTATTATTATTATTATAATTACCTTTAATATTTTATTTTTTTTTTTTAACTGTATGTTGGAATTAAATTCACACCAATGTTGTTAAAAATGTTTAGATGATTACACAAATTTAATTCATTTATTTTATTATAAATTGAGTTAATTTAATTTATTATTAAATTTTATTTTTACCAGTATTATTATAATAAATTTTTATAATATTCAAATAATTGAGCACAATTAATATGTTTTTATTTATTTATTTATTTTAATATTTATTATTTATTGATAAATATAATAATAAATCCTCAAAAAGTACCACAAATTGGAACCGGATTTCAAAAAGGATATTAATTTTTTGTATATGTATTTTCAATTTTTTTATATTTATTGACAGAAAATGGATTTTGTATTTTAATTTTAATTTTTTTTATTATAATTTATGCGGATCACACACACTAATAATATTCAATTAGAGAATATGGTCAAGAGTGGCGCGTGGTTGGTTCGGAATTTACACAATAAATGATGTGTAAATTGCAAATATTGTTGCTGCTTGCTCCTCTTAATTTTTTTTTGTTGTTGATTGGGTAAATAAATATGTATATCGTTATACAATACACGTATTTTGTATGTAAATGTGTATGTATGTGATGTAAATTCTATTATATTTTTACTTCTTGTCTTTTTCTATATGTAATGATATA
Source organism: Culicoides sonorensis (assembly GCA_900002565.1). NCBI lineage: Eukaryota > Metazoa > Arthropoda > Insecta > Diptera > Ceratopogonidae > Culicoides > Culicoides sonorensis. The sequence goes on along the minus strand of LN483401.1, from coordinate 301,765 downwards.
TATTTATATATATGTATTTTTTTTTTAATTTATTATTTTATTCCCTTTATTATGATATTTTTTTAAAAATTTTTATATTTTTCAATGAGAGAAAAACAATTGCACGCCCGTTTTCGTCAAAAGTACACAGAAGACTGACTTACCTTTTCGTTTTTGTTGCACAATGTTATGAAGAATTAAATTAGAATATCGTTCATGTGTACATACGTGTGTGTGTGTGTGAAAAACCCGACAACACGAATTTCCACAAAACATAAATAAAATGAGAGAGAATAACATTTAAATACGGGTGCGCAAGAGAGATAACTCTATAAAAGGATTCGTGTCATTTATCATTGAAGTGAGACAACAAGAGGCACTTTTTCAATTACAGGTATGTAAATTCAATGTTTTCACTTGAGTTGGAGGAGGATGGAGGGATTTTCGTTTCGGGAAAAGTCGCTGTGTGTTTGTCTGTATAACCGGCGTCAGGTAATAAACAGATGATTTTGTGAGAGGAAAAAAGATGACAATAGAAATTGTGTATGTGTGTGTGTGTGTGTGTGTATGATGTAAAATTATTTATGTTCATCATCTAAAATAAAGACATAATAATAAGATATTGTGATGTATATTATTTTAGGTAATCATAATGATATTACTGATAATAAAATAAAAAATTTAAATTATTTGAGTAGTTACTAATTTTTAAGGTTATTGAATTCATCACGCACTAGATGAGTGTATGGAGACGATCAATCTATCAATTTTAACTAAAAAAGTCTTCTTCTTCTACATTTTTATTACCAAAATTTCATATCGAACTTATAATATAAAATTTATTTCTGTCTCCTAGGCATTTGTAACTGCATTTGTTGTTCTTGCAGCTTCTTCATTTGAGCTACCCAGGTATTTTTGGGTCTTCCTCTTCTGGTTCGTCTTGAAATGTTGGTGTTTAACTGGATCATCTTATGGCCTTTGCATGACATGTTCATACCAATTACTTCAATCTTTATGTAATTTTGTGACAATTGTCTCTTTTACGTGTAAACTTTCACGGATATATGAATTTCTTATATGGCTAAGTTTTCTTAGTCTTATTGAAAATTGAAAAAAAATACATAAAATTTTTAACAGCGCCCATTGAAATTGAGATTAAGCTAAATTGAGCAGTCACTTCTATTTGGCTATTTGTAGGTTGTACTTTCGCAAATGCTTAACAACGATCGTTGAACATTTGCTTTTATCCTGTCATCCGAGGCAATCAAATGAGAATAGTCTTCATAAAAAACCATTAGACTTGAAAAGACACATTTTGAAAATAGTTTTTGTACTTACCATAATTGATCACTAAACATGTGAGCTGGAATGCGATACGTTCACCACTGAGCTATGACTATGCCAATTCTCTCGCTTTCATTAACGATCCACCAGTCTCTCACTTAACATACTTTTCCTAATCGTCCCGCTGACCTTTTCCGAGTCTCGAGTCCCTCAAAGTCATTCAATCTATTTGAAAGTCCCCAAGTATTTAAAATTCTCAACTTAATTCAAACAAAATTCATTTTCTTATTTTCTTACACCATTTGAATCGAAATCTTCCAGGAAACACACCTTAAACTCACATTAAGCTCCTAATAAAAGAACAATTAGTCCAAAAATATTAATTTTGAGGATTAAAAACTCTTCTCTTCCATGATCCTTTTATTTTTTGAAAATTTCATCATATCACTTTTTCCTTTAAAAACATATCCATTGAATTGAAAACACATACAAAAATGAAACCAACAACGTAAGCACGTGTCCCTTACTTTAAAACAATACTAATAATAGTGATATACTAGAAGAAAATAATCCAAGTTCATTTAAAGTATATGAGTATGAAATATGATGTAAAATAACAAGGAAACAATGTAACAGAGAGAGTGCAAGTTGTACGATGTAATTAATTTCCTTTTAAGACAATATTATGTTACATGAACCAAGTGACAGTTATGTGAACTAACATTACATTGTAAGACATATTTTTTGTTTTACTTTCATCCTTTTTTAACAAATTATGAGAATGAAACCAAAATATTTCGAAATTTTAAAATATTTAAAAGAAAAAAAATAAACTAAGTGTGAGTCAACACAATTTCAGGCCATTTAATAACAATTAATTTTAAATTAGTCTCAATTTAAAAGATTTTTTTTTTCATAAAAGTAAATATTGTTTCTAAGAAAAAGAAAAAAAACGAAAAACCAACTTCTATTATTTTATGATTAATAATTCAAACGAACAAATTTCCATTATTTTATCATTAAATCCAAAAAATGAAGCATCGAATAATCTAAAATATATCTTTTGTGGTGATGGTTCAAATAATAATATTAAATATGAATTTTAACGTTGTTATCTTTTATGTGAGAAAATTATTCGTAATATTTAATATTACATAATTTTATTTTACTTTTTTTTTGATATTACAAAAGAATGTTAAAAGTGGAAGCAATATGAATACACATTAAATGTACAAAATTATATTGAGTGAGATGAAAAGGAATCTATACTTAATTAGGTATGTTAACTGTTACTAGATACATATTATAATAATAAAGGTAAAATATGCATAAAATTTAAAGTGTCATGCTTAGGGGTTCTAATTAATTATTAATTTAGTGTTTGACTTGTTTTCTAAATTAGGAAAATTGTTCCAGGGACTTTGTGTTGGTTTTTCTTTGAATTTGACAACAGAATTTTGACTAATTTAATCATGTTACGTTTGTAAATGAAGCGAATTAAATTTAATTTGGAAAAGAGCCATTTAAGTGGAAGGAAGAGCCTGATATTTATTTAAAAACCGTTAAAATAAATTCATTAGTGAAAACAAAAAAAATTTACTGTTAAAAATTGATAAGTGACTACAGGGGCAGATTGAAAATTATTAACGGCCCTGAAATTCTATATAATTTTCTTTAAAATTTACGCTAAACTTAACTTTTACAAGACAATCGACTGCGACCTTCCTAGAATTTGCCAGATTGCCCTTAGGGCCAGTTCACCACTGAGGGATCATTTTCAAGCAACATCAGCTACGAAGTTTCACCCAGGATATCACAATTTTCTTAAATTGATCTCTTGAGACATTGATCATAAATTTATCATTTGAATATTGCAGCGTTAAATCATAAAACCATCATCCTTGAAAATTTCGTTGATAAGATGAATCATTACAATGATAGATTCATTTTTCATATAGCCTGTTCTACAAAATGGCACAGTTAATATTTCATTGGCTCTAGAGCTCAGGCGTTGTTGCTTCATAGCAAACTTAGTTTTGATAAATACAGAATCAATGATTCCCACCATTACATCAAATGCAAAAATAAGACAACTGACAGTCCAAAATTTTCTCACCTATTACTGTTAGACACTTTGTTCTGGTTAGCGAAACGTGGCAGAAGGCTCATGTCATATTGGTTAAAGAACCTAAATTAGCTAAGCCACCAGTCAATTGTATTTTCTTATACGTTCACATGTCCCCTCAACTTATTCAGAATCAAAATTCGATCCCACACTACACTGTAAGTTGAAAACGCCCCGCAAACCACCCCGAATTTTAGGCATAGACTAAAAGAGTGCCCATAATATTCGAAATTTTTACCCAAATTAACTCGAAAAGCGTTAAAAATTGGATTCATCTAACATGTTGTAAGTGTAGACAGGTTTTGATCTTGGCCGATTCGGGTGACGTCTTGGATACAGAAAATTTGAATTTCGAGTCCAATTTAACTTAATGAAGATTCTATGTTAATACTCGTATTATTATGACTTGATACTTACATGACAAATTATTATTTTAAACTTTTCTCCCAGCTCATCTAGAACAAATATTTTTAATTAATTCAAAACGTATAATATACTTACCTTCTCCTCGTTCCTTCAATCGCAAGAACCTATAATTTTACCTAAATTTCGCATTTGATTTTCTCTCAATTTCAATTTGCTGAATTCCAAAATCAATCCTAACCTCAATTCTGACCAATAACAATTGCCTCATTTCAATAAATTTTCTCTTCAAGCATCTTAAATGAGATGCTAACATTGATTGTTTCACTTAAAAACGATTTAAAATTAATGTATATTGAATTGATTTTTAATGGATATGACAGGAAACTTTATTTATTAATAAATTTATACGTACACTGTCATACCATCGTATACACACACAAAACACAACTAACTTAATTATGCCAAAGCTTTTATTCTCATCTATGTATGATGATACCTCCTCACATATACATTTAATATTATACTGCATAATATTCACATTGACTGACAACATCAAGAGCATTATTGTATTGTGACTATCAAGCATTATTCCTTTTTTTTCTATTATTATTATTTTTTTATACATCATAATTTTATTATCAGTTTACGTCCGTTTCCATGATATTCTCATTTTCATTTTAAAGGCAGTAGGGAAATTTTGTTTCATGAGTAGCATGAGTGACACAAAATTTTATCATCATTTAATTTTTCACTACTAACACAATTTTTTGACCATCAATGTGTGGATTCACTTTTGCTTTTGAGTACATAGAGAGCAAAAAAAATAACCAGGAAATAAGCAAAATTTATATCAAAACATTTTCGAGTTGATTGATTTCATGTCATTATACATTAGTTCTTTGCATTTCACAGTCTACATTTTTATCTATTAATTTATTTATGAGTTGAGTAAATGCGGTTTATTACATCTCTTATATCATATAAACGTGATTTTGCTGTAAACATTCGCTTACAAAAAGAAGGAAAATCGTGGAACAACGCAAAATAAAATACAGTTCAGTTTCCAACGTAATAATGAATAATAACACCATCGGGATTTAACCAGGCAACGCATAATAAAAGTGTGTATAAAAAATTTCTCTGTGTATGTATAATTTTATATGATTGTGTAATTTTGGGAGATAATAAAATACTTTTTTTTCCTGTAATCTGTAAGAATCTGCTTAGAATCACATTGAGACTATTCATGTTTTGTAATGGTTCAGTTGTGTGTTGCCTTACTTTGAATCAGAACAGGGATGGGTTAAAGGAAGTGTGTGTCTCGTTTTGTGGCACTTCTTACTTGACATAATCTGGGCTGTTGTCACAAAGCCAAGGTAAACTGGGCATTTTAGTATAATCGATTTCAATGCAATGCAACGGGTCAGAAGCACGGACTAATCCGGATTTAATGTCATATTGATAATGAGCTTCCAAAAAAGGTATCCCAAGAAATCCTCGACCTTAACCATGACCTTGGAAGCAATTCTAAGTGTCCTGCTTCATTTTGATCTCCATTCCCTGAAAAATGATGATATGAATGAGATACAATTACAGTGCCATACAGACAGTAACAAAAAAAAGACAAGACAAAAAATAATTTACGATTAAAAATGATAAAGTGTGGCTTTTCAGATTTACCTTTAATTTATTTCCAACTTCCTTTAGTGCCTCAAATAAATTTAATATAGAACTTTATTAAATAATTACATTAAATTCCATTAGTACAAAAAAAAAGTTTCAGCCATGAAACCTAAAACTGACAATTTTTTTCCTACATAAAATTTTTCATTTAAAACAAAATTAAAAATTCATTTTTAATTCCATGGAAAAATCTTTCTCGTGTCTCGTTAAATTGCATAACAATGATAAACGTAACTGCAAAATATTGATTTTATGTATTTTTAATATTTCATGAAGATTTTTACAGTCATGACATAAACTATTGCAACAAAAGAAAACTTTCATTCATTCCAAAAAATAGTGAATTTTATTTTATTATTATTAAAAAAAAAAAAAATAATGTCACTTTTAATAAGCAGAGAAATTCAATATGAAAATTTTTATTCACATGACATTTAAGAAAAAAAATTGAGCAAAACAAAATTAAGAAGTAAAATTGAAATCAAATATTTCATCTATCAAAAAATGATACAAAAAAATATTTATTATAATAAAATATAAAAGTGACTCGATTCAAATGTAACAACATCAATTCTGTGAAGATTATTTAAGTTTATTTTGATACAAAAACAAGCTGATAGTTATTCTTGTTATTTTCATTATTTTTATTATTTTTATTATTATTATTGTTGTTGTTGTGATTACTGAGTTTTATTTTTTTAATGTTTTTAAATGAAAAAATAAACTGTATCAAGAGAATGACTTCTGTCTGTTAAGTACTGTCTTTTGTTTTTTTTTTATCATCAAAAATATTTTCACTGTTATTTTTCATTTCAAATGAAAATGAAGGAAAACAGTGACGACTTTTTGTAAAATGTTTTTTTTTTTGTATTATGACAGATTTTCATTCATCTTCATTTGTTGTGTTTTTTTTGTGTCTGTGAGCTTATACTTAGTTGATTGTTCTGTTATTTGAAACTTGAATGTATTTAAATATGATTTTTTTCTAAGAATTAATTTTTTTTTCGTTTTAGGATTGAAATTTTGAACGAAATTTGAAGGATATGGATCTGATTGTACTAGGAGACGAAAAACTTAGTTTCACTGATGTTTAAATGGCTTATGGTCAAGAGTTTACTAATTGCAATAATTTACACGCGCAATACCAAATGAGAATATCGAATGAACATCCACGTTACGAGGTTCTGGAGCGAAGAACAAAAAGACGGTCACGAGGGCTGACCAAAACTAAGATTTTTTTGTTATTAAAAATTTCAATGCTTTATGTACAAAAATTAAACATTTATATCAGAAGACAACTAATTGATATTCCATCCTTGGAAGTGAGAAGAAATCATGCTTTAACTTTTTTTGTGTTTGATTTACTAACAGGTCGGATCGATAGGTGGTCGCTTACTGAGGATGGTGTGACGTTCTACGTTAAAAATCATAGGACAAATTATGCACATTTCTCACCAATGTCCAACATGATGAGAGACTTCAATAGAGCTTCTCAACATTTTTACTTCCATGTATCAAGACGGCAGTTTCTGACACTTCTGAAGTCGTCTTGTGATCATCAGCTCCAGCAAGGTAACCTTGTCACACTCAAATTTGAATTGGCCCGCTGGTGGTGAGTTTTCTCTTTTTATTTGTATCGTTTCATGCTTAATCTGACCACCACTATCACGTGCAACTTATACCTTATTGAGCCCAAGATGTACTGGAAATACTAGATCACCTTATTTTGTTTTTTTTATGCCGGAGGTATGCTAATGGCTTTTTAACACCAATATCAAGGGCTTAAGCCTGTTCTGTAATCAATAAAATCAACAAAACCTACCTTTAAAATTTAGCCGAGTAAACGCTCTATGCCAAAATAACCGTTTCAGCACCATTCAACTGCATTCCACATTTTCAAACATCAATTTTCAAAGAGAGAAATCTAATTTTATCTCTCTTCATATTCAAACCAAAGCTTTCATCAAAAGCTACATTCAAACTGTGATTCAATTAGTCAAAAATCCGTTTCAATTTATTCAGTAAATGCATTATCAGTTAATTTTTACATTAATTTCCACACATTAATCACTTTATAATTACTTGATCCATTTAACAAAATACAAAATCATGACTCTCACTTTAAACCTCTGCAAATTGTTTTATTGCGTGATTACCTAAACATTTAATAGTCCTATGAAAAAATAAATTATATTAAGACCGCTTTTTTTTTAATGTTTCACACCTATAAATGTTAGGAAAATTAATAGCCGCTTAATGGTTTATTATTAATAATTTTTTTTATATGTAATTAACTTTGATGATTAGACACTAAAAAAAATTGCACACGAAAATGACAAGTTGACATGCGAAAATTTTTAAATTGACAGTTGGGATTTTTCATGGTTCACATTTAAAAGTTTCCAGTTTTCATAAAATCCCAATTTTTTTTTAAACTGCTAAATTTTTCTTAAAACTGTTAAAAATCTTTATATTAAATTAACTTTTTCCAATTTTTCAATGTAAATTCGAGTCTCATCAATTAAATTATAATTTTGATTAAAGTTTTTGTTTACATTTCGTAATTTCAGGATACAATAAATTTCAATCAAAAAAAAATCAAAACAGAGAAGAAATTTCATGAGTTCCTCTCATTTTAAATGTCAAAAAATGACATTTCGAAGAGAGAATGAAGAGTGCTGCGTGCGCATCGAATATTTTTGCCTTTACCTGTAACGTTAAAAAAGCAAATGAAAAATTCAGTTTCTCTTTAGCACTCAAAAGAATCAAAAGCAAAAATGGTTTTTTTCTAAGGCTAATACAAAATTTTCTTTAAGAACAAAATTTATTTTTCTACACATTATTTTATATAATTTTATCTTTTTACAATGTAATGAAAAAAAAATCAATGAAACCAGTTTTTCATCTTCCATGAAGAAAATTACATTGAACAAACATTGAAATTACTGGATTGTAACACAAAAAAAAAAAACAATGTTAAAATGATAAAAAGTCAATAAAAGAATATTTTTTGTGTATATATTACAGCAAAAAAAAAAAAATTAACATCAGACGTACAATCGTATATGGTTACAATACAGAAATAGAGTGAAAAAGGTGATTAAATTTCAATTTCAATTATTTTCATAGTAAAATTAGCAAAAAATGATAAAATGTTATAAAAAAAAAGGTATCAAGAAAATAAAAACAAAAGATTCTGAATAGTAAGCACAAAATTGGACGACATATTTAATAACCGTTGTACGTTCCTCGTAGTTACTTGTTATGTGTATTACAAGGGATCATAAGAAAATTAAATATAACTCAATCCAATTATCAAGAAAAGTTAAAGTCTATTTAAAACTTTTCAATTGAATCAATGAAAATCCTTCGAATAGTTTTTGTTAAATCACGTTAATGTTTAATTGTGTGAAAAAAAGTGTGTAACCTTAATAACCTTTATGTTTTGTTTCGTAATTTCTTCTTCAAATTCTTTTCACTTTTTTTTAGACGTAATTCTTGGTATTTCTTTTTATAAAAGTGGAATGGAAATTGAAATGATTGCGCTGTAACTGGAAAATAAACCGAAATAATAAAATTTTAAATTCATTTTCCGATTAAAGTCATTAAATTGACTTGAAATCTTCATCTCAGTACTCAATCAATCGTTCAATTAACATATGGAATTAAACAAGATTTCCTGGTTGCAGTGTAGGCTCATTTTCTATGAAGATAAGACAAAAAACGTCAAAAAAATGTTTGTCTGTTTTGCTTTTATTTACAAGTCATTTCGATATGCAAATACTGTAAAGTAGATAAATCTAATATACGATGACCTTCCGTATATTGACGAAAAAAGAAAATGAGAAACCGTATATTGACGAAAAATTTATTCAAATTTAGCGTTTATTGACGAAAAATAGAAGTTCAGAAATTTATTAGAAATTTGAGTAAAATTTATACATTGACAAACCTATTTTTGCTTTGAAATAAGTACTTATGTGAAAAACATTTAAAATGCTAATATTTAGAAATGAATTTAGTGATTAAAAATGAAAATATATGAATTTTTCTTTATTTTTTATTCAAAAACGTACATAATTTAATAGACGTTTTAAGCGTATATTAACTTCAAAATGACCGTCTATTAAATTATCTACGTTTTTAATGCTTATTCAAATTTTTTCCGTTACATCGTATATTACAATTATCTACGTTACAGTACTAAAAATTTTACATTTTAATGTTGTTTATCTTTCAAGGTTGAGTACCTCAATTTGAAAACACACAAATTTTCGCAACAACAATAAAAAACTGAATGAATAATTAATCTACTTTGAATTTATTGTTGGCTTATCAAATGAATTATGATAAATTCGTGGAAAATTTGAAATTTATTTCGGATTGGGTAGAATTGAATCAGATAATGGTCAAGTTATGATAAAACTGACAGAGAAAGAAAATGAATGGGAATTGTCTATTAAAAGGTTTTTGCCTGATTTTTACAGTGCGCCACCTTGTCGTAAAAGATTCCGATACTTCATTAGTTTTTTAAAGTATTTTCCATCAATCACAACGATGTTGGTCCCAAGACAGCAACTTGCTGGTGCAGGGCATCATCGTATAGTCCGGTAAAATGCTTTGTATTTTTTCTTTATTGGTATAATTCAGTACATGAACCTTAATTCTATTTAGTACAATTTCTTATTGAAACGTCTTATCTTTGACATACACCATTGAGATGGTTGGTGGATTTCAACGTCCTGGATCCTCCGGGCTACGAGATCTTACAATTTTTCGTTATGATTTCATGCTGTACTTATCAAAACTGAAGAAAATTACGATTCCAGCACTATTCGATTTTTTCTGTTTGCTCCGAGTATCGCACCCGTGATATCCAGTACAGAAAGCTAATAGCTTTCCCACTGGACATTTCTAAACCTTATTTCGCTCCTAGATCCATTTAAAGTCATAGCCAATAATCGTATTAGTCTATAATCAAAGCTTAGTTCTTTCATTACCACAAATAGCTCACTACGTTTGACTTTATCGTGAACTGCGTTGAAGTGAATATAGAGGTGATATGTGTGGACTTTGAATTCTAAGCCTTTCTCTAGAATTAGACAGATTTTTAAGATCTGAACTGTAGTCGATTGTATTATACGCTGATGCCTTCTTATCTCCTTTGATGGCCTACGGGATATAAAAGAAAATTTAAAGGATCAACTTATTTAAAAACTTACCTTTGGTGAGCTTTTACAATTAATTTCAACGATTCAACATCCCTCTGACTTTTTCCTGAATTGTCAGTATCATATCCTCATATTTTTGTTAAAGTTGAAAAAAAAATGAAGTGGGTTAACAACTCAATCAAAAAATTCTCCAAATTCCATCCAAAAATGAATAAAAATATGAATACATTGTTTATAAAATTTTTAAAATTAATCCAACTACTTCATTTTTGCAAACTGCACTTCACAAATTACTGAGAATGAATTTTTAAGCATATTTAAACTAGATTTGTGTGAGAACTTTATTATGAATAAAAACACAAGGTCCTTTAGTGTGTGTGCTTGGTGTGTATAATGATGATGATGATGATGATAATGATTATGATGGCTAAAGTGTAGTGGTGCAAAAAAATACCTGAAGCACTTATATATTTTTATTTTAACTCTTAACGGCATATCGCAACTATGTCATTCATTTTAATTTCCTCTACAGTACATTTACCGTTAACTAGAGGTTAAAAGAAAAGTTGTGTGAAACGGAAATGAGTAAAAAAAAATCTTAACAGTGATATTTATTTCATAGAAGAACAACTTTAAAATGATATAATCTTGAAGGAAAAAGAAAAAAATGAAACAAGGTATGCCTACTACTCGCTGTAGGTATTTGAGATAATAATGATGATGATGAAAAAATTATATCTTGACATGAAAGTTATTCATTAAATAATGGGATTAAGTGAAAAATTCAATACAATTTTAACGGTTTTTATGTTTTTTTTTTCATAGAAAACAAAAGAAAAACTTTAACGTGAATGTAAATGTAAATTATATTCAAATTTCATGCAAAACTTGTATTACAACACCTTTACAACATGGATCACGTTACAAAAAGACACAATTTTCATGAGTTTCATAACAATTTTATCATCGTCATTTAATAATAATTTCATATTTTATTTTATATCATTGTGTGCAATGTAAAACTGCATCATGCGGTGTTCTGAATTGTTATTGTTGACGTATGTGCTCGCTCCTCTCACTGTGCTTCATTGCTTTTGTTGTAATAATGAAAGAAAAATGGATTAAATATGTGTTTGTTTTGAACATACATACAGACGTACACATGAACGTAATAAATGTATTTCAATTGGAAAGAGGAAAGGTGAAACCGCTTGACATGACATCCACTAAACTAAATACGAGGTGAATGCATGAAATACAATAATAATACGAATATGACAAGCTCTGATATTGTTTATTTTTTTCAATTCAGTTTGTATTACAAAATATGATGATGTGGTAAAAAAAATATTCATATGAATGGAATCCGATAAAATGGCTTATATTCATAACCTCAAAATGGTTTTCACTTTGACTGATTATTGCTTATTCAAGTTTTTTGATCCTTTCAGAAAGTTTTTTTAAACGATAATTTGTAATTTAAAATCATTAATCCATATCCATACAAAAGCGTTTCAAATAAAAACTTTATTTATTGTTTAATTATGACAAACTTTACAAATTTCCCGAGTGTATATCGTTCGTTTTTTTTAAATATCATATTTCATAAATAAAAGAGCCAAGTCATATCAAGTACACAAGTTAAACAATGAATTTTAAACTTTGTTATGATACAATTTAAATATGTGTGTGTATGTCTATGTAAGTGGATATTTGTCGCATTATTGTTGCATGTGTAATAATGAAACAATTTACATTCTAAATATCATACAGATTAAATACGGAGATTGAATTACTATCGAATTATTATCACATTAAATAAAAAACATTATCATATTATGTGTTTATTGGAAATTGTGTTAAGTTATTATTACCATGAAAATTTATGGTTTTTCTGCATTACATTATGATGAAAAAGGTTGTTTGAACGGTGTATCGTCATAATTTGAAATGGTGTTAAATGTAAACAGTAACCAGGCGTTTCCATTATTTTGTATGAAATTAAGGCATTTTTACATTTCTGCTCATTTCAAGTAGCAGATCGATACAAAAAGAAATAATGCTCGATAATACGGGGTACAGAGGGCCCGCACTTTTAACTAAAATCATTTTCCAATTCAATGTTACCACTTTGCTTTAACATAATTAGTCCTTGTTCTCCAAAATGTTGGGAAAGAAGAGGAGCAGTTTGAAGATTTTCTTCGTGTTGATGAAGATAAAACATTAAGACACCGCTCTAGACATCAATTGCATAGTACGGTATTTCTACTTGAAAGACCATCGCTTTACTTAAAATGTCGTTAAGTACGTATGCTTCTTCACTCATTTTTACAATTTTTTTTTAAATTTATTAAACCATCATCCACAAGGACATTATTCCTGATTCAGTCATTGATTGGTTTTGGGCGTCGTTGGGTCCGGAGAATTATCGAAAACTACAATTCATAGGAAAACAAAAATTCGTTAGACTAGATTAGAACAAATATAAGTAATGTTAGTGATATATGTGTTGGTTTTACAGATCCATCAACTCAAACAGGATTTGAAGAGTGCATAATGTAGGCTTTAATTTATTTCTTGAACAAGTATGTGCTTTATAAATTCTTAATTTGTTGCGGTAAATTATTGTAATCAGAGAGTCCTTTATTAAGTAAGCTATTGAAGTGTAAATTGGTGCGTGATTTTGATATGATAAAATTAGTTCTATTTTTTGTGTGGTATGTATGCTGTTGTTCAAATTTGTGTAGATTCAACTCGACACAATTGCCAAAGATTCTGTATTTATATTTATTCAACTGAAAATTAAAATCTTTCAAACTAGAAAAGATGTTTCAATTTAATTTTTTGAAAAGAGCTTGAGAACTTTGCAACTTACCAGAACCCGGTGATCGCTACCTTCCATACAACTGCAATGCATTTTACATCAAAATACCAGTCGTCTCCATTTTTTAATACAAAAAAAAATATTTTTAAATTAGGTTCAAGCAAATAAGTGTTATTACGACTCCTTCTTACACGTTTTAGTACCTTGATTGGATTTTCAATAAAAAAAAGTAATTAAATTGGAAGAAAATAAAATAAATCAATCATAACAATATTTACAACAATTTTATATACATTTTATAACATTTTCCAGACTGAAATATTCAAATACTAACAATTTTAATGTAATTTTGATTTTTCCCTTTCAATCTAGATATTGCTGTTATATATTTTCCTCAACATCAACAACACACTGTCATAACGAAAAAGCAGCGAAACTGAAAAGAAAAAAAACAGGAAATTAGTTGAAGTTGAAACATAAATCGATTCATCATACATAACATCAAAATGTCTAATACTGATGATGTTTGTGCTTGTGATGCAAAATAATGTGATTGAAAAGGCAAAAAAAAAAGAAAATAAAACTGTTTCTCACGCCAAAAAGTGTTTCTATATCATAACTAAATAAAAACAAATCAATAATAAATGAACGATGATCATAATAAAAAAAAATGTTATAATTTAAATAATAATAATATTCAAGCATAACAGAAATTTTTTCATTCATACTAAACTTTTTAATACAAAACACTTGACGATGTTTTTGTTATTATTATAAAATTTAATTTGAATTTTATATATTTTTCGTGTAAATATTAAATAATAAAATCTCAATAAAAAAAAATGAAAATGAAGAAAAATGCAAAAGACCTGTCAAATATGAGTCTAGTGAAAAATGTTTATGATACAAGGAAGAAGAAAATTAGAAAAAAATCCACGAATAATTGTAATGTTCGTGAAATAAATAACAAAAGTCACCATGTGCTCAACAATAATAGTTCTAATGAAAATTTTAATGTTAATAATAATAATAAAAGTATTGATGATAAAAACTGTTTATTCTCAAATATTAGTGAAAATATTTTACATACCAATATTGATAGTGTTAATGATAACTTCAGGCCGTGTTATATTAGAGGAAAAAAATTCCATATTATGATATTTTTGTTGCTCTACTACTACAGCTACTGTTATTTTTGTTGCACTTTATCAACGTTTGGTGTTGTTGTATTAGCTAATAATAATAATAATCATAATGATATTGATGAAAAAATTAATAATAATAACAATATTAGTAAATATAATTATAATAAGGAAGGTGTTTCGTCGTTTACAATGGTACCGATGATGACGACAATTGTACAAAAACGCACACGAAAAGCACGAGATATCGCAACTGAAAAGTTACATGAAGAACATGAGTATGATGATGAAGAGGATGAGCCTGACGAGGATTATGATATAACCAAAAATAAAAGTGGTAAGTTTTATTTTTTGATAAATTTAAATACTTTAAGGGGCCTTCCATGCCCTGGAAAACTAAATCACTGCTTTTTCTGATTTAAATTTAGCCAAATCCAGGATTTAAACCACTGTTTAAAACACAGATTAGGTTCCTCCTGTTTTAGGTTAAATTTCATGGACTCAGACGGTCCTGTTGTGTTCATACTATTTCAGCCGAAACTTCCATAGTAAAAAAATCATATCAGATTTGTAGGGCGGCTATTAAGCCTGCACTCAAGCTATCAGTCGAACCCATTGTGCATACCTGTTATCATCATCCGAGGGACTTAGTCTTTATCCTGTCAACCTTAAGATTGGTAGTCCAAAATGCTAACTACTGCACCGTATAAACCCCCATTGTACATTCGTAGTAAGAAGATAAGATTCTAAGAGAGGTCTCCACAGACAAAACCAGCACTCAGGCCTTCAAACCGGTTCATTGTGTCATGTCCGGTTCATCATATCTTCTAAAACGAGGAATCCAAACTAATATAGCAGCTTAGACGAAGAAGTCAACTAGACCTTGTTCAGTTCATTACTAGAAAATTACGTTATGTTATGTTATGTTAGCATTCTAGCCAGAAATCGAAAGCAGATTCCCAAGATCACCTCAGCCACTTTATATTTATGGACTTTTTGTAATCCATATACATCATTCTGTATGTACTAGTGTTGTCTTATCCTAATTAATGTGCATATTGTCTTTTTCTCGAATAGTTATTGTACTATGGATGATTCAGCTATATGACAATCTTATGTAGCATATTTTTGATAGATGGTCACCCATCCAACCACGAACACCATTCACAGCTTCTTAACCTAGTCGAACGAACGACAGTATTTTAAACCACTAAACCAATGGTACGCCTCGAAAGTACTCACCTATCGTGATGCCACGCAGTCGTCTCCTCGTTAAAGCTAAATTTTCATATTTGATTCCTAGAATAAAAATGGCTAAATTGTCAATATAGAGCACGATTTGTTGAAAATTTTCTTTACCCTTTTAACTTACCTTATCACAATAAAATTTGATCTCATTTAATATTAAACCAATCTCATCTATTCCTCAACCTGTCAACACTTTATTTTAAACAAAATTCATCTACACACAAAAACACAGCTTTCATAAAATTTAAAAACTGTTTATCATCAACACCTGCTTCAAAATACACCAGATAATATTTCTTTAATTACATTATTGACGTCCCATTTATTTTATTTATGAACCAGATACAAATTTTATAGTACTTGTGCAAATAAAACCATAACTAGACGTTGTGTGGTTGGACTTTGGCCAATATCTACATAATTTTCATTTAAAATCTATCTTTTTCAATTTCAAAGTGAAATATACACGTAGGTGGTAGATAGTTCTCACAATTAGCATCACGAGATAGGTAACCAAAGATTTTTCCGGTAATCAACTGTGAAACGCTTCATTTGTATGCAAATTTTTCAGTTTTCTCTTCTTTCTCTTATCTCATCTCATACAATTTCTCACATACTTCCATTTCTTAATATTAAATAAAATAAGATAAAGAAACACTCTTGTGGAATTTAAAACGCAAAAAAAGGATAAGAGCAGAAAAAAATACCAATAAAATGATTTTGTTGATGCTATAAACTGCTGCCACAAAGTCTACAAAAATGATTAGAATCTTTTTTCTTCCTATAAACATAAATATATATTTGATATAAAACTATTCAAATACAAAATGAAATGTAGGAGGTATATGAAATTTTCCAAAACAAAATATTCGAAATATGTAGTTTGATACAAGAACTGAAAAAAGGATTCTGATAGTTGACCGAAAATAAAATATTAAACTTAGTCTCTTACAAGTAGAAAAGATGCGTGCGCATTCTTGATATTACACATATCCTTATAAAATAAAATAATGATGATAATAAAAGTCATAATCATATTCTAGGAATATTTATTTCGGGGTTGGGGGGTATCATTATTATTATTTTATGCTTATTTATAATAAACAAAAATCACTGTCGTTAAGATCCCGTATTTAAAGGTAGATTTTCCTCATTATTTTTTAAAAAAATGTTTTCCTACCTGAATCATTTGATACATTTTTTCATAATAAGGAGAAAAAAACAAAAAGAATATTAGCAATTTGATATCGAAACTTGATCTCTTTTTGTTTATTTTTTTTTTTTTGTTTTAATTGAATGTATCAATTTTCTGAATTTGATTGATTTTGCCATAGAAACAATCGAAAATGATTCTTTTGTAAGAGTACATTATTAATTTTTTCTGCGTATTTATATTACAAACTTTTGTTTTTAACCTC
Organism: Culicoides sonorensis; assembly: GCA_900002565.1. Taxonomy (NCBI): domain Eukaryota; kingdom Metazoa; phylum Arthropoda; class Insecta; order Diptera; family Ceratopogonidae; genus Culicoides; species Culicoides sonorensis. Next base: position 284,525 of record LN483401.1, on the reverse strand, counting down.
AAAACTTTGCCCAAGATATTTCACTTAATAATTTCTTTGTTATGATAAATGTCAGGGATGGCTAAGCAAGAGAAAAAGCGGGAGGGGCAAGCGGATTGGCCATACGGGCAAACTGGCAAATGCCAGAAAGGCCCCAGTCGATCGTCTTGTAAGAGTTAAGTTTAGCGTAAATTTAAAAGAAAATCATTCAGAATGTCAGGGCTGTTAATAATTTTCAATCCGCCTCTGCAGGCAAAAATGATACTTAACCGCTTACCTTGAAAGGTAATTAATCCGATTAGCCGAATGTAACCCCGCCTTCTCCCTTTAAAACGATTCTGAATCCGTCCCTGGTTAATGTAACAAAATTTCATGCAAAAATAGGGTTGTTAAAGGTCAAGGTCAAACTTTAATTTAATTTCAATTATAACTAAAATTAAGACAAGAAAACGAAACCAAATATCTTATTGTTGTTATTGAACATAAACGAAATTTCACAATCAAACAGATTCCTTTTCATGAATGAATGCTTTTAGATCACATTTCAATCAAATCCCATTTTTCATCATATTGAAACATTAAAAGATTTTATTCATCAAATATGTACATTTTTTTCCAAATAAACGGTAAAAGATCAGATAAAAACACGTTAAATTATTCAAGTTTTATTACCTTTTACATGATTATTATTATATTTATGGTACGGCGCAAAAAAAAACCCATAAGAAATTACACATAAAAGTGCTTAATTTATAGCTGAAACATTAAATTATATGGTTTGAAGTTCGTTTCACATAATTTTCATACACATTCATCAAATTCATGTTAAAAAGCAAAAAAAAAACAAATATTCAATGTCGATGGATATCAAAAAAAAATCAAATTTGTCTTCAATTGATACCCTTAAAGTATTAAAAAAATAAAGCTACATATTTTGATGATCTTATTTTTTTGGAAAAACTTTATGATTTTATGATGATAAATTTTTATGTGTATTAATGTAATAACAACGTTTAAATAAATGTTTACAGAGAGTTTGGTATTAAATTACAGTTCAAACTGAAAATCTTTTATATGCATACATGTGTGTGTGTGACACTTGTAAACGTCCTTGTCTCATTTTTCAATCAAGATTTATTTTTATGATTATACGTTTATCAAATTATTAACATTTAGATCCAACGAAAAAAAATTGCAACTGTCATAATATTTTCCTTTTAATAATGATTTATGACGTAAAATATTGATTTCTTTGAGACTAAATCATTTTTAATTATATAAAGTGTTTTTTTTTATCAAAACGTTCTTCTTGATTTGGCAAAAAGTTTCAGTTTTAAATATAGAACAAAGATTTAAAGGTTATTGATTGAAATTTATGATCAAAACGTAAATTGTTAACGTATGAAATTTTATTTAACGATGTGATGTTACCTGAAATGTGATACTGTGTTTTCGATTCAATTGGGATTTACTTGGCTTATTGTCAAGTTCACGTTTTTTAACTTTTTCAAGAAATTATCTCAGTTGATTCATTTTCAATCATTTTTTGAGTATTTACGTAGCCAAGTCTAGAGACCACTTTGATATGAGTTTATGCTACGAATTTCTTATGATGTTTCACTATTTCAGACAATTTTACTTCACTTTCACAGGTAAATCCATGTTTAAAAAAAATATTAAATTGAATAAAAATCCTTTTCAAAAATAGTAACACTTGATTTATATTTTTCACAATACCATTTCAAAAAGGGGAAAAGCCATATGTATGGTAAAAGTACTCTTTAAATAAAAGTACAGTGTGTTCAAATTACATTTTCGATTATTGAAATTTAGTTGGAGCAGTCAATATCCTCCCTTCGTTGAAGGACAGAGCTTTATTTCTGGATGACACAACGAAACAACATTACAGCAGCATTCGGTTTAATAATGACATGAAATCAGAAATATTTTGAAAAATTGAAAATTAAGGCAAACTTGTCAAAGAGCCAGGCTATCTTCTTCTCACGAAAACGAACCAGGGATGTTGCTTGTCGTATCCTGCGCATACAAAACAATGATATACCTTGGGCAGAACAACATGTGAAATACCTTGGAGGTGGGCATACCGCTTATAATCATCATCTTGGAGTACTGCTCGACAAAAAATGACATTGGCTTCACACATCAACTATATATGATCCTCAATGCTCCATATATAACTTCTATATATATAGACTTCTTCAACAAACCAACTTTGAGTTTAATAATGCAAGGGCAGAACATCACAATACTAATGGAAAATTTATCCTTAACGGATAACATAAAAATCTTAGCACACCGTGCTACATACGAAGCATAAAATTATAAAAAAGAGCAAGAATGAACTTGGTCAAATTGAGGCAATGACAAAAAAATATTTCGTTTATGTACGAATCTAAGGACGAGTTCAAGGACGAAAAAACGATAATGACCGGAATGAAATCGCTGTCGACGACAGTTAATTAATTGGCAGGAGAGGAGAAAGAAGAACTGCAAAATGAGTTAGCAGCTTATAAGAAGGTGGCCCAAGAAATCTTGAACAAGAAGTGTCCAAGTCTTGGAGGCTATAGTCCTTCACGGCTTTGAAGACCCATCGTTAGAGGAGCCCGAAAAGATGGAATTTAGAAAGTCTTTCTGAAAACGCCGTCACGATGATTCCAAAGAAGAGTACTATCGAGGAAAATATGCCCGTTTTCAGATTAAAAAAAATAAATAAATAACAGAGAGATTTTCTCTCTCCCTGTCACACGATGATGCTTAATTAGTCTTTGATATTAAATCAAAGCTAGTTACAGTTTTCATCTTTCACCGGTGCTAATAATCCAAAGACTAAGCTAGTTCTGGTTCCTTATCAAGTGAAATATTCAAACTCGTCATTGTCGACATCTCTAAACCTGGTTTTTGATTGTCAATTCTTTTGGAATTTGAAACCCCTTTGAATCACAAATCGCAAAATTTGATGTCTAATGGTCAGTTCTTCAATATTTTCAAATACTTACATGGTAACAAAAGTTTATTTTGACCACACTGTACCTGTGATTTATAAACTAAATTGAATTATATCAAGACTTTTCAACATAATTCAAGACGTTGTTATAGTGTTACATTATTCTTTTTCACTCTTGTTACTTCCATTAAATTGACATGAACTAGAAAATTTGAATTAAAACTAATAAGACAGCATATAAATTGGAGAGGTAACATACATTATTACATCCTTTTAAAATAAATATGATATTTCAAACCTTCGCCTTTTCTAAAGGATATAAAACGAGTATTTTGTATTTTTAAAAACTAAATGCATTCAAATAAACTTGTAATTATTTGTATATGAATTGCCTGAAGCTATTTGAGCCTCATATGTGTAGAATTGTTCAAAAACCGGAAGTGAAATGAATTGTATGGAAAGTATTCAAATAATATTACAATGGCTGCTTCTTATCTTATCTAAATTACATTATAATTTATCGAGTTATTCTTTTAAATGTAAAAATAGAGCCAAATTCACGTCATAGCACTTCGTTACAAGTAAAAAGAGAACATTTAAACAAAAAAAGGATAATTAATGACCAAATCGGTTATTTAATTATAAAAAAATCGTGAAAATCATCACACATGCAATGAAAATTTCCATCATATTATGATTAAAACAAAAAAAATCCCGGTCAATTAAAATTTCCCTCATGTTTGTAATTCATGTATAATTTCCATTAAAATGAGAATCACGGTGTTAAACCATAGCAATTTAATAAATAAAACTTTTAATCAGTCTCATAAAATTCCCGGTTAAAGTCATGCGATATTTTTCCCCATTTCATACACGAATGGTGTGAAATTTATAATTATAGTGTTATAATAATGTAATAACAATGCTCATGTTTTCCCTTCTCTTTCTTTCTTTTTCCATGAAATGCATTTAAAATTGGTCAACATGAATTTACACAGCAAAAGGAATGTACGTTGGAGCACCATGTGAGTTTACATGTAATGTTAAATTGCATCACGTTTTTTGTGATCCCGCTACAAATATATGTGGCTGTGAAAAAAATTATCCAGTCGTTATTGATATAAGAAAAGGATGTGCCAAGCGTAAGTAAAAATTTACCCTTATTTTAATGAAATTTATCATAAGAAATCTTACGAGGTTTTTGACCAGTTCAGCCATCTTTTAACAGAAATTTCATTGAAAATATAATAAAACACTATGAAATTTCACCACATAAAATGTATGAACGTCACAAAATACATAAAATTTAAATATTAAATCAATGTGTCATGTTACTTGTCAATTTTAATTAATATTTGATACAGTGAAAAAGGGTACACAAAATGGCAAAATTCTGGGAAATTTAGTTTGAATTCAAACTTAATTAATTTGTTAACATGGATTTTATATACAATGCAAAACTCATTTAAAATCTACAAACATTTATAAAGACTATTCATGCGTTAATATTCATGTGGAGTGCTTAATCAAAAAAAAAATAAAAAAAATTATAAATATTCGTCATTTTTAATATGACATGGAAAGAAAAAAATGAAAATTCTAAATTTAAGAAAGTGTATTTCGGTTTTTTTTTTAATATTTAGAAAAAATTTCAGCATTTTGAAAAATTCGACGGTTGGCCTACTAGACTGAAGTTATCAACGACCACATCAGCCACCTTGGCAGCCTCGGAGAGGGGTTTTTCGGACCCCCTGAACCCTTCCAAACACGCTCCAAGTACCATCAAAAAGCCCTCTCAGGACTCTCTGAAACAGCAACAAAAAAACAGTCAGGGAAAAGTCGTTGTACATAGTTGAAGTGTGTCAGGGAAGATTGAGTGGGTCTGAAAAAACCCTCCCCGAGGCTGCTAAGGTCGTTAATAACTTCAGACTTGTGATTGTCCGTGATTTTTAAAATTTTGAAGGACTATGGACCTTTTAAAATATGTTTTTCTTTGTTTTCTGTCCTATTTTAAAATTGTTTGCCTAAAAATCAAGAACTTACATTTTATTCCTTCTAGAAATCCGTGGGAGTTGCTTGTCACATTCAACTTATCAAAGAAAATAAATTTCAATTTTTAATAAATTTCGACATACTCAATTAATAAAGCTTCTTTCATGTAAACCATGCTCTCATTATTTTTTTCATATATATTTTAATTTAAATTCTAAATATAGACAAATTTATATTATTACAAATATTAATTTTTTTGACATATTTTCTCTTTCTTTTTTATTTTCAATTCAATTCAATTCTAAGAATCATGTTGAGCACAACACACAAAAAAAAAGTTTCTCTCATAATTCCATAATAAATTATTCATTTTGAAAAATGTCCCTTATGAACAATTTAATACATGAATATTAAATATGTATTACATTTCAACTCTTTTCATACTCTGAATTGCCTTGCCATAATAAGATATGAATTTCAATGAAAATTTAATTTCATTACAAAGCATTACAAATATTGACAACACAAAAAAAAGCATTTTTGTGACATTTTCAAATAAATTTTTAATGTTAACATGACATTTTTAATGGAGAAAATCTTGAAATCGTCATAAGTGTGACCTAAATTATTTCAATATTTTTTTTTTTGAATGATGTATTAGATTTTTGTATTGAAATTTATAATAAATAATGCAAATTTTTCTTGATTTTGATTTATTATTATTAAAAAGTGATTTCTTTTTACAATTCAACAGCTAAAAAATTGGGTGAACAATGTTTGCATCATCAAATATGTGCATACAATGATCCGAATTCATTGTGTGTTCAAATTAAGCACAACGCGGTGTGTGACTGTGCTCAAGGATATCACTCGGTTAGTTATATGAAGCCAACAAAGCGAATTTTTTGTACTCAAGGTAAGTGAAAATAAATAATGAAATTTTTTTGATATATGATGCAGGTGTGTTAATTTCTTGTTTGATGTGTGACATTTTTTGGGATTAAATGTATGAAATTTCATTACGAATATTAGATATACAAAAAAATTATGGTAAATGAAATGAATTCGCTAAGCTTCCCCAAAAATAATTAAAATTTCCATATAATGGAGACGGATGGTCATTTTCAATTATAATACCGTCATAAATTATATGTTTACTGTGTTACATTGTCGTACTTCTTTCTCCATAGACCGATATTTTCGTTTAATAACCTCTAATAAATACTTATATTAGTGAATATTGTGCTGACCAAGCATTTCTGATAATAAATAGTTTTTTTTTGTTTATCAGAATCATAATCTTTAATCGTCACCTTTAATATTAGGACAAATTTTTTACTCAACACCCTTGTGGTCTTTCAATTCTTTTTGTCTCTAAAAATAAACATAAATTTACTTGCAAATACAGAGAACGTAATGATGAATGATAAACACGAGTGCATTTTTTTAAAATTCAACCATTTGGGAAAATTCGACTATTTAAGAAAATTAGGCCATTTAGGAAAATTCGGCTATTAAGAAATATTCGACCATTTAGAAAAATTCGGCCATTTAGGAAAATTCGTTCATTTAGGAAAATTTCAACCATTTAGGAAAATTCGTCCATTTAGGAAAATTCGAACATTTAGGATAATCAGACCTTTTAACACAAACAGACGACAACCACGAGCGCCCACAATAGACCCAATTTTTTTTTCAAATCAACAGAAAAGCACAATAAACCGACAATGACATTGCCGTAATCATGTTTTACTTTATTGGAGTACCTTTTTCTGTTATGTCCTTTAAAGGAAAAAAAAACCTTGATACATGTAAAATTATACGGTTTTCGTGCGTGTGTATCGATACATGCAAAAATAGTTGTCTTGAAAATCGTCAGTAAAATCGATATCGAATGAAATCATGCTGGTTGTTAAGAAAATTAAGTATTTTATGGAGATAATTCATCGATTGAGTGTATATAAATAAATCCATGGACTTAAATTAATGATTCATTTTATGTATGTTTTATTTTATGTATGTTTCAGATATAGAGATTATTACATCGAATTTACCCACATTATTGGGTGTAATTACAAGTATTACAGTATTAGGTGGTCTTATTTGCATGGTTTTATATTTATTTAGTAAGAATAAATATCCACGTGATCGAGGGTATGGTGATGCACATCTATCGCCCCCAATTATGTATGCCAGTGATACAGGTAATGTAATTTTAAATTTTTAATTGCTTGTCCTTCGTTGTTTTGAATTGGATTTGAAAGTTTAATTTTTACCTTTATTGAAATCAGCTCGTCCCTCATCACGTTCGAGTCAACGTTCAAGTGGATCAATTAGTTCCTATGGTCATCGTCGTACATCTGGTGTCCCGTTACATGGATCCAAGGGTGTCCTTGTGTCAGCATCACGAACAGGTGCAGCACGTTCGGCTGCCATATTGCTTGTATCATGTCACATTTCTGCAATGAATTCCCCACAAAACACAAATCCCCTTTGTGGCTCCAAATATAATGAAAATATGAGAGAATATTTAAAGCAACAGCTTGAACAGCAAAAGCAATTATTATTTTTAGATATACCCGCGTTGAAAAATCGTAAAAACTTTTTATCAAAACTAAATAGATATGCCGTGAATACGACAAATGTATCGGCCACTTCCAATTCAAATGATAGCAATCTTGATGATAGTGATCATCAACATTATCATATTTATGAAAATCATAATTATTGTAATAATACGAGTCGTGGTACAAGTTCATTTGATGGCTTGGATGACCGGGACGATGATTGGGATGAAGACTTGAGTGCAGAACGCTTTGAATTGGCTGCACTTCCAACACCAGCCAGTGAGCAAGCTCATGTTGCGGTAAAGAATCAAAATAACTCTACTCATATCTTTTAACGAAGGAACTCAAGAAGAATTTTACACAAATTTTACACATACATGTCCACTGTCAATGAAGTCTGAAATGAAATCGGAAACACACATTTAACTTGAAATGGCCTTAATGTCTGTTTACAAATTGAAATCCATTTTGGTTCGTCTAAATATACACAGAAACACACACACATACATAAATACATAAAAAATACATGAAACACATTGATTTACCAGCAGAACATGAGACAAAAGACATTTAACGTGTGAAGATTCGATGATGTCAAAACATTTCTTTTTATGTTAAATATTTTATGGCTAATAAATTCAAGTTATTATGTCCATGTTGTATTATTTCCTTATTTGTATTTGTGTTTTTCAGTTTCAATTTCATGCAAAAAACTCTTCTTTTCTCGTTCATTATCTGAATGTCATGGAATGGCTATTTGTATATTTTGTTGTTATGTCATGTCAAATATGAACTATTTATAACATTTTTTTTTTAATTTTAATTTTTTATTTTCAATGAAATCTGACCAAAATTTTCTGATACTTTAATTTGCTCCATTGGATTTTATTATTAAAAAAATCCCTGTATTATTTTTTTCAGAAATAAATTTCTCTCATTTCCATTTAACATTTTAACTGTCACTGTGTTATTGCTATTATTATTATTATTAATTTAATTCTGTTTATAAATGTTGAATTGTTGTTTCTCTTATCAAAAAAAAAATCTTATCATCAATCAAAAATCAATGTGTATTTTCAAATTCTTTATATATAAAAATACTTATTTTTAACATCTAATTTCAAACCATAACAAGAGCATTTTTTAAAAAATTCTCACTCAATGATTTTTCAATTACAGAAATGTGTAACGTGCTACATGAGCAATATGGTGTTTAATTTGTTCATAATAATGTTAATTTATTATTATGATAACTTTTTTCTTGTAAAAATCAGTAAAAAATTTAAATTTTTCGTAAATATTTATTTTAGTTAAAAACCCTCAGACTTAGTTCAATTTTTTCTTCTTTTTTTAAATTTATTCATATTTTTCTAAAATCTTTATATCTTTTTTCAAAATTTTTTATTGATAGCTTTCCTTTCTTGATATAAATTTTTAGACTTTTAGATGTAGTTTGTAAAGCAATGTAGAATTTTTTATAGAATATTTTTGTTTTTCTTAATTTTTTCTTTGAATATTTTATTGATACGCTTGAAGAAATGCACTGCATCTGCTTATAAACTCTCATTATAATGCTTTTCTAAGTTTTATTTGCCCAAACACATTTTTTAATATCAAGACATTGGGTGAATATATTTTTGAAATTAATGAAAAATTATCCAAAATCTGAAAGTTTTCTGAAATGAGCCTCAAATGGTAAATTAAAAAAAAATTCTATTAAAATTCAGATTTTTTTTTTAAATTGCTTTAATTCTTCTTTAATGGAGTTTTCCATGTCATAAGCAACTTCTAGGGCTATTTGTCGAACTTCTCGTCAGGTTCACGTCAAAAGAATGTATGGCAAAATTGTAGGTTAGAAAGATCCATAATATTGAATACCAAAAAAAAACATGTTAAAATTTCTCAGCGGCTTTAAAATTCGTCGTACCGATGAAAATGGAAAAAGCTCTCTAGATATAACGATTTTCTACAAGAAAAAAAGTGGAAAACTAGGAACCAGATACGTATCTAAAGAAAGGGAAATTCAAAGCGATATTTTAGAAAATCAATGTCACGATGTGAAACAGACAAAATTCGGAGTCAGCTCTTAATTTCATTTAACCCATTAACCGCCTCTCCTAGAAATATTAAGTTAAAAGCAACACATTCTTCTACGATTTGTTCTTTGTATAAAGGTGAAAATTTTTCACTTGGATGCAAATTTTGAGTTTCATACAAAAATTTTACGAGAGAGCCGGTTGAAATTATCGTATAACCTCACAGAAATACGTAGAGAATTCTTGCACGAAGAGAAAAAATTGGATGACTTCTCGTCTTATTTTTGCTAATAATTTTTTTTTTATTTTAAGTGAAATGGTTCGATATCTTCTAGAAGAAATCCGGCTCAAAAATTACTGGTGGAAAAATTGACCAGTGGTGGTTAATAGGTTAAAACGAATTAATAAGAAGTTCGTATGAACTTAGAGGCTTTAAAATCCGTCGTATCAATCGCTCTCTAGCTATAACGATTTTCTACGAAAAACTGGTGGAAAACTAGGGGCTTCACTAAAGAATGGGAATTTCAAAAGACCACTTTTTTAACACTTTCAAATGTGATAACAAAAAAAATCTAAATTCATTCTGCTTCTATTTTTCAAGCATGAGTGCATCTTCTTCAATTCATTATATTGCTTTTCATTTGTCACATTTTCTTCGTATATCCTCTTTTTACTCTTCTTATACTCTTAAAATTTTTCTTTCCTCAAAATTATTGTCATTCATATTTTTTTTTCATTTTAATTTTTTATTCAAAATAGATGACCGTAAACATTGAACACACCATTATACATTTTTTTAATTTTTTTATATACATTTTTTTTTTAGAAAATACAAAAAAAAAATAGTCACAGAATTATATTTTGATACATTTTTAGGTTATTCCTGATTTTGTTTGAATTTATTTTAAAATGCGCTAGAGGATGGCAATTAAAGCTTGCACGTTTTTTATCATAAAAAATTATGAAAATTAAAATTAAACCAAAAATGGATAAAAAAAAATAAATTTATAATAAAAAAAAATAATGATTAATCACGCTTTGCTGCCATGCCACTCTGGACTTATTATTACCTTGGTTCCTGTTGTGTTATGTTCCCTTCAAATTTTTAATGAAATATGTTTATAAATAAAATGTTAAAAGAAATAAAAATCAGGAGTTGTATGATGATTTTTCAATGAAAATTTGATACAACTCCTGATTTTTCTGTATTACATTTATTTTTCTTAATTACATTTAATTTTTTTTTTTAATTTTTATATGAATTGTACATTTGACATTTGATAGGATATAGGAAAAAAATAGCTTACATAAAAATTAGCTTTAATGTAAATGAGTTTCATTGAAATTGTGTTTAATTTTTAATATTTTACATTTGCAGGTTCCCGAAGACCAAGTTTAGCATCAATTCAAAGTACAAGTTCATCTGTTAAAAGTTACAGTATGAAGCGATTTGAGCAGGAGTTGCAACAGAAAGAGTTGCGACAAGAAATGAAGAAACAATTGACGAAATTGCAGGAACAACAACAATTGCAACGTGTCAAGCCATGCATAATAATTGGAGATGCCATTCCATTTACTGTAACTCGTACCATTTTGCCTACACCAAGCCCCATTACACCAAAATCTACAGATGAACTTTTGCCTTCTGTGTGTGAAGAACAAGAGGTAAATTCATTTTTTTAAGCAAAGGGAAGAACATCACAGTTTAAATTTAAAGTAGAAAAGAGAAATTCATTCAATGTAACACCTGTTAACGTTCCTTCTAGAAACTGCTCAAATTGAAATAAATTTTGCACGCGCGTTTTCAATTTAATTCAGATCTATTGAATCAAAAATATTCATGAATTTCACTCTTTTCAATTAAAATTGTACGATTTCCTTTGATAAAGAGGCAAATTATTTACTTTGAATGAAATTTCTATGAAATAGATTAATAAGAAAATGATTGGCAATTCTAAGAAATCTAAACGGAAAATTGTTCAAATTTATGTAATAAAATAAAAACTTTTTACGTTGATTTAATTTAAATTTATTTTTTTTTTTTAATTTTTTAATGACACTACCAAAGTTTTCACCAAAAAGTCAAAGCAGTACCAAATCAAGTAGTAGCAGCAACAATTTTTCTAAAGATGACATTTTCCGGACTAATCGGGCCTCTACGTCAAAAGATCTGCTGTAAAATATGAATTTTATGGTTTAATTTTTACGTTTTTTGTAATTTCATATTAATTTAAAAAAAAAAATTAATGATTAAAATTAATTAATTTAATTGAAATAATGAGAGCAAAAAAATCGTTTAAAGGAACAAAAATATCAAAAATATTCCATTTTTTTCAATTTCAACTTCAAATCAAGAATGGAGCCGAGGTTTTTTTGTAAATTTTAGCAATAAGGGTAAAACACGTAGAAAAATTACTATTACAGAGCAAAAGACGTGTCCAAACACCCACAGATTGAAAATTTTGTTATATGAATCTTCAGGGTGGCCTCAGATTATTTGATTGTAATTTTACATCATTCGGCTTTCAGTCACTTTCCTAGTCAAGTCAAACGCCATGTCATTTCACTCAATTTTGTTCAATGACCTCAAATTTACATCATTCGATCTAAAGTTTGGCAGTTTGTAAGCTTGAACGTTCCTTACGGGCTTACGTTTTAAAATTTCACATACCAAATTTTGAAATTTCCGTATGTGTTTCTATAGAAAATAAACGTCAAATGAAATGTCAAGTGAAATTGAATCCTATGGACTTTGCAAGTTAAATTGATTTTGAGGCTAAATAAAAGTGACGGCTGTTTAACATGACACAATTAGCCCACTGAGCTCTGAAGATCTCCACATGACGATAGAGAGCCTTCATAATGATCCCAAAAAATACGAATCTGAAACATAATTTTCAACCCATATTCGATTTCAAATATTTCAAGAGTACCTGATCTCTTACTCTTCCACACACACATTTCTTTATATTTTTAAAATTTTCATATTAATTTATTTCATCATAATAATTTAGAGCTTGATAATCTTTAAATCCTTAACATAAAAATAACAAAATGCCTCCCATATAATTTGCTAGCCTAATTCTTCGTAAGATTATACTTTTAACAAAAATGCTAATATTAAGAATAATTGCATAAAAACATAAATGTGGTCAGCTATATTAGCTTGCGCAAAAAGAATTAAAAAAAATAGAAATATATAATTTAATAAAATTTAAACAATTTAATATGATATTGCTAAAAATACCCTAAATTTAATATGAAAGAGCTACGAATCCATGAGAAAAAAAGTCTAATAAAATATTTATTGTAATTGTATTTAAAGTTACTTTTTTTCAAAGCGAAATATTATTATAATTATTTTATATACATTTATACATTAAATTTATATTTTTTATATAAAAAAAAAATATAAAACATAATAATTATAATTTATTTATTAAAAATCTGTTAATTGTTTATTGTTATAATTAAGTTAAATATTTAATTGATAATTAATATTTATAAAAATTTATGATATTAAAAAAAATTATATATTAAGAAAAATATTTAAAGGAAACATTATGATAAATGTTGGTTGTTATACACAAAAAACCGTATATAATCCAAATTATAGTAAGAAAATTATATATTCGGCTGAAAACTGATGTTCTTTCTAGGATTTAAGTTTATTATTAAAATATATATAATGAAATATAATAATAAAAAACATTTATATTAGATAGTTGTTAAAATATGATATAATGATAATATTAAAACAAAAATGTATTAATAAGAAGAAAACTGATAAAGGAAGGTCAAATAAAAAAAGACAAATCTATCAATCCATAAATGAATTCATTTTAGAGGCCTGTTCTAAACATTTAAACACTTATGTAATAAAAAAAATGCATTCTAGGTTGTTTTTTATAGAAATATGTTTAAATGAAAGGTTAAACACTTTAACAGAGAAACCGATTATTTTAAAAATAAATTAAAAATCATAGTATAAACTTTTAGTGAAAAAAAAAACATTTTCGCATAATATTTCAAGCATATTATGATACAAACTTATATTAATTCATTAGCTTAACCCTCTGGACAACGAATTGCTATATATGTAGTGAAAATATGACCATATAACCCTTTTAGCAGGACTATACATTGGTTTATGGTATAACGCTATATATTGACTATATTTTTAATTCACTTACTAAAATAACTATATTTATACTTTTTACCAGGAGCGGATTGAAAATTAATAACGATCCTGGAATTCTGTATAATTTTCTTAAAAATTTACGCTAAACTGGACTTTTAAAAAGACGATCGACTGCGGCACTGCTTTTAACTCCTTCTCAAATATGGGGTTCTGAAGGACCCCAAAAGTTTTTGTATAAAAATGAAAATTTTTGAAGTTTTTTGAATAAAAATAAGAAATTCTGATTGTAATTAGTTAAATTTCGTAAAAAATATACTGATTGGGCAAATTTTTTATTAAAAATGTTCTTCGAATTTTGCCAAAGTTGAAAGAACCTTTAAATCCGAAAAGATTTAATGGCCATATTGAAATTCGGCAATTTTTTCAGGTTTTTCTATACTGCTCTTTTTTTATTTCTTACGAAATGCCCTAGAAACGTTACATATGTGAGTATTTTCATACTTAAGTAAATGAGTAGTCAGATCAAGAAAATTTTGTTTTCAAAGTTCAACTGAACCTTTTTCGTTAATAATCTTTGTTGCATAGCGGGTTCAAACCATATTCATACTATATTTATATTTTTTTTTCTCAAATTTACAACCCAGATATTTTCACCATACTTTTTGAAGGTATACTATTTATATAGCATATTAATTCACTAATAAATAGACAAAATATAGTCACCAAAAAGATGCGATTTTCCATTAGATTTTTGCCCAGGGGGAATATCCTTAAAAAACAAAAAAGAAACAACTTTAGACTGTTTATTACTATTATTATGATTGTATTTCATTGCAAACAAACAAAAAAAACTTAATTAATAACGAAAATATTATTATTATTTTAATACAAAATACCAAAACTAAAATAACTTAAGCCTCATATAGCTCATAGCGTTGTGTTAACTCAACTAAACTAAACTTATATAACAAAAAAAAAGTTAGTTAATTAAAAGAAAATAGTTTATTTATTATTTATCATGAAATGTATTGAATTGAATTTTCATCGCAAACATGCTAAGGACTGAAATCGAATTCAGAATATGAATTTTTTGTTTTTGTATAGAAAAAAATTTAAATTTAAATGAAAAACGGTTTCAATTTTTTTAAAATTAAAATTAATTGTAATTTTTATACACATTTAAAATTTTATATAACATTTCACTTTTTAAAGTTCAATTGAATTTTTTTTCACTTAACTTTCACTTTTTCCTTTCATTGACCTGAGTAAAGTTCGAACTCAAATATAACCTTATGTTACTATTATTATTATTATGAAATTAAATATTTATCTAATTCTACATTTATATAAATAGAAAAAAAGAATCGAATGAAAAAAAAAATTTCATGCAAATAATAAGATATCCTGTCAAAAACAAAAACCCTTCCTATGTAATCAAGTTAAATAAATAAATTAGGCTAAAATGAGAACCCAAAAATAGACCAAAGATTGTTATTCATTAGTATTTGCTCCATATAATTACTATCATTATTATTATCATTATACATGCTATGCAATGCTATCTACAAAAAAAGTTAAATAAAAAAAAAATAGAAAGAATTAAAAGAAAATCTTAACTTATAGAAATTTGATAAAAATTTCTCATTATTCTATGCTATAATTATGATTATAATTAGGGAAAAGTAAATTTGATGAAAACAAAGCTGTAATTTTTAGCTGTGCGCATTAAAAAATGTTTCATAAAAGAAGCATCAGCTCATTTATATAAAAATATATATGAAAAAAAAACACTGATTTTATGTATAATTGGAATGTGAAAGGAATATAAAAAAAAAAAATAAAGAAAAATTGATAATGAAACGATTAAATAACAGAACTTTTTTTGATTTGGTTGATTATCATCTTCATTTTTAATTTATACTTGTCTGCTCGATTTCTTTGAAGTGAATAAAACTTTTTAAAAAAGTCATTTTTATTTAACCAGATGGGTTTGTTTTGACTTGACACTTCTGAGAGCTGTTTTTTGTGCTTATTTTAGCTTTAGATCTGTGAGATCGTTTCACAAGCATTGCTGTTTAAGAAGTTTTTGACTTTGCTTTATCGAATTTGAATAGTGGGAAAAATTTCGTATATTCAAAACCCCGTTTTCAGGATTTTGATGATCCAAAAATTGTTCTTTCATTTCTTTTTTCTTGTTCATTGCAACCTTTGACCGAAAATATAACATGCAAACGTGCAAAATAACTCACTCAGTTAAAAACCAGACAGACACCGATGGAAAATAACTTCCGAATCAAAATATTGCAATTTTTTCACGGTAAATTCTTTCAATTTCAGTCAAAAAACTGTCCCATTGTTTCAAAATTCATATAAAAACTAAAACAATGAAAACTCATTTCATATAAATTTCAAGTTCATGCTCAATTTCGGACTCAGTGTCTTTCAATTCACCAAATAATCCATTTAAAATGATACTAAAATTCACTTCAATCTCAATTCTAATATTTTCCGTATCAGTAGTTTACTACAATTTACTTCCACCTGACTCCTTGGATTGCTGTCCCTCAATTCCAAGAGTAATCAACGAGACTGTGGTGAAAAAATGTGTCACAAAAATGACGGCATTGGATAAGCAAAATCAAATTACGCGTCCACCGAACGCTCCCCCAGGTGGATTGGTAATGATTTTTATTTTAATGAAAATTTAACATGACTAAAATTGAAATTTTCTTTATCAGTGTCTTTTGGAATGTTTCACCTATGAAACAAAACTAGCCGTTAACGGAGAAGTTACACTTAAAACAGTGCAAAACTCATTATATTCGCTATTGAATCGGACAAATGTCAGAATGTGGAAACCAATTATCGATAAATACATTCCAAGGTGCATAAGTGGCTATCAAAATTTCAAGAAAGAAAAGGAAGAGGAATTTAATGCAATGATGCAACAGAATCCAAGCAGTAAAAATGACGGTTGTTGTCCAAGCTCAGGGTATCTTGTCTCGAGAATCATGGGGGAATTTTTTATTGTAAATTTAATTATTGATTTTAAATTATTCCAAAATTTTTAATATTATTATTTTTTAATTTAACAGCACTGTCCTGAATTCAGTAGCCAAGTGCCGAAATGTAATTTGTATGCAGAACAAGTGAAAAAAACGGGTCTTTACGTAGTGGCGCAGGATTTGAACAATTTATCTTAATATTTTTCTCTTCAATTCAAATTAAACTGTCAAATAAAGGTTATCATCACCACAGTCCTTGGAATATTGTCTCCAGTCCTGGCATTTTTGATCTGAAATTAAAATTAAAATAAAAATATTATAAAATATCTCAAATTAAATGTCAAAAAAAAAATTTAATCAAATTACTTTGAATAAAACTGTGATCAGGACATTCAGTTAAAAGATCAGCGTCCATGCAAGCAATAAACACGACATACAATGGATTGCAACGAGTCACATCCGAAATGTCCATATTAAGTTTAGGATTTTTGTTTAATTCCTTAAATTGGTCAATGTGGGTAACGGCATATTCAAAACAACTTTTTGTCACATTCTCCATTGTTTGCTCCCAAATTGGATCGTTTGTTACAGTTCGCTTTATATGATCCATTGCGGGTTCTGTCATGAAATTACCATTCATTGTGATATTCATTTTGTCCATGATGCAGGTGCTGACGAGCTGGAAATTCAAAAAAAATTATATGAATTGAGTGAATTTAATTCAAAAAAAAATTAAATTTACACATTGTTTTTGGAATTCTCGTGGTTCCGATTCAAATTTGAGTGAACATTCAGTTTCCAAGTCATTTGGGATCAGTTGAGGTGATTTACAGCATTCCTGTGGCCATGAAAAGGAAAGAAAATTAATTTCAAGGTCAAATTACACTGTGTATAAATTAAATTAAGCTCACTTCAGTATCGTCAACGACATCCTTTGGTGTGTTATTGCAGTCCCAGGCACACATCACCTGAAAAAACAATGAAAATTATGATCAAATTTTGATTTCAAGTAAAGAAATTTCACCTGATTGATGTTAAGAGCCAGGAAAGTGATGACAAGGAGAGTCACAGCTTTTGTCATTATCACAATTCAAATGCAAGGGTTTCAAAGGTTTGAAATTCAATTATAAACTTAAAATTTTGCGGCTTAACATTCATTTTTATAACAATTTAGATGACAAGGAAAAAAATTAACATTAGCTTTGATTATGGGTATTAAGACAGTGAAATTTCATGTTAACCCTTAAATGCAAAAAGTTTCATTGAAAATGTTGATCTAAATGGAATTTTGCACATTTTTGATTCATATTGACGTCGAAATGAAATTATTTTCGTTTTCAAATAATTTTTTGAATTAATTTTCAAAATACATTGAATTGAAGCCCAATTTCAGTGAAAGGGTTAAATAAATAAGAGGTTCACATTTCAGGACTTTCCTCGCAGCCACACTTCAAATAATTTTAAAATGAATTTATCAACGAGCAACAAGCCAAATGACCTTCACCTTTCCCAAATGATTCATCAACCGGAAAAATGTCATTAAAATGAAATCACTCAAATATGAAATTTGTAGATGAAATTTAACTTCAATTATAGCAATCATGATAAAAAAGTCATCAGTTTTTTCCTGTTATTTATAAAATGTGTATTATAAATTCAATTCAAATTAAATTTAAGGTTTATTCAAGATTAGCTGATTCAACTTTCAAATCAATTGTTGGGATATTTTCAAAAATGTCACATTTGCTCAGATACCGTCTCCAGCTATTGCAGCTTTTTTCTGGAAATTTAAAATTAAATTAATTCATTTTAACACGATTTTGTGAATTTAAAGATAATTTACCATCATTCCATGACTTTTCGGGACAATTAACAAGAATTTCGGCATCAACACAATTTGCGACATACATTGGCACTGGATTACATTCATCAGCATTGATACCAAATGGTGATTTAGCAAACATCTTAATAATCTTCTCGTGTTGTTCCGTTCCTTTTTTAATGCAAGTTTTAACGGCACTTCCAATTAAGTCATTCCATTTAGGTTGATCACCGAGACTCGTCGCAATATGTGATAACAAAAGCTCTTGTGAAAATTCCTTGTCTTTCATGAAATCAGATTTTTCAATTACGCAAGCAGTTGTGACCTTGAAATAATATTAAAAGAGAATTTCATTGAAATTTCAATCAATTTGAATAGAAAAAAAATTAGCTTACACATTCTTTCATGACCTCATTGTAATTTTGACCTTCAGCGTCTTCCTCACACTGTTTTATCACTGATTTACTGATAACTTCAGGAGCCATACAGCAAGTCTAAAATTAATTTGATTCAATTTACATTGAAATTAAATGAAATTAAAAATGTAAAAAATTACGGTATTGAGTGCAGTTTTAGGAATATGATGACAATTCACGTCCTTTGATTCATTTGGAGCTGCTTCAGTTCCAAACTGTTTGGATATAAAAATTCAAAAAATTTAAACATTCATTTTAAATTACATTTTAAATTTAACGAATCCTTACAATCATGAGAGCCACGAAAAATATATTTACAAAAAATATCATTTTAAACAGATTTTTCAATGAAATGTCACTTTTTTTACAATTAAAATTAAATTTCAAGAAAAAATAACGATGAATTTGCAAAATTCAAACTGACGGTTTTTTAAAGGCTCGCTCATATTTATATGGAAAAAATTTTCTTATCTTGAAATGTGATCAATGTCAATTTAAATACTGATTTCCTTTGAATAAGCGAAAAATGTTTATTTGATGATTAAATTTAAGTGGCTAGTTGAACTTTAAATGATAATCGATTTTAAGTTTATTTTTATTAAAAAAATAGAATAGTTACAAAGCGTGCTTCTAATTTTAACGGCTAATTTGGCTGTTTACGAGACTCAGCTCATAATTGTCATGAAAATTGATGACTAAGAGATTTTTTTTGACAAAATTGAACAAAAAATAGCCGGATTTAAGTAAATCGATGTCAAACTGCTAAAAAATGACAGTTTACATGAATTTTGAGACTCTTCATCGTGCCGGTTCATGAAAACTAAAAATAGCTCCATAAAACAAACATTTTTTTAGTATTTTTTGCAATGCATTCAGAATAATCTTCAGCATCAAAACAAATAAAATCATTTTAATCGGTAAGTTTCCATTCTAAATTTCATAAAAAAAATTTACATAACACCTCAGTGATATTCAATCAAATTTGTGCCATTTTCAGTGTCACTTCTAATCGTCACATCAATTGAATATCATTGAAGCCAGTTTTTACTCATATTTCGCAATATTTGTATTAAATTTAATTTAATTTTTTAATTCAATGTCACATCAAAGCCGCAAAAAAACTTTTATGTTTTTTTTCCTGACCCAATTTATGATTTTATAAATTGATATCCAAATGATTTGAATCGGAATCGGATCAGTGCTTGTTTAGCCGCGAACATTTGATCGTCAATCATGAAATTTGTATTAAGTGTAATTTTCATTGTATCAGTCATTAATTTGGTAAGTTGAAATTAAAATTTTTGTCATTATCCCTAATAATTTAAATAAAATTGGATAATTAACAGATTTGGGCCAGACCCCCTCGTGAATGCATGCTGCCAGATGATTCAAGGGATTGTTGTCCAAAATACCCAAAAGTCGTTAATGAGACCCTCATCCATGAGTGCATGCGAGAAACGTTTCAACAGAAAAAAGGATTTGGTGTAATTTATATTTTATTTTAATCGAAAATTCCTTTAAATTCTTTTCTTCATAGTGCGCCTTTGAATGTTACACGAATTTAACGAAAATATCTCTAAACAGTAAAATTGAGGCAGAAAGTGCAGTCACCTCAATGGTATCAATGCTAGCACCTGAATTCGCTGAATGGAAGGACATTTTAACAAAAGGAATCCAAAAATGTGCAATTCTAGCAAATAACGATACATACAAACAACTTGATGCAGAAGAACCTGAAAATCCAATGGAAATTGGACGTGAGCAGTGCACTAAGCGATCGGGCTATTTCCTGGCCTGTGTTGGAGGTCAAATGTATTTGAATTGTCCTAGTAATATTTGGAATAATACAGCAACGTGCAGTGAATATAAAGCAGTTGTCCAAAAATGTAATGTGTACTTACCGCCTCCACCGCATGGTCATGGCCATCATCACCATCACCATCATCATCATCCAAATGAGGATGAAACTGTATCAGAAAAAGCTGATGCAATGAATAAAAATTAAAAGTTTCAAACTAAAACTTCAATACTTAAATTGAATCATCGCAAAATAAGAGATTCAATTACAAAATATCGCGTATCAATGTGAAACGCAATGAAACGCTAATTCAATTTGAATTGAAATTCCGTTAGAATTTTATAACAAAATTTGTGTAATCGATTAACAAGAAACTTATTTTTCAAATCCAATAAAATTTTATTTTCCCTCATCAGTGGCTTCCTTATTCAATGAGACTGTCTCGAGCCATTTCATTTCGATATTTTTTTAAATGTCACAATTTGATTTCAGTTATCCATTTAATCCTAATCCCAACAATTTCAAATTTTTCATTTCAATTTATTTTTCCCCATTCAACAGTAACCTATATAAGCAAATAATCAAATCAAAAGTTACTTCTTCAATACAATGCCAAACGTAGTAACGTAACGTTAAAGCATATCATAAATTCACCGACTAAGAACATATAAAATGAAAAGCATTAATTTTTTGGTTTGATTTAATGATTATGTCAGTTGCAGAAATTGAAACTTTTTCAACACAAAAATACATATTTTATGACTTGTTCATTATTATTATTATTATTACGATATGAAATCCTTCTTCACATTCCATCATTTTTTTATTTTTTATTAAACTGATTGAAATTTCATCTAAAAATAAATATAAAAAAAAATTATATCAATTTTTGTTATCATTTTTAAATTTGAATCTGCATTTCATATGAAAATGAAATAAAATGAAATGAAACCGTGAAAAAAAATATATTGCACAACAATTTGGCAAGCAAATCTATTATTTTCACAAGAATAAATTCATGAATTCAAATTTTTTTTTGGTTTATTTTTTTTTTCTTTGTAGCGGTCTATTTTCATGTATAAAACTGAAAATTTATAGTGGTGGAAAGACACACAAAAAAAAAATGAATAAAAAAACATGGAAAATTGGTTGATTAATTGATACTGTGTGAATGTTTAATATTGCACAGGTGCGCTTTTACGGGTAAATTTTTTTTTATTTTGTATCGGTTTGAGACAAAATTTATGGTTATGCTGGTAAAAATGTTTGTATTTAATGCAATTGAAGAGTTTTTATGAATAAAATTGGATTGAAATGGGTTTCTGAAGTTTGTTTCAGTGATTTTGACGAGAATTTAACGGACTTAAAAAAATAACTATAGACTTTTATCTGTAAAGTAGTTTTTCATAGTTTTTTTTCAAGTTTTAACTGTTTTAGGGCATTTCGTAAGAAAAAAATGCACTATTACAGACGGTTTGTCCGCCGTCACTATGTCACTGCTCGCTATTCATAACTCCGGAATAGTCCATCGGACCGAGGTCGGGTTTTTTTGTTGGATAAGGGAGCTCATGAGGATCATTTATAACACATAAGTTTTGAGATTCAGCTCCAGAGCCTCCAAAGCCTAAAAATCGTTGAAAACGGTTAAAAATTTTGAAAAATTGCTGATTTTTTTGTTGGGTTAAAAAGCTGATAAAAATGAACTTTGACTCATTAGCTCTAAGGTTGGACTCAGGGATTGGGCTCGAGCCTTAAACGGTCAATAGCTTAAAATCCAAAATTTGGTACAAAATGGTGGTTTTTTTTCAAAACATTTAAAATGGCGGACTTTCCAAATTTATCACAAATTTTCATAAGGGCAAAATTTTTCAAAATTACAATTTTTTCAAAAAAATTCAAAATAGCGGACTTAAGAAAAATGTTCAAAATGGCGAATTTTTCAAAATTTTCCGTTTAAAATATTTTTAAATTTATTTATTAATGTCAGGGCAAAAATTATGTTGTATGTCAAAATTTATATATAAAAATTTAAATTACTAAATCCAAAAGCCAAAATAGCCAAAGATATTTTGGCTTTGGCTGAAGCAAAAGCAAAATGAAAAAATTATTTTAGCTTTTGCTGTAGCAAAAGTCAAAAGTAAAAAAAAATTGACTTTGGCTTTTGCTATAGCCGAAGCTAAAATAATTTTTTCATTTTGCTTTTGCTACAGCCAAAGCCAAAACCAAACGGCTTTTTTAGCTTTGCTTTTTTCCGAGCTCTGATTAATGTTTAAAAAAAAAAAAAAATTTTATTCAATGATCGAGTCCCATCGAAATGCACTTTTCTAAATCGCCTAATGGTTAGAATTTCTCATTATTTAAGCTTTCTCTCACTATCCTCAAAAGTTTTCGACTAGAATGTCTTGAGAAATTTCAGCAATTCGTATGAAATATGGTGGAAAATGTAATTTTCGCATTTTTCCGATCATTTTCTCAATTTTCAATGGACATCCTTATTTTTTTCCATATTTTTTTAAATTAAATCTGTCCAGATTCCAGTCCAGATCAAAAATAAAATTCTTCAATTTTTTTATATATTTTACTAGAAAATCAAACTTTATTTTGAAATAAAAACTCTAAAATTTTCTTAAATCAAAATTTTACTTGAAAAAAATTACCTGAAAAATAATCCTACTTATCCTAATTTTTTTTATTCTTAAAATTGTATTACAAATTATTTTATTTATTTTTTTTTGAGCAGTGTGATTTCAATTCATTTTAAATTCTATTTAACATTTAAATTAAACACAAATAAAATATTGCTACTTAAATTAAAAAAATTAAAATTTTAAATTCTAAATTTAATCATTTAAAGTCCATTCACTAACCAATTCTCACAGCATAAAATTAATTTTTAAATATAATCATAATTTTTAATAGCATAATTTTATCTTTAAATTAATCAGTAATTGATTAATTTTGAATCATTTTCATTGAATTTTGATCGAATTATCATAATAATTTATTAATCTTAACTTAAGAGACCGGATTAAAATGAAATTACATTGTTTATTATAATTTGGTGATAAATTTTTATGGTTATTGTAATGTTTTTTTGATTATTTTTATGTTTATTTTTATTATTTGAATATTTTTCTTTTCAAGTCACTTCACTTCAGGCTAACTATGGCTTCAGATTTTGACGTGATAATGATTTAACTGATTTTAAACACGTAAATCTGACTTGAGGATTATAAAATGTATTATGTATGACCCGTATATGTGTGTTTTTATGCTTATTTTATGTTATAATTTTTGCCATAATTTAAAAGATTTAAATAAAATTCGCCTTGTTTTGGAAAGAAAAGTTTTTTCATTGAGTGTGCTTTGAATTGAATTGAATTGTGTTTCTGTGTGTGATATTTCTAATGGGAAAATCGTCCGTGGTAAGGAAAATCTAAGAAAATATGAGCAATTCGATTAAATTAATTTAAATTCTACTTATTTACTTTAAAATTAAGGGTTATTGCACATTCTTACACCAGACAAACATGGATGAAACTTAAAAATATTATTAATTATTTAATCTTAAAGCTCACAGTCCTCTGATAAAATATTTATCAAATTACAATTAAAATTAAAATAATTAACAGTCCTCTTCACCAACAACCGGTGTGGGTGGTAAATTTTTGAGCAAATGATAACTGTCACGTTGAACCATCAAATTATGTGATCCATTAATTATAATATTACTGCTACGTCTCAATGAGCGTCGACCCATTTCCAAGAGTTCTGTTGTCGGATCCGTGCTAAAGACAAAATTCTGATATGTACGTACAAAGACAAAGACTATCATGAGTATGCCACCAACGATTAACGAATAGGAGAGTGTTGGCAGGCCAATTGGAGCAAAAACTGTTCCAAGATAGATCCAACGTCGAATTGGTGGTGTCAATTCACTAACGCCCTAGAAATTTGCAATCAGTTTAAATTATTAATTAATTATCAATTTAATTTAATCAAATTTGAACTCACTTCCTCAAGCCACATGATAGGAAAAACAAAACTCCGGAAATTCTTGACTGATTCAATTTGTGGGGCATTTTCAACTTTCAAATTTAACTGCACACGTACTTTGCCTTCGAGAGGTACACCGAGTTTCTATTAAAAGATAAAATATAAATTTAAATCAATAAATCACTCGATAATTTGTAATTAAATTTGAATTAAATTATCATACCGGTTGAATTTTAAAGTACGTTTCATGCTCTTTTTGATCTGGATTCAATCCCTCAACTTCTTCAAGTAGACTAGAATCGGCTTGGTAAAAATGTGGATTTGAAATGTAAACTGGGGCACCATATTGACATGGACTGATGTTTTGGAGTCCATGCACTGATTGATTTCCATCTTCGTTGTAACATTGATTTTCTGGCTTAGTTCCACCGTAAGCGTCTTCCGCTAACGTGTAATAATCCGTATCAATTCCTGTTTGTGTGTGTATTTGAGGTTTGTAAGAGGAAGAGAATTTTAATATGTAATTTAAATTTAATTTTTTTTCATTAATTATTTTATTAGATCTAGATTAGATTTTAATATTAATTTAATAAAATCAATGTGCGTATGTGTGACAAGTTTTTTAATGTGACCGATCATGATTTGACTTGAGACATAAAAAAAAATAAAAACAACAACTCAAATTCATGAATTAGCGTTTGTTTGCTTAAGCATCGATGTGAAAATCGGAATTAAAATGGAAAATTTAATTGTAAAGTAAAATATTACTTAATTATTATTCAGAATAAAAATATTGCAACATGTTTGCTCTAATAAAATCATTAAAAGTGGTGATACAAGTTTTTTTTTATAAATAGACAATATGTGTGTGCATAAAGTCACGTTGCATTTTCTCACTTACCGTCTTTAACAACAGGTTTTCGATAGATTAATGGCAAACTGCGACACAGATCTTTATCATAGACATAAACAACATCAGAGCCAGTAATTGATCGAGGTGGAAAAAATGAACCTTCTGATGCAGAAATATTTTTGCATGGTTCCTTATCCCAATATGGCAGATGATCGAGTCCATTTAATTTATCAAAATAACCAAATTTTTCCATGCCACTGAAACCCCCGTGAATTGTTGCGACTTCGGCCAATGTTCCATTGCGCTATTAAAAGAAAAAAAGGTAATTGTTATAATTAGCACGTTGTTGTGATTGATACATTTATCGATATTATCGGGATTCCCTATTCAATTAAAAGTAAATGATAGATTGATTGTTTTTTTTTATTAATATGATAATTAATTGCAATTAACCCTTTTTTCGCATAGATACAATTTCAAAATGGCGCTAAGTTACAACAAAGTCACGACTTAATTGGATCAATTGCAAATGTAATTAAAATTATCTCAAATTAACCATTTTCTGTTCATAGAAATTGAAGAATTTTCAAAAAAAAACGGAAATTTTCAAAATTTTTCTAAATCGTGGAATATCGCCGAATTTTTCAAAACAACGGAATTTTCGAATTTGCATAAAATCAATTAATTGAAAATTCTAAAATCGGGGACAAGTGGAATTTTTAAAAATTGAGAAATTTTCGAGGCCCGTTAAAAATCGGGGAAAATTTCCAAATTCGCGAAATTTTCAAAAGCCGTGGAAATTATGCAAAATCGCTAAATTTTCATAAATCACGAAAAGCCCCTCTCAGACAATTGGAATTGTTTGAAAAAATCGCACTCTTCTGCAAAATATTTTGAAATCGAGAAAAATTTTAGTTTTTAAAAAACTGTGGTAATTCTCAAAACAGTTTAAAATTGTAAAATTAACCAAATCGAGTTAAGACCTGCGGAAAAATTAAATAATTTTCTGTTGAGGATCGTGAATTCCAACTTTAATATAATCCACTCATAAAAAACGGTCACGATCACGGTCTTAATTTTTTTTGGAATTAAATTGTGTTGAAATTTAAAAATCACTTAAATAATTTAGAAAAAAAACCCGTTTGTGTAATGAAAGGTTAACATTCCTTTAATTGCTTGTTAACATTAACAATCAATATCGATTTAAATTGTGATTTAACAGAAGATTATAAGATGATAAGCCACAAAATATGTCGCCTCAAGCGATTTTGTAACATAAATTTACTTTAACAGATTAGAAAAAAAAAATTACATTTTATTATTGCAGCTACTTATTGACTCATCACGTGCGGTCAAACAGTTGCGTGATGTATCTTTGACTATGTATACAAATTATTTATTTTATATGAATATTTACGGTTTCTTGAGTTAATTTGAAATCATCTTCTCTTATATTCTAATACAATCATAGCTAATAATAGGAATTTGAAGAGTGAATTTAAATAAAAAATAAGCATTTGAATTAAACATAAGCTGTTATTATAATTTAAATTTTGGTTCCTGGTTTAATGTAATTCTTTGAATTGGAATTGTTTGTTTTGATTAAAATTAAAGTTATAACTTACACCATTTAATAGTCCCATTTTCGACATTGGCCGTTTATTTCTAGGGTAAAATCGATGTGCTAAGCTAACAAGTGCATCATCATATCCAAATACTAGCTCATCTACGGTTAATGAGATAAATGGCTTATATTGAGCCGCTGTTAACACTAACGATATTGTTTTGGCAAGAAAATAACTTAAACTATTGCTTTGGGTTGATAAAGTCTGAAATGAGAAAAATAATATTAAAATAAAATTTGGATTTCGATGAGATTAAATTTCATACCAATAATGGAATATTTGGTGTTGTTATTCTCGTTGTCTTGTCAACACTCAATTCAGGAACAAATTCAAGTATCTTTTCGTGTTGATATGATACAGTAAAATTTTCATGAAATTTAATATTCACTTTTTTCATATCTTCTCTGTAAAAATACAATAAAAAAATATGGTTAATTTAAATAAATTTCGCACTTTTATGAGAGATTTTAGAAAAATATATTTCAAGAAAGTTTAAGCTCATGAATGAACTAAGTCCATGCCTGGTTCAACAAAAACTGTTAAAATTTTGAATATTTGAATTTTAAGGATCTTCACCATGACCATGTAAGAAAATAAGTTTTAGTCCGTTTCTCGTCTTTTCGTACATAGATACGAGTATTGGCCTCAAATCTAATCATGTTTATACAAAATTACAGAAGCCACGAAATTATTTAACATCGCAATGAAAGTCGCCTGGCTCTCTGAAATTATTGAATGAAAAAGAACAATCACGATGCTTAATGTTGCAAGTCTAGACCACGTTTGGCTAGAAATATTATGCATGTTGTAATATCGATAGGTCACTTGAGAAGTCGTTCAAAATTTCCATTAAAATTAGAAAAGACCCAGGAAGCAAAAAAACTCAAAAATCAGGGAAGACCCAGTCAGCAAGAGTTTTCCAATAATTTAAGATACCGTCAAATTCATAATTCACCGCCTCATTTCAATACAAAATTTCAATTATCCCCGACCTTTACCTACAATAAAATTACATAAACCACATGTTCATATCAATTGATATTCAATTTTTACCTTCAATGAAGGAATTTAACACGCTTGAAAACGCATATTGCCAATTCTGCATTCTACGAAAAACCGTGATAGGGGTTTATGTTAATAAAAAACTATTTCCAACAGACATGTATTAGGTCATGTACTCAATTTGTAATAAAAATAATGTCTTAATAAGATATCTAAACAATATTATTATTATTAAGATTTTGTGCTCATAAAAGCATGAAATTATTCAATAATGTAAGTAACTAATTGGATTAAATACCTTTTTATGAACTTAAGTGTGTGTTAAAGGTTATGAATTGCATCTTCATTATTATTAAAATAAAAAGATTAAAATTATAACGTAAAAGGATGGAATTTCGTTGAAATAATTTGAAATTTAATATTCGACTTATAATTGATGGACTAGGTCAGATATTGCATAATTTTACATTGCACATGGAAAAATCAAATTAAAAACATTAAAATTCTTGAAAAAAGTTTCTAATTCAGCATCAATGCCATGCAATGCCATATGAAAAAACATATCAAACCATTAAAATTTAATGATTTTTGTACATATTTGAACTTTGATGATGATGACTAACACTTATCTCATTACAAATTCAAGTTATCAACGTGCCCATGCTCTTGCGATCATTATTTTGCTTAATTTAATTTAATTTAAAAAAATAAAAACAGAATGTAACATTGCACTTTATTTATTTATTTTATTCAATTTTTATTATTTTAATTTTAATTTTTCAAATCTGGGTCATAAAAACAATGTTTTTTCCGTCTATAAAATGCCTTTATTTGTGTGTGCATATTTATGAACATGTGTGAATAACGTTTAAGCATTAGATTTTTTAGTATGTTAGTCAAGCGTTAACTCACAGAAATAATTCAATCGTGCATAAATCTAAGACGCTTGCTACTAGACTTGTTTTTATTTCATTATAAGTTGATTATTATTATTTTGCAACAAATTATCATGATCCAAAATAATTAAATAATATACATTTAAAGGTTGAATTTGATGTGATAATGTCAATTTTATGATCTGATCGTGCAGATTTAAAAAAAAAGTGCACCTGAAATTTATTTTGATGTTATACCACCAATTAAGGTCCTTAACACTATAATTACGAATCTCAAATCAGTCACGTTAAGGACGAATCTGGGTCTGAAAGTCCGCATCACATATTTTAAAATAAAAAATGAAAATAAAAGAAAAGTGATATCAACTTATTATTAAATAAGAACTTAGGATGCCTTTTATCAGTCTAAACCACAAGACTTCAAAAGATGAAGGAAAAAGACCGATTTTGGCTGTTTTAAATAAAAAAACCGTTATTTTTGGGAAGTATGAGTACGAATTTTTATTTTGATGATTTTATATTAAAAGTTTGAGCAATTAATTCAAATGAATATTTGATTCTGAATAATTAAAGATGTTTCTTGAAACTTTGAAACATATTTTGATTATACCACTTTCACCTCAGCTTCACTAGCTAGCTGAAATTATCACAAAAAATGATACGTTACATTTTAGTTAATTGATAATAAGCACTAATTGAAGCTCTGTGAGCTTAACAATTTGGTGTTTTGTAAGCTGAACAATCATAACTAGCTTTGCAATCGTCTTTATATTGACATAAATCACATCGTTTACGTTTTCCAAAGTCAATTATAGGGGTGGAAGTTGCAGATTTAATTTGGAGGATATCTTTGATCATTGATCTTATTGTTGGTCTAGTAAGAAAATCAGTCATTATTTCGTCATTATCACTTGTTTCTTCACCACATTTTTGTTCAAAAAAATTTTTTTTGACGAAAACCCATCATTTGATAATGTAATTGTCCTTTTAAGAAAATTACGTAGAAGACGAAACTGGGTCTATCATACCCTGTCTCGTTTTTTTGTACAAAAAATACATCTACACACACGTGTATATATTACGATAATCAAGAAGATACTGAGGTGAGAACATGTGATAAGGATTTATTTAGATTTACTCACCTTACCCATCGCTCAAGTTAAATGGACATTCAGACCCAGTTTCGTGATTATAGTGTTAATTGATAAAATTCGATATATGAAATGAAAATGATTAATGACTTGACGTGTCTTCAATTCACTTTATCTTAACCCTTCCATTCGCACTTGAAATGAGATGACCAGCAATTTTACAGTAATTCTGCAGTTTTTCAAAATCATCGTGATTTGTCGATCGAAATTTTCAAAACCATGGAAAACCCAACATGGTTTTGGAAATTTTCGCTAGTTCGGAAAAATAGCCATTTTGAAAATTCTCCAGTTTGGAAAAGTCGGGCGAAACAGCATGAGCGCCCACAAAACTTACATTTTTTCAAATCGACGAGAAATGCGAGAAAAGTTGGACCCAAATCGTGCTTATATGAGTCGATCTCTACTAAAATGTCAAAACGTCCTAACAAGTTAAAAAATTTCTTCCCATATCAAGTAAAGGGTTAAAAATAATCCATAAATCCATTAAATTCAATTATTAACAAAATGATTAATATTGAAATGCACCGACTACTGTCAAGCCAAGACAGAGCTCTGTCAATTTTTCTTTTGTTTTCGTGTCAATGTGTTCCAGTTTTTTCATTATTGTTTTGTATCATTACTTTGTTTTAACATAAAATTTACAATTATGCCGAAATGCACTTAAATAAAAGCGATGCAACCAATGCAATAAATTTAAAAACAAAAATTATGTAATAAATGATGTTCGTGTCAGTCATAATTAATCATAATAAAATTTAAAATGAAATATTAAAAATATTTTGATGATATTACTTGAAAATGAGGCAATAATTCTTTTTAAAATTAAATTTAAATCAAAGGAATTTCCCTTTAAGCAGGATGATTTAATTCAAGCTCCGGTTAGAAGAAGATGTGTTTGTCGTCTCAATAAATTATTTTTTTCACACTTTTCAGTTGTAGTTGGATAAAAATAATATAAAAATGGAAAAAAACACGCGACAAACATTATTTGATGTGAAATGATGCATTATCTGCTTAAGCGTGTGTGAAACAACTTTTATTATTATTTAATTATGCAATTTTGTTATAAGGAACGAGTTATTTTTAATATGAATGTGTAGCCACACAATGATTTTAAAGAAGATTATTTATTTATTTATATTCAGTTGAAATGTGAATTGAATGAAAAATATTGATTTGACTGAAGACGATGATTTGTTTACATTGTGGACGGTGTATATCGAAACTATGGATAGATAACTCGATGAATTTGAAAAATCATAATTTTTGAAAACTCTTGCTACCTGGGTTTTCTGTGCTTTTAGATTATTTTAGTGCTTTCTGGTGTTTTTTTTAGATTTGTTTGTTTTGTGCTTCCTGGGATGTTTTAAGACATACAGTAAAGTCTCGGTATAACGTTACTTTTGTGTCGCTATCTTCAAGAACTCTTTATAAGGTAATTTTTTGAATAAAATACCTTCAAGAATTTAACGAGCTGTAATGATGTAAATTGCGTTAAAGTCAAAACACGCATCAAAATATTGTGAAAAATTTGGAAATTAAAACATAACTGTAACTTAAATAAATGACACTTACCTGTATACAAATGGTCCTACTTCTACTAATTTTGGTTTTTCACCATTTAAAAATCCTTCTGGATTTGTCACATTAAAAATATAAACTTTAGTTAATCTAATTACACCTGGACGTTGCCAGTAATGAAAACTAAGGGTATTATTCCACAGTCTTAGATTCTGAAATTAAAAAAAAAAATATATATTTTTAATTCATTTTCTTCAAAGGAAAATTTCACAGCAAATTTACCTTTAATATAAAGTAATTTAACCATGGAACTGATGCTAATACAACTCCAGCTATTAATGTACAAATTCCAATTATTATCACAGCTATACGATCTGAAAATTAAAATAAAAATCAAGTAAACTCATGTAAATGGATTGAAAAATCTTCAATTAAGATCAATCTTATAACTGACACTAACTTCAAAAGTAACATTTACAAGATCAACAGATTTCATTTAACAGTCACGCTAGAAATAATTTTCACGTTTTTCATCTGATTTATTGAAATTAAATTTTTATTTTATTTAAATACCTTGACATTCTTTTAAAACACACAAAGCACAATAACAATCAATAACAGTAGCTGATCACCTAATAACATTGACTGAAAAACACACATTCTTTAGGCAATCTTCTGATTTAATTTAATTTTAATTCTTTTTGAAAATCGTAATGAAAATTATTAATTATTTAAAATAAAATAATAATTTGTAATAAAATATGCTGATATTAAAATTCCATCAAATATCAATCAGAAGTATATTTGATGTCAATGTCTTATGTGTTTCAACTGATATTTAAAATAGAATTATGAGTTAATTGAATTTTATCGTTTTATTGCTAAATTTTAGGTCATTACTGCAGCAGCACGTGCAAATCGATGTTAATTGACTACGATTAATGAAGTAAAGGATTTAGAGATAAAAAGACGAACAGTAGATAAAATGAAACTGGAATTAAACTTTAAAAAATTTAAAGACAAAAAAATAAGAGTTGTAGCTTGATATCATTATTAAATAAACAATAAATCTTATTTTTTATCGATTATTTTGATTTCTGAAATTCCTTTTGCTCTTTGGTGAAGCATAAAATGTTATCAAGACATAAATTTTAAGTAGGTCAAGTTGCATAATAAATTTAATTTATAAGGAAAATAATGATTATAATTAAATAATTTTATGAATACACAAAAATTGAGAAATAAAATGCGAATATCATAAGTTCATATTAAAGTGGATCGGAATTCCTTTGAGTTATTGATGTACTAAGGAATCGTCAAGCTCTGGGATTGTACGGTGCAGTGGTTAGCGTGTTGAACCTAGATTCATTCCTCGAGATTTTTATCGAGGAGACCACAATAGGACTCTTTGAGACCACGGTGGTGCTCTTGTAAAACCTTACCTTACCTAATGGTGGCAGTTTGATTGTCGCTCTGGCCATAAAAATTTACAATCTTAAATGTTCCTTTTCCAGCTACTCAATTCGAGTTAAAGGCTAGATAAAGGTGGCGACTGCTTGGGATGACAGGATAAAGTTCCTCGGATGATGTTGATAACGGACTGATGGCTTGAGTGCAAGCTTAATAGACGCCCTACAAATCTGATCTGATCTGATCTTCAGGGTACAAAGATTCTACCAGCAAGATTCATTGAATGACGTTTTTATTCGGGGTCAGAATATTTTGTATCAACGCTTCATTGAAAGGAAGAGGATGTTATGTTATGTTATGATAGCGTACTAGCCAAGGATCGAACGCAGCTTCCCAAGATCACCTCAGCCACTTTATATCTTCGGGCTTTTTGTAATCCACATACATCATTCTGTATGTACTAGTGTCGTCTTATCCTGATTAATGTGTATTTTCTCGAATAGTAATAGTACTATGGATGATTCAGACATTTGACAATCTTATGTAGCGTACTTTTGGTAGGTGGTCACCTATCCAACAACCATTCACAGCTGCTTAACCTAGTCGAACCAAATGGAAGAGGATAGATAGATAAATTGTCAGAAGGGTTTACCCATCAAAGCCACATATTGAAGGGCTTCTTGAGAGTAATCACATAGGGACGTACCTCAAGCTCATCATTTACTGATGCCAAAGCTATTTCTATAACAGGTTCAGACCCAAAGAGCACTTCAGAGGCTTCTTCTCTTGCCAATCGACAGCGATTTCATTTCCTTCTATTTCTTTTCCTCATTTCCGCAAATAAAAATTTCCTAATAACCCTTGACTAAAAATTTCCAGTACTCTCTACTATCACAAATGATCACAAAGTCTGCATGCATGATGATGACATTCCGGCAAAATATTGAATAAGACGCGTGTACTGATTAATTTCCATACAGTACAATTAATATTTTTTTCTACTGATTAATTTTATTTTTATTTATTTTTGCACTATCAAAACAATATTTACTTCCAGATGACTACACTTTATACACAATTTTAAAGGACATTCTCTGCCTAGAATAAAATGTATTTTTAAATCATCAAGACATCAAACATCAAGAATTCACAGTTTTTGCACTTAATTGACCTTTAATTACTTTTTAAATGAATTAAATTATTATTAAAATAAAATTACAATAAAAATAATAAATAAATAAACAAACAACATTTCTGATGATTAAAGAAAGGAGAAATATTCAGACTTGCTTCCTCATTTCTTTCAAAATTACATGATAAGTCAAAAAAATTTAATTTTTTTTTTTTTGAAAGAGATTCCTAATTAGTACATTTTGATTAATTATGACATATATTTTTTTGGTGAAATGATGAAATTATTTATTTATTGTAAAATATTATTTTTGATAACCAAAATTTATTTTAAATGTAATTGACTTAAAAGAAATTTTTTGTGCTATTTCAATTCTTTAACCCTTTAAATTTATTGGCAGATAAAATTTGATTAATGAAATGTTTTGCTTTCATAGAAGGCCCATTACGATTACGTTAAAGGTGAAAAGATTAAACGAAAAATTCGGCTAATGAAATTTATTATCTCTATAATTGAAATTAAAACACATTCCAAAGCATAAAACATGAAAAAATTTTGTGATGAATGACGACAATTTCTTATCATCAAATTTCAAGTTCACTTTTATGTTCCCTCTTTAATCAATCATGAATATATTAGAATTTTTATTTTAAATAATCAAAATATGTTTCACACTTATTTACGGAAGTAAAGGCTGTGTGAATAAAATATTTACGTGTTATTGAACGGCATTGAAATTTGCAAACTTTTATTGTCAGAAAATTAATCTTTATGTTGGGTAGGCCTCTGTGATACGAGTGTCTACTGTATTCAGTAAAAAAAAAATGAGTTGGAGATCGTACGAGATCGTTAAACGAATGGTTTCTTATCACCTCTTCCGATGTATCACTATATGAAGGTGTTTATACAGAACAAGGATGGACATTGCAATTAAAATTTGATGATGAGCCATTATCAAAGTAATGATTGACTCAATTTCATCATTTAATGACCTCCCTAATCAATATTATTTTGAAGTATTTGTGAATTTCACACACAAGTATTTATTTGTAGGCTCGTTTTGATAAGAGAATCTTATTTAACACCGACATCTGCAAAGAGGAACAGTATTAGTTCAAACTTCGATGCGAATAGTTCCAGTTCTGGAAAAATTTTCAATTCAATTATGAATTAAAACTTATCAAAAAGATTTACTTATTTTAATTTACAATTTAAAAAAAAAAAAGTAAAATATAACGATTAGATGCGATGATCAAACACAACAACAAAAACAGTAGTCAAGTCAAATTACAATTATCATAAAAAAAATATTAAAATTATTTAAAAAAGTGAACGAATTAAATAAAATTTGAATTTAATTATTCTGGAAATGTGATATAAATTTTGTACCTTTAAAAAAAAGTAACAAAATAATAAATTTTTGAAAATAATTCTGTGATACAATTATTAAAAAAAAAAATATCGTTAAGTGTTTTTCTACTGCCACATCAAATCGCATAATCAACGTTTATCTTTCTATTTATATAAGACTGTAGTAGTTTATATTAAGGTAATAATATATGATATTTAAAATAAATAATCTAAAGATTACTTTGCTGATAAAAAAAGATAAGAATTCAGTTATTTTAATTCAATTCAATACAAAGATAAAAATTATTTTAAAAAAAATTAGATTAACGTTAGTTAAAAATACAAAATTTGAAGTAAAATTAAGTTAATTCTTGGAATTTAAATTCAAAGTGATACAATTTTTGTTTATTATGAAATCACTCTGATGAAATTCTTGACATTGATTGAGTAAAATGACATAAATAAAATGTTATCTTTAACGAGCAAAAAATTGTTATTTTACATTATCATGTGTCAATTTAATGTCAAGAGGTCACAATAATATTAAAAATTATTAATTTTTGAGCCCCTAAACTACATGCTGAATCTAAGAAACCTTGAAACTAAACTTATCAAAATGGAACAAAAAGTTTCCACTTGATTAGAATTTGATTTGAAATTTTAGATACCCTAAGAAAATATTTGATGGATGAGAAAAAAATAAATAATAATAAATATTCACATTTCAGTGATAATTCAAATGAAGTTCATTTTATGTAATACAATTATATTGATTGTTATTTATTTACTTATTTATTTGATAATTATTAGAATTTATTTTTCAGTTAGAAATAACAAAAAACATGCAATGAAATTAAACGCTTAACTTTTTTTATTTACTTTACTTATTTGTCTTATGAATTATCATCTCAGACTCAGTGGATCCGAATTTAATCTTTAAATTTAAATTGAAATGAAAAAAATTTAATACAATTTTTATTGTCTGTAAGAATGGGTCAATAATAAAACAGTGATTAAATTTCATTATGAATGAATCATGTATGAAAATGAATTTTTAGGTGTTATTAAATAACATGTGATAATTATTTATTTTTCGTTATCGCTTATCTTTTATTGAGATTTAATAATCAAATTTTTATACTTATTTCAGAATTAAGTCACAAATTTTATCTAAATATGACTAAGGCTGTGTCATATTGGAAAATCCTTACAAGGAAAAAGGTGCTACCTAATGATGATAGTCAGTCTTCTAAATTAGGTCGAGTGTTAGGCACATTAGATTTAGCAGCACTAGGTATTGGTGCGACATTAGGGGTTGGTGTTTATGTTCTTGCAGGTGACTATTAAATTATGCTGAAAATTTTTACTTTTCTAATAATGTTGATTTTATAATACAAATTAAAGGTCATGTCTCTCGTGATCAGGCTGGACCATCTGTGATTTTGTCGTTTTTGATAGCAGCAGCAGCATCATTTCTGGCAGGACTTTGTTATGCCGAGTTTGGTGCTCGAGTGCCTAAATCAGGAAGTGCTTATATTTATAGTTATGTTTGCATTGGGGAATTTATTGCATTTATTATTGGATGGAACTTACTATTAGAATATATAATTGGATCAGCTTCAGTTTCGAAGGGACTTAGTCTATATTTGGATACACTAATAAATGATACATTTAAGAATACATTCACACAAATTGCACCTATGCATTGGGATTTCTTAGCAGATTACTTTGATTTCTTTTCATTTTGTGTACCATTATTTTTGGGTGGTAAGTTTTTCATTTATGTTAAATAGATTAAATTTTTCTTATATATATTTCATATTGAATTAGTTGCCATGGCTTTTGGATTGAAGAAATCTACAATAATCAATAATGTATTTACCGTTTCAAATATCGGTATAGTTTTGTTTGTCATCATTGCAGGATCATTTAAAGGTACGTCCCATAAATTGAATCACATATATCATGACTAAATTTATTTTACAGCTGATATTTCGAACTGGAATATACCAAAGTCAGCCATTCCCCCTGAATATCAAGGAGGTGAAGGAGGATTTTTTCCTTTTGGGTTCAGTGGTACACTAAAAGGTGCTGCAACATGTTTCTTCGGATATGTTGGTTTTGGTAAGAATCTAATTGAATTAAAATCTAGGATCATTATTTAAATTTAATGAATTTAAACAGATTGCATTGCCACTACTGGTGAAGAAGTTCGTGACCCCAAAAAAGCAATTCCAATGGCGATTCTCATTTCATTATTCACAATATTTATGGCTTACTTTGGAGTTTCAACTGTCTTGACTCTTATGTGGCCATATTACCTTCAAGATGTTAATGCTCCATTACCACATGTTTTCAATGAGATTGGATGGTACGGTGCTAAATGGGTTGTTGCTATTGGTGGCATTTTTGGTTTAATTGCAAGTTTATTTGGAGCCATGTTTCCACTTCCTCGCATTATCTACGCAATTGCACAAGATGGTTTAATCTTTAGATTTTTGGGTGATGTTAATGCAAAATTCCAAACACCAGTAACAGGAACATTGTGTGCAGCTTTATTAACTGGAACATTTTCAGCTTTATTCGATCTCAAAGCTTTAGTTAACATGTTATCAATTGGAACATTATTAGCATATACAGTTGTTGCCATATCTATACTTATTTTAAGATTCTCA
This sequence comes from Culicoides sonorensis, assembly GCA_900002565.1. Classification (NCBI taxonomy): domain Eukaryota; kingdom Metazoa; phylum Arthropoda; class Insecta; order Diptera; family Ceratopogonidae; genus Culicoides; species Culicoides sonorensis. The sequence continues at coordinate 246,193 of LN483401.1, read as the reverse complement.
AATAATTTAGATGATTCTCAGCCACCACCATCTTACAACGATGCAAATTCAAATCATTTGACAGAAGGCACACCATTAAAAAGTCCAAAAATGAGATTAACAATGAGATCATTCTTTACACAGTTTTTCAATATTAACAGAGTGCAAAGACCTGATTCACATTCAATGGCAGTTGCTGGAATTTTAGTATGCTTATATGTTTTGTCAGCACTTGGATTAGCTCTTATGATATTTTTCGGACAAGAAGAGATAATAAGTATGGAACCATGGGCTTTAGCATTAACAGCACTATGTCTTTTCTTGGTTGTCATATTTATGGTTGCATTATCAGTACAACCACGAGAAAGAAAACCAACTGAATTCACAGTTCCATTGGTTCCAATTTTACCTGGAATTAGTATTTTCGTTAACATCTTCTTGATGTTAATGCTTGATTACTATACATGGATTCGATTTGCAATCTGGATGGCAATTGGTAAGTTTTATTTTAAACTCTTAGCTACTAACACTTTGCATGTACTAGAGAAATAATTTTGCATGATTAATTTAAAAATTTAATTCCTATAGGTATCCCTATTTATATTGCATGTGTTTTTTGTAATGTTAATAGTACTAGAAGAAAAAGTAGTTTTCATTTAAAAGAATTACATGACGTAGTTAAATTAAATGGAACAATAAATAGAGCTTACGAAGAAGAATATAATACATATGTCAATGAAATGGAGTACTCAAAGTCACACAGTGACACTGTTATAACTAAAGATACCATCGAAAAAACAGCTTCTGAAGAGGTTGAAGAAATTATAAATAAAGCTCTTTTGACTGTTGAAAAAACGCTCGACAACGAAATAATAACAAATTCAAGTCAGAAATCATCGTCACCTACAAAAAGTTTCGATGAAATTGTATTAGAATCAGAAGTGATAGATCAACTCATTGAAAAGAAGTCTGGTAATGGAGCGTTATATTTCACAGATGAGATAAAAAGTGAAGACGAAGATAACATCGAAATGGATGATGGAGATTCAAGTAATGCAATTGCAATGCTAGATGACATTTTAGAAGATGAAGAGAATCATGATATTCGAAAAACATCAGATTTATCATTAATTACACCAAATTCACGTGAACCGATTGCTACGGTTGCAATTATACATCATGAAAATAATTCCAATAATAATGATGAAATTGAAAAATCAAGCGTTAAAGATGAAAATGTGGAAAAGAACGAAGATGTGGTTGAACAAAATATTACCGATCAAGAAGACGATTCAATTGCACAACTTACTCAAAAAGAACAGAATAAACCAGTACTAGCTGCACTTGAAAATACAGAAGATAAAGATTTTATCAAGAAACTCAATACTCTTTTCTTGCAAAAAACTGTTCCTAATAGAAAAGTAGTCCCTATGGATGATGAAAATGATACCATAAAATTAAAGAAGGAAACTCCAACTCGACCTTCATTATTACATTCAAAAAGTGAAACCTCTCAGCTGTACCTCAAAGAACTTAAAAATAAAGAAGTTTATGGAGTTAAAATGAATAAAAATGACGTTGTAGATAAAAATGAAAAGATTTGTGTCTATGATTGTGACGGAGAAACTGGAGAATACGTTTGTACAAAAATGACAAGGGAAAACATTGAAAGCAAGGAAAATGAAAAATCCTCAAACATTCCTGAGCCACCGAAATTCGATCCAGAACTGTATAATAAGTCACTTGGTCGAACAAAAGCACAAGTTGTTTTAAAGGAAATGAATAACGATGAAAAAGAAAGACCTAACAAATTGTCATCACCTATTTTGAAGGATGAATCTCCAGTGAACGAAGAAAAAGAACTTACAATCAAAGAAAAATTAGAAAAAATATTTAGAAATACTCTACCACTTAAAGTTAAACAATCCATCGAGAATCCTTCAAGCACAGAAGAAAAAGTTCCTGAATCAAGCCAAAGTGTGGATGATATTAAATCAGAAAGTAAACAAGAGGAAGTTCAAAGAGCATCTAGCTTTAAAACAAAAGCCAAAAAATTTGATACAGTTGAAAAACAAAAAGCAATATTTGCTAATGTAATTAAGGAATTAGATCCAGATAAGCCAAAAAATCTGCAACATACTCCATCTTTTAATCGTAAACAACTTACTGAAGTATTTAAATTAGACAGTAATAATAATAGTAATAGAAATAGTTTAAATAGTAATAATACCATTAAAAATAATGATAGCGTTAGTCAATCCGAAGAAATTTCTAGTCCAATTTCCACTGATGTGTAGTATTTAAAGATAAAACTTTTATCAATAGTAGTAAGAAAATTAAAATCAATGGTGATGCCTGGTATTTTTTACATGTTAATTAAATTTTGTATAAATCAACTATTTTAACAATCACAATGCATGTTAATATAAAAAACAGCTACTAATAATTAAGCAATTTAACAAATTAAAAGGAAATTTGGGAAAAGCTCGAGTATATTTAAAACTACATTTCGATTATTAATTTTTTACAGGCTTTACCCTTTACTTTGGTTATGGATTAAAAAACAGTGTGAGAGACGTTACCGCGAAAATGCGGGGTTGGACGAAAATTCGAAATCAGTATGAAGCAATTTAATTAAATTAATAATAAAATACAAATTAAAATCTAAATTATTATTATTTATTGTGACGAAGTTATATATAAACAGAAAATAAATGCATAAAAATTAAAATCAAAAATTAAAACATAGAAACTGGCTGATTTTATTTTCCCTGAAATCTAAAATCCTAAACGTATTCGATTAGACACCTGATTAAATTTAAAAAACCTGTTACTTTAATTTGAACTGTAAGTAAACAAATTGCACATTGTGTATAACTTTTATCATTATTATTTTTATTTGCACGGAAGAAACAAAAAACCATGTGGTCAAACAAGTATTTTTGGGTGCAATTTCAACGTTTTATTGACTAAACTAAACATATTTCACTGTTTATATGAGTATTAGGCTGGAACAATCACGTAAATAGACAATTTAAACATATTTCATCAAAATATTGGTACAGGTCAAGATAATGTTGTATAATATAATAAACATTCGTTTATTCTCGATTAACTTTAACTATAAAAATATTTTAATTTCACCATCTTTGTAACATAAAAAATACTTGTCTTGCATATTTCTTAGTTTAGTATTATTATCTTATGTCTTAAATCAATGCAACTAATGCATGTAGTGAGAAAAAAACATATTTTCAGTACTTTTACAATGAATACGCTCATACAGATCACTTTTTATTTCAATTATTATTATTATTTTTTTATTATTATATTTGAAAAACTGGTAAAACAAGAAAATAGTAAATAGATTTGTAAATATTACCCAGTAACACAAATATATATATGATTGCAAATTTATTTAGCACAAAGCTATTTTTTTTGATTTTGGTTTTAAATTTAAAGAATTTCCAAATACAGTGTTTAATGTCGTTAATCGGCAATTTTTACTTTTTTTTATTGGTTATTAGTACGAGTTATATTTGTATGAGAAATTCATATGCTTTTGCAATTATTTTATGTTTATTAGCATTACGAAATGAATACTTGTTACTGTTACTAGATCTTTCGATTGAGTATTTTTTATGTTGTAATAGACTTGTTTATTGATAAAGAAAACATATTTAATTTTACATTAATAATTTTAGTATGGTAAGCTATCTGATGCCATGATCTAGCTGATTAAGAGATTTGAGTAAAGTTTGTTGGCCTTTAAAATTACTGTCAAACTAGACTTGAGGCCCTAAGTGGATCCTTTTTGCTAGTTCAGAAAATTATTTTTTCTAGGTATTGTAAGCTGGGAGTCGAACAAACGGACAGAAAATGAAATAAGGGAAGGGAGTAAAAAATCATGTATGAGCGTGGTCAGTGAGAAGTGAACTTTGAAAGTGTTAGAATCTTGTAAAATTAACTAAAACTCTGTTAAAAAAATTAAAGGTAATTGTAATAAAAAAATTAAATCTTTCCTTTCACCAAAAAGAAGCCCTAAGTGATTCAGAGGTAAGAGAATATATTTTTAAAGGGAAATAACCCTCATAGTATGTTCAAATTATTTAAAAGATGGTACTGACCTTGAAGAGAATGTTATAGCCGTTAGACACTTATTAAAGTATAGCCGACAAAGTGACTGCAATAATAAGGTTAATTTTGGAGAATTATAAGGTTAGTGGTAAGTGTGTCAATCTATCAATCTTGAGGCCATAAAACTCTGCAATCTCAAAAGTTCCTTTTTTGGCTACTGAATTTTAGTTAAAGGCTAGAAAAAGTTGGCGACTGTTTGGGATGCCAAGATAAAAGTTATAGCCTTCGGGTGATGGTAACGAGTATGCATAATGGGCTCCACTGATGGCTTGAGTGCAGGTCTAAAAGACGCCCTCTATTTTTGGCTGAGGTAAGTAAGTAAAAATTCAAACTATTTCTACGATTCATTTGAATCAATTCAAACATTAAAACAGTAATTCTAACCTCAGATCAATAACTTACTAAATAACCTTAGAATAAATCATTTTGAAAATCCACCCATTTTAAAACCAAGGAACTATTGCAACAGCTGTTAATTATACTTCATTCAATTGCATATAATGTGTTAATTGTCGTATATTTAAAAAAAAAATCAAAACAGTGAAAATTAACTATAATTTCCGTTAATATCGTTTTTTTAAATGTATTAAAAATACACACAAAATTCACATTATATCCGGCAAAAACATACTCAATTGCATTGAAGTCTACTCTAGGTTTGTAGCGGTTTTCATTTAAAATTCTATCCATTTATTTAAATCATTTTTAAAAAAATATTATATAACATAAAAATTTACTTGAAAACATTGGAAAATCGAATGTTATTCCAATTTTAAATGTAAAGCACACACTTTTGTACTTATATAAAGTTCATATACATTTAGTTTTTCTTACTAAGTCAAGGTTAAGCACATGCGTTTTACTTTTTTTTATTATAAAATATATATTTTTTTAAAAAAAATATGTATCATGTATAAAATGTAATTAACGTCGAGTTAAAATACATTCAAGTTAACGTTCATCATACAAACAATTGATGTTGTAATTGAATGTTATACAATACTCATCATAATTGTAATAATTTAATGATTATTATATCGTATTACATAGTGAAAAAAAAAATGCATTATTGACAGTGAAGTTACTACTGTTATTACGAAGATTGTTGTCATTTTTTTCATTTTTAAATCTGGTTGAACTTGTACTTCATTTTATTTTAATTTTTTTTTGATCCAGTTCATATGGAATTCGTTACTAATTTAATAAAAATTTACACAAAATTAACTTACTATTATTAAATTTTGCTCCTTGTGATATGAGCATTGATAATGGTGTCGCACCATTTGTACGTGGAACATGTTGGATACCAAATAATTGATTGCCTGCATTTTGACCAACTCTTAAGTAATTTCTATGTAATCCCATATTTTATTATTGTTGTCCTGGTAAGCAGATTAAGATGTTGTCGCCTGCTGAAACAAAAAAAAAACAGTGAATTAATAAATATTTTGATTTTAATATAGGAAAAGTTAACAAACACGATTTAAGTTCAATACAATTATTTTTATTACATGAAACACTGAGAAAGGTCAAATATTTTTAGTAGTGTACTATCAACAACAAAATGGTATGTAAATAAATGAGTATACATGATAAAAGACAACCAAAATTAACAAGTACGGAACAAGGTAAAATTTCACCAAGTGAATGACCTTAACCTAAACGTGTCATAATTACGTGTGTTTTATTGTATTTAGTTAATGTTTTTTTCCTCACTTTTACCTGTTCACAGATACAAATACGGAAAATATATGGGTGAATGATAGCGATGACTTTCGTTATCATATTAAGATGCATTTTATTGAAAGAAAAAAATATAATATTGACAGGTAACTTGTCTCAATTCGTTTTATAATTATAGTTGTGATATGTCGTGTCAAAATGTACCTTCAAACAATGTCTTTCTCAATCTCAATTAGTATTATTATTATTATTTTAATTTTTCGTTTCTTTGAAATTTCAGCAAAAAAATAATGTAATTGATATATTTATGATTGAAATGTCAATTCAATTTAGTTGAAGTGACTATGCAACGGATCAGATGAAGATGATCTGGATTAAGGTGCTGAATAGAAAACTACAGGTAAGTTTTTCTTTTTATATTGTTGATAACAATTATAGCCCAGAAATAAACATATTAAATAATGTTCTGTAAGTTAAAATGATTTTGACATCTTAAATGAAGGCTGCATCAAAGACATCTCATCGTTACAAGAGATCAAGAGAAAAAACGTCCAGCATTTATCACTCATAAAGTGATATGAGAAGCCCAGATAACCGCACTATGGAAAAAAAACTTGACGGTCCTGTTAAATATCAATTCGCTTCTGAGTCAAAAAATATTTTGTTTTACCTTTTTATGGCCTTTTGGGGCTTGGCACCAACTTGTACGTGTATATTCAAGATCTGAAGAGTTATTAGGTGACAGTTTTTCGTTAAGCCAATTAGATTTGAGACCAAATTCATAAAACAAAGCATTTTCTGAATCATATGGGTGATTTCTTTCAGAGTTTGAGTAACTTCGGGTCGAATTCGACACAGCCCAAATCTCGGCGCGTCCTTATATAAAAACAGTGCTGCCAAAATTAATAGTCTTCGTTCAATTGAAATGAAAATACCACATTTTATGATTCAAGTAAAATTTAACCTTCATTAAATTGCTACAAAAACGAAGAGAACGTTTGAAAAAAAAAACATAAAAACATACATATATTTTAATTGAGTGCAAAATTGGTATTTCTTCTAATAGTGTAATGAATTATTTTTATTATTGTTAATACTCAAATATAAAGTGGTTTGTCCCTGAGATTTTTCAATCTAATTCAAACTTCATATTTCCCAATCCTTGCTGTTTTTTTTTATTTTTCTATCAATATTTTATTTTACCATGTGACATACATTTTGTAAAAGAAGTTGTTTTTAAACATACATAAATTACATTCAATTTGATTTTTTTTTTTATTTTTATACATTAAAATAATATTTATATTTATACATTTAACTGATTGGTTACAATGCAAATTTGAGCTTGAAAACTTTGTGTTATAGTTTGTTTAATTATGTATTTGATATTTTGTAATATTCAACTTAATTTTAAAATAATAATTTATGATCATCTTAAATGTAAAATAATTAAAACTCAATTCTGTGTGCTTTAAAATTCAGTAGCATGTTAAATTCTTAAATAAATATTTGATGAATTCAATCATTGAACATGTGATACGATGAGACACTATTCTAAAAAATATAATTAAATAAAGTCTGTCGTTGCAATTTCAAGGGACAACTTAAAAAAAATTTAAAATAAAATTAAAATTGATTTGTGTTTATTTTCACAAATACCACCCATAACATTAACAACAATGATATCAATAATAATAGCCCTTTGTCCATTCATTCATGCATTTTGAATGTTGTCGGTATCGAAGTGCATTTAATAAACATATCAGTTACAATGTTATCTTGCAATTAATGTGACGTGTTACTGATTGCAAATAAGAATTTAATCAAAATAAAATTGAGTTTCATTAAAATTGGAAAGAAGAAAACGGTTTTTTGATAGTAAGATATTTAAGCACAGTAAGGTGCTTTTATGGCTTAAAATCGATAAAAAAGGATCTTCAAAGAGCATCTTTTGATTAAAAAAATATCATAAAATTAAATAAACACTCAGGACAGTAAAAAATGCTCAGATCAGCTCATTTGGTGATAAATTCCAAAAAAATAAGTAGGCACCATGTTACGAACTCCCATCTTAAATGCCATTCAAAATGACAGTTATTTCAATACTTCACTCATGTTTTTTGGAGTCTACGCAGCAAAACCATCCCAAAAAGCTTATTTTTCCATCTGATTGATATGAAATGCCTCAAAATTTAATGATTGAGTCAATAATCAAGTACTTTGATTAAATTTCTTTGAATTAGTGTATGTGCAAAAATTCCTCCAAGAATTTTGATTCAAAAAATTCTCATAATTTTTGTAAATAATTGAACGATCACAATAAAAAAATTCCAGTCAATGAAAGTCGATTTTTTTGTTTTAAATTGTCTTCAATTATGTTTACAACTTTTTTGTTCATTTAATCAAGTAAAGAAGTTAATTTTATCACGAGTGTATTCGTGTCTACATCAAAAATAATATCAGAGAGGAAAAAAAAACACAATAATAATAATAAAAAGAAATTACAAGTATTACTTCATTCAAAAGTGATCTTGAAAATGTCTCTACATGAAATTTACGGCGGTCATATCTTTATAAACGCATATATTATTATTATTTTTATTATTATAAAAGAAAAAAACATGTAAAAATTTATATATTTACATGATGTTTCTGTTTTATTTATCTCCCTGTGTAAATACCTACACATTTTGTTTGTACTTTTTTGGAGTTGGAATTGTTTTTGATGTTTATACGTTTTTATATCGAACAGGCCACTTATTGTTATTGTTCATATTTTTATTATTTAGTTCACTTTTTTTTCTTTTTTCGTTTTCTTTCTGATCTTCTTACAAAACAAAAATAAATACAACGAAATTTTTTTACGTGTGAGTATTCTGTCTTCTGCATGTTGTAAAATTATCATAGTTTTGACATTTTGGCATTCAACAGATTTTGTTTTCTCGTAAATGTGTCACAATTTTGTGGTAATAATGTTGTCAATTGATTAAAGTTATTAAAAGTATTTAAAGTAGTTTAAATTAAATCAGACATGAACCGGTAGCAATTGAATCACCATCAAAAGTGGATTGACAATAAACATTTATATCACTTAACACACATATTTTTTTCCTGAACTCATCTCACACATTACATAATGATGCGGTACTAAAACACTAATGTTTTTCAAGGTCTTTAACACACTTGCTATCTAATTTTTTTATGCACAACTAATGTTTATGGTGGCGTTCAGGTATTACCATAACACAATTAATGATATTCTTGTTAGGTTTCCCTTACAAATCATGGAATAGCACTTTGATTACTATTTATATGTACAAACATTTTTTTTTTAAGTAAATCATTGACTATGATTTTACCATTATTTAAAGTAATATTTGCCCTGTATAAGTACAAGTACATACACAAATTATTCATTACAATCCACGGAAATATTTCTCCCACTAAAATTAAATACGAAAAATCAGACATTTTTTTTTTTTAAATATATATAAATTTTAATAGTTTATGAATTTTAGAGGTTCGTTGTGTTGAATGTTGATGCAAAATCAAAGCACAAAAAAAGTCTTAATTTCTTCACAGCATGTACACAAGATACGAAAAATCAATGATTTGTATCCGTATATATAAAAGAGAAATGAGTCAATGGAACGCGTTCAAGGTTTGATAGACACTGAAAACAAGGTAAAAGGTCAATTTGAATTGAATTGAGAGCAAAGATGCACTTTCAATAAATTTTGAATTTAACTGTAATTTTTAGTAGCTTTAAGTATTCGCTTTGAGTAAAAATATGATGGAACTAATCATAGTTTCACACCCTTTTCACGAAATAGCCAGGACTTAAGTTAAAAAGAATATATCAAGAAATTCATTGAATTTTAATCTTCGAACACTCCAAATTACATTGAATTTTTATCTTCGAACACTTCAATTTATATTGAATTTTTGATCATCCAACACTCCAATTTTCATTGAATTTTGATCATCAAACACTCCAATATTCATTGAATTTTGATCATCGAACACTCCAATTTTCATTAAATTTTAGTCATCGAACACTCCAATTTTCATTGAATTTTTAATCATCGAACACTCCAATTTTCATTGAATTTTGATCATCAAACACTCCAATTTTCATTGAATTTTTAATCATCGAACACTCCAATTTTCATTGAATTTAAGTCATCGAACACTCCAATTTTCATTGAATTTTAGTCATCGAACACTCCAATTTACATTGCATTTTGACCATCGAACACTCTAATTTTCATTGAACTTTAGTCATCGAACACTCAAATTTTCATTGAATTTGATTATCGAACACTCAAATTTTCATTGAATTTTGACCTCGAACACTCCAATTCTCATTGAATTTTAGTCATCGAACACTCCAATTTTCATTGAATTTTGATTGAACAAATTATATAGGACTTGAATTAAAAAGAATATATCAAGCCTATACCTATCGAAATTCATGATGACCATTCGAATTTCAGTATATTCATTTCAAAAAAATATGTTTTTAATTTCATAACCATAATTAAATTTAAACGAAATAATGATAAAAGAACAAGAAAATTACAAGTTCGTAAAATGCATGTTTAAGTGTGTAAATTACAAGCATGTTGTTGTGTTAAAGGACAAGGTATTTATTATCATATTTCCACATTTATCATCATGGTATCATCAATTCAGAGTATTAAGGTTAAAAAATTTTCATTTCAGTTGATTCATTTGACATTAAATCCATAAAATTTTCAAAACAAATATTCGTTAATCATCCTTTTCAATTCAAATAAGACTTGAAGAAAAAAAAAATCAAAATAAAGTCAATTTTTAGTTCAATGTTACACATTTTAAGGTCAAATATTATGTACAAACTACCTCATAAACACATTTTTTCTGTTAAAATTATTATTATTATTATTATTTCATTTCATTAAAAATTTTAGCAAAGTAAGTAAAACAACTACAACAAAAAAAGTTGAACAAAAATAATCAAAAATAAAACAGCGACAGTGAAATTTATCATACAATAAATACCAGAATAACTATAAATTTGGTGTCTCTTGGGTGTGAGTATAAGTAACTAAAAATTTATTGTTATTTACACTTTAATTTTTTTTGTTCACTTTGCACTGCTTTGTAATTCCCGTGGTATGAATGAAATTTTTGATTTTAATGCATTGAAAAAATTTCAATTGTAAAGTTAAAAATAAAACATGAAAAAGTGACGTTTAAAAGTTTAATTTTAATTTTAATTGGAAAAAAAGTGTCATTTACATTTTGACAAGGTGTGAAGAAATATATTGTTATGTAATTTATATTTAATTTAGTGGATTTATTATTATTATTTAAGATAAAGTTTATGGTAAGTAATCGATTTTTTAATTGCAAATAACATAATGGAATAATTAAATGATTTCTTTTAAGATTAGGACAGGACATTACCAGGTCATACCTTGTGATGAGTGAAGAAGGACAAAACAGGAGGATTTCATCGGAAACGAAACGGAAGCAAAATAAGGACTACGCAGTGTGAGATCACTCAACAGACTAAGTGCCATACAGATACTGACCCATTACCTAAGAGAAATGAGACAAACAACTAAAGTACGGCATCACAAATGAAGAAATCCAAGATCGAGCACAATAAAAACAAAAATTAAGATCACACCATGGAGCCAACCCTCAGTTCTAAGCAGTAGATAGGACGAGAGGACAACATATTTAAGTTTAGTTCCGTTATTTATGTTTTAGGCAAGGAAGAAGAAGAAAACCTGGGAATACACGAGGTTAACATTGATGCGATATAGGAAACAACAAACATCATCTTTATCATCATTTAGGATCACGTCATATACCATCTACTGTAGTACCAAATGACCAGGTTGAATTTTCACGATGAAACAAATGACAAGAGAAGAAAGAAGTAAGTAATACGATCGGTCACACTGCCCTTAACCGAAAATATCACATTCTCAAGAATTCCGACAATTAACAAAGCGTGAAAACTAAATTTGTTTTCTCATCACAAGTCACATTAAAAATTAATTTAACAATAACTGTTTAAAAAAAAACCAACATAAATCAGCTGAAAAACTCACAACTCATCAAATGATAATTACTCAAGGTCAAATTCTTAGTAGAATCGTCAAAACGAAAGAAACTGTAAAATTAATTTAAACAAACAAAGCTGAATTGACGTCAACTTCTGTTTACTTTCATACATGGTTAATTCTATTTTCGTTCCTCTTCTTCATCATTGTTTGTTTTAACATTAAATTTGACTGAAATTCATATGAAAAAGACAAACCTTTGGAAAACACTTTGAATCAATCTTTGATAATTAGAATTATTTGTTAATTTAAATGAATTTGTCAATATTTAAACGTCAAAATTCAAATATTGATCGAATGTTCACGCAAAATTATCAACACATAAAACATTCTAATATTGCGTAAAAACTCTTTGTATTAAATTATGATATTATTATGCAATTTTATTTAGAGCAACTTATTTTTTTTCTTTATTTTTGCTTCTACATACGTTAAATCATATCTTACATTATCGCACATGTATGTAAACCAATAATTATTTCATTGCACGTTGTCTGTGTGTGAAAAATACCAGTTTTTCATGAAATTCCAATTGATTTCTTGTCGACGACTATACTTGTGATCGTCTCACATATTCTTGTGCCACTTTCGCTTATTTGAACCTGATTTGATCGTACATTTAACGTAAACATGAATAAATTTATCTTCTAATGCATAGAAATGCATTTGATATGGAAAATTACTGTGATGATGTTGATGGTAACTTGAATTAAACGTACAAGAGGTAGGTCAATTACCCTATAAATTATGATAGATTTTCTTGTTTTGTGAGTTTTTTTTTCTACAAAAAATTATGTAATTTTCATTTCAATTACATTAAAGATGAGTTGCAATGAAATTGAAAGTGGTTTTCAATACAAATAGTAATAAAATAAAAAAAAAAGTTCATTAGGTTAAATCAACATGTCTCATTGAAATTTTTCATATATTAATTTAAACAAGATCAATTTTTCATCATTTTAACCATATAAGGCTGATTGGCTGACACAAATCAAGAGACACTTAATTGAATAACTTGATCAGCAAACAATCAATGAAAAAAAAATCTCCTTTAAATTGATATCTTTTGACATAAATGATTGTCATTCATCATGAAAAGACAACCAAATAATTCATTTATTTTAACAAAAGAAATTAGTGAAGAATTACCGACCTACGATAACTGACGACACATGGTGGTGGTCAAAACCATATCATATACTTTTACACATGAGTGTATGATTAATTTAAGAAAAATATGGGCAGACACGGTATCATTTTAAGTTAAAATGTAAAAATAATAAAAAAAAAATATTATTGAAGGACTTGAGACTCTGATTCATGTATAAATTACAATCATTAATCAGATTCAACGGTTTTTACTTTAATTTGCTTTCTTATGACTTGTATGGAAGAAGCAATTAAGCTTCTTTTATGTTTAAAAAGGTAAAATTGTTTATTGTTATTATTCAAAGCAATCCTTTTACAGAAGTGCAATACGTTGTCACATCAGGGAGTCAAAAGAGGCGTTGAAATTCACGTCAGAAGTGGCTTTGATCTTAAAAGACCACAGATTCCGATTTTTTGACTTATAAAGAATTTAAGATTCACATTTAGAGTAATTGAACTCCTCCTATTCCTTGATTGGACTTATAATTGACTTTTTTTATTTAATTAACATGCAAAAATTTGCACATCTCTTATGATCTTGAAGTGCCTGATTAACACAATTTATCACACAAACGAGCATGCTTAAGACTCAGTTTTAACAACAACAAATAAATGTAGAAAAAAACTGTTTTAAAATCTTTTTTCCTTCTTTAACACAAGCACAGTTTCATCGTTGTCGTCTTCGGTAATTATTATTTGCATGCAGAAGTTAAAAAAAAAAATAAATAAATATTAAATAAAAATTAAAAAAAAAAAATCTTGATGACATATTTTAAATTAAGTAAAGTTCGTGTTTTATTCATTCATTATTTTACATACAAACAATGTTGAAGACGATTATTATAAGACTTGTTCGACAACAACACAAAAAAAATATAATCATGATGTGAAAAAATGTAATGCGATGACCACCGAAAAATTAAAATATAAATTATTTTAATATCATACATTCTTCTTATAATTATTTTTTTTTTGTTTACTTGCACAATTCAAGACTTTTTGACTTGAAACAATAAAATTATTGACTTCCAACAGACGCATGCTTACTCTCATTGTTCATTCTCATTCAAAATATCATTATTTCACATTATAAGGGAAAAAATTACATATTTTCATGCTAATTATTATTTACAATCCGATTTGTTCAATTAAATTTAGTTTTTTTTCTTCTCGATGAATTTATTTTATTTTATGCATAAAATTTAATTTAATTGTTATTTGCTTCAGTAATTAAACTAGAAAAATTCTTGCGAAATTTTTATCTGTAATATTTTAAGTTTTGTTGTTATGAAATTTTATTATTTTAAATGTGAATAATTATTAATTTAATTTGATTTTAAATTACAAGTAATTAATATGAGCATTTAAGATGAAATGCTTCCGTAACACATTTAAGTGGATCTACCCTGAAAATACCCAGTGAGGGTCAGCTTGGAGAGTTCCGTTTCCCTGGAGTTAAAGGCTCAGATCAGAACCGATTTCTAGGGCGGTATCCACAGAAGAGAACCAGCACTCAGACCTACAGACAGGTCCATTGTGCATACCCAGTATTATCATATCTGAAGAAGAAGGAACCTTATCTAGAAAAACAACTAAAGTAATAAGAAAGCCATTAGACCTGGTTCAGTTCAGGAAAGTGACCACACCTTCATTGTGTTGCAGTCTTCTCTTGTTCAGAGAAGTATTTGCACATTGGATCTCTTGAGTCAAAATGACTGAGGTGATAGTCTAGAGTACAATGACCAGTGAATATACCAAATCCTTTAGTACCCATTAATTTTTACAGGTTTGTTAAAAAAGGTTGAGAGACCTTCTTCGTCACATTTTTTTCAAAATTATGTTTCAAAAATTCTAAATTGATATTTAACTGCTGACCTGAACTTTTGAGAGCCATAATTGACATATAAGACAAAAAACTTGTTTCAAATCCTACAATTTCCTAACTTTACATAAAATCTGAACTTCTCTGTGAACTTTAAAATGTCCTTGACTTCAGCTGAAATCTAATCACCATAAATCAAACTTAATTTTGTTGTCGTATCTTAATAATTTAATATTTTCTATAAAGTATTCAGCATTAACGTTTTTATTAAAATTTTATATCGAGTCATTTTACATTTATTTATAAGGAAGTCTAAACACTTCTTACTAACGTACAATAGACAATATGTATACAAAATATGTGTACGCTCACAGAGAAGATTTTATTGGTCTTCATTTAATAAATTTTAGATTTGAAATATGCATGATGATGTTTTCTGTGCTTCTGCTGTTGTCACATGCAAGTAGATAATTATTATATTGCATTAAATTGAAAAAAAAAATATAAATTAAAGGGAAGTTCTCTCCTCTTTAAATTTTCCTAGAAGCTCTGGCAACACCTTGATGGCGGATTGGCCATACGGGAAATCTGGCAAATGCCAATTATCTTGTAAAAGTTGAGTTTAGTATAAATTTTAAAGAAAATCAACAAAAAAAATGCCATGACCGTTAATAATTTTCAATCCACCCCTGGCAACACGGCATTTTAACTGAGCACCTTCCTTTTCAAAAAAATCAACCTCTAAGATGAGCATGTAGAATTATTTTTAAATGAACATCCATCCAAATATTTTTAAATAAATCATAATATTTTTATTTATTCACAGATGTAGAATTACGCAAACTTTTATATTTAAACATTATTATTAAAATAGTGCTAATGATATGATAAATTGTTAAGCAAACACACATGGTAAAATTCAGCTAAAACTTAATTAGACATCTTCTGGAAGTCTTGTGGTCTATATATGAGCGTGTAAAATCACACACGACATACAATGACAAAGCAATTATTATTTATCTCAGCTTCAGACTCAGAAAAATGTCAACAAGGGTGTGAAATCTTCATTTTTAATAAATAAATATCTAATATTGATAACGTTTATTACTTTAAAAACAATCAATATATAATTTTTTTATTCAATTTGAATTAAAATGTGTTAATGATGATTTTTTTTATGTAAACTCAAACAATTTTTGACATTGACATTCAAATGACACAAATAATATCAAAAATTAGCCGGTTTTTTCTGAAAAAAAGTCACAAAAGAGAAATAATTATCAAATGAATATTAAATTTTATTTTATTCATTTTTTTTTTAAAAATTATGTCACTTGTTACAATGTCAAGAACTTCATAAAAATTATTTAATTGTGATTAAATTAAAAGAAACTATTTATAAATTATTATTTTTATTAAAAGACATTAAAGGTAGCATTTTTGCAATCCATTCATTTACGTATGTAAAGACAAAAAAAAGGTTTAAAGACACAATTTAATATCATTCAAATGGTAAAGTACCTTTTTTTTCCTAATATTTATATTATGACAGTTAAAAGTATTGTGTGTGTAAAAAATTTGCAATAATGCAGTGAGGCGTGAAAATGCATTTGATAGCAATGATCTATTAATCTTATTTTGCATTTTGATTCGAATAACAATAAAAAATAACAATAATAGTCATAAATAAATGTGTGTCAATTCGAACCAATTATTAGTATTTATATTTATAAGGGAAAAAAAAGTTAACTTTAATTTATGTGTGGAAAAATAAATCAGTAGGTAAAATGTTTATATATTCAAATTTATTGATAAAAATTAAATGATCAATTGTGCTAGAGTTTATAAATGAAAGGAAAACAATTTATTTGACGTAATTAAGATAAATAGAAAATTAAATATTCAACTAACTGGATTTTGTTTATTAACATATGTTTTTTTTGTTTGAATTCATTGTAGAAAACATCAAGACGATGAATCGTCATTGAATTTCAGTGATGAGATTTCCTTTCAATTGCGGTAGCTCTGAAAAAGTGTCTCGTTTTGAGTGAGTTGGTTAAGTGGTTGGTATGATTGGTAAGAATCCTGCGACGGGGGCTCAAATGAATTCCAAATATGCTCAAGTTTTACTTAGAATACATAAAAATCCTCCTGGGTGAAACCTGAGAGCGACTGGATCGGATGCAAGTATAAATTGTAGGTCCCACGTGGTTAGATCATAGATAAAAGACACTTGCTATGGAAGATTCGGACCATTTTATTGTCCTTTGCGAGCATTTACATCGTTATTCGACCAGAATAATTCTTTGAATTTTTTTGGAACCATTTTTAGTCCGAAAAAGACACAATTGAGTTGAAAAAATGTTTGCACTTTATCGAATTCGAGCCCACACCAATGACATGATAGACGAATGCCTCAATCACTGGACTATGACAACGCACCTCTTAAAATCTATTGAATGTGCATTACAAAGCTGGGTCCGATATAGGATTGCACTCAAGCCATCAGTCAAGTCCATTATCATGAGTTACCACCATCATCTAAAGATCCATTTTCCTTATCAAATAAATTAACCAAAAGTCAATCAATATTTTCAATTTAACTCTCAATCTGCATCTTCAATAGGAAATTTACATAACCTTGAATTTAACATGCAATTCGATGATTATCTAATAAAAATATTATAAAAGACTTTTGTTTATACAGACTGAGAGCAAAAAATAAACTTGATGATATTTAAAGATCCATCAATTTAAAATAATAATAAAAATTCCGTAATTTAAATGTAATCGAATTTTATAAATAAATCTTGCATTTTATTCTAATCAAGTTTGATTTTCTTAAATTCTGAAATTTGAACTTAAAATTTCAATTAATTTAATAAAAATATTTTAATAATAAAATCAACGATGACTATTACAATATTCTTTTCAAAGTTAACAATTTTTCTTTGTTCAATTAAAAATATAAATAAAATAATCAACGTTTTACACTTCAAAAGAGTTGAATGCACAAACAAGTATCGAACCCTGAACGAAAAATCTCCCCCTTATTATTTTTTTACATCGAGGTCGTTCTAACATTTTTTTTATTATTATTATTATTATTTTTACATTTAAACGTATGAACATGATTCAAACATGCTCTACAACAAATGAATAAGTTTTATTTGTAAAAAAAAGATATACAAATAAAGTGAGGTTTTTTGTAAATAATTTGTATGAGAAACTGAAACTGAACGTGGAATTTTTTTGATCATCTTCTTTCAAAAAAAATTAATTGGAATGGAATTTAAACGTCAATTTTTATATTTAATTATTTTCTTTGAAAAGGATGAGGGACAGGCACGTATTTACGTAAGGTGCAGAAGGGGAGGGCTTAACCCCATTAAAAATTATTTTTAGTGCATTTCGTAAGAAAAAATGCACTATTATAGGCACTCTGTCACTATTTGATATCCATAACTCCGGAATGGTCCATCGGAGCGAGGTCCGTTATTTTATAAGATAGAGAAGGTCATAAGGATTTGTCAAAACTCATTAGTTTTCAATTTGGGCTCCAGAGCCTCTAGAGCCTGTAAAACCGTTAAAAACGGTTAAAAATTAAGAAAAATTGAAGATTTCTGTTGATGGATGGATGAGTTATAACATGAACTTTAACTCATTAGCTTTTAGATAAGGCTCACTGATTGGGCTCTAGAATTTTGCTCAGAGATAAGGCTCCAGAGCCTGAAAACGGTCAAAAGCCCAAAATATCCAATTTTTTCAATTTTTTAATGCTTATTTAAAAAAAGTTATTGACCGTTAAAATTTGCCTTTAATTCATAAAAATTCTCAATCCGTTCCTCTAAAACCTTAAGATTTCAAAATCATCAATTTAAATTCATGTGAATAATTTGATTTATTTGAAATTTAACTAGAGCAGCACAAATACTTTTTCAATATGAACGAAAACAATCATTATATTTTTTTTTTTATAATAATTAGCTTAAAAATTGTTCATTAGTTTTAAATTTGAAATTCAAAATAAATAAAATTTAAAGTAAAAAAAAAATTGTATGCTTAATGTTTACTTACATTTGATGTTATAAATTGCTTTGGATAATTATTATTTTTATGTAATCCAATTTTTTTTCATATATTCACTTGAATTTTTATTTATATTTATTTTTTTATTTTAATATTTATATGAAAAATTATTTCAAGGTTATTTTTTAGTAATTTAATTCAATTTTATTTTATTTTATGAATGATAAAAGTACTTGATAATAAAAGTTGAAAATCAAAATTAATTTGATTTTTTATTTTAATTAAATAATAGTTTGAATTTTTTATTGTACTTTTCTTCAATATCATACTGGACATTTACAATTTTTTCTTAATTGAAGCCATTTTTATTAAATTTTTTTTTTTGTATCCTTTTTTTATTTTCAATTATTAATTTTTAGTATTAAATAATACAAAATTTATTGTTATAAGGCACTTTTTGAATGAATTGATATCATTTTTTTGTCATATTTTTTTTATCCTTTAAATAAAAATTATTTTTTTTTAAATAATTTTTTTTTAATTAATTTTTTAATTTAAATTATCTCTCACTTTTACATTAAAATTTTTAATTTTATTTTAATTCATTGAAAATAAATATAAGAATTTAAATTGTTTTAATTTATTTTTTTTTAACTATTTTTTTTTAATCCATAACTGATGTACTTGCTTGCTGCTGCTCGACTAATTCAATCAACATATAAAATGAGACTTTGAGACGTTTTTCTAATACACTTATAATTGCTATTTCTACGCTGCCCCCCAGAAACGAACAGCTATGTGTGTGTGTGTGAACTGTGTATGTGATTTCAATTTTTTTTAAATATTAATTTTAAAAGAATTTAATATTATTAATTTTAATATTTTTACTAGTAAAACTAAAATATATCCGTAATTCGCAATAAGTCTGCAACAGACCAAGTATATCAAAGGAATGAATTGAAGCCGATGACCAGTACAGGCTTTTATAAATTTTTTGGTGGAAAATTGTCTTAACATTTAAATAAAAAAAAACTTATACTTAAAAATACTATGCGACTATATCATGCTACGTTATTCGTATTCTACAGGTGAACTAGCATGCAATTTATTTTATTGTATTGTATGTGATATTCTATAATAATAATATTAAAAAATAACACACACGTATGCTACGATATGCCGGCTCGATCATCTTACAGGTAACGAATTGTTGTATGGACTATCAAAGCTTTTCGTTATGGATTTTCATTTCGGTACGAAGCCGATCAGGTTGAGATTTTGATATACGATGATAGTTGTGTGTAGTGAGACAGCTGAGTAGTTATAAGAAATGAACGTGAGTCGTTAAGAAATGAATTGGATCAAATCACCGGTCGTATACACTATGAATGATGTGTGATAGAGTAAATTTCCTTTAAAATTGTTTATACTCAATTTTTTTTGTATGTGAACTTATCTGACTTATCAAAGGAAATTTTTTTTCTTTCAGATACTCACAGCCTAATGTTGCCTCTTAATGGATCAGAAGTAGCTAAAAATTTAGAGAATTCGAAGATACTCCAAATTGAGCTCAGTGTTACCATGTCTCAGGAAATAACAAGTTTAAATCATAAAATTAAGGAATTTTCTTCCGACAAGGCAATTTTCTAAGTTCTTAGCTCTTAACGAACTTTCAGAGACTCTTAAATTAAATTCACGCATTATAACAATAACATTTAATTTTTTTTTCATTTCATCACTGACCTAAGGCACACATTCAACTACGTTATCCTCTTTTGTTCAAATAACGTTAACAAAACAACATTTTGTTTGTAATTACAGCCCTTATTACAACAAACTTACACACAAAAAAAATTTACGTAAGTGCTTGATTGAAAGTTAATCAAACGTAATGACATCAGAACTTTTAATTTGATGTTCCATATTTTTTTTTCTTCTTCATTTGAATCAAATCACCATTTGACCTTTTTGGTTTCGCGTCATGAAAACAATAAAAAGTTAATTTATCATAATTAAATTTAATAATATGTGAAAATTTTACAGTAAAATGACATCTTTATTAAGGTGTACAAAAAAATTATTTACGTAAAACAATAAAAGGCAATAGACGATAATTACGACTGTGATCTAGAACTAATTATTTCTACAAGTTGATTTGAAATAACAAAAATAATTCTTTTCTTATTAAAAACGAACATTTCTTGAAGTCAAAGCACCACCACATTACGTTTTAATGGAATTTGTTTTTGTGAAATTTTAATTTACGTCTGAAATAAATAAAATTTAATAATAATAAACAATAACAATGAAACATGAAATTAAACTTGACATATATGTAAATTATATGATAGGACAAAAGTCAAAAAAAAATCAAAAAAATGAGGTGTTAATTGCTGTTAAGAATCAAAAATTACATGTTTCATGTTGAACTTAAAATTCCATAGAATTATTAAATTAACCCATAAATGGCCATTAATTGATCTTTGAACTTGTGAATTAAGATTTATTTAAAAACTTTCTCTTACATTTGTGTTTTGATTGATTGACCAACTTAACTGTTAAAGGTTCTGATTTAGAAATTAAGGTTAATTGAATATGGTGCTAAATTAATAATTCAAAAGTCTCATTGAATTCCATGTACAGGAACGTTGAAGGTAAGTAAAATTTTTTTCCGAAAAGCATAATTTTCGGTCAATTCACTTAAAATCAAAATCTCACCTTAAATTCTTTTATTGAGGTAAAATTTTAGTGATGGTACAAATATGCACCAAGGAACGTCAAAAAGTTAACAAAAAAAATATATTTTGCCCCGTAAGTTCAATGGGTTAAAATATGGTGTTTTACAAGAAATGTACATGTAAAATTTGATGAGTTTGCATGTTGCATGTTTTGTTTTCAGGTTTTAATACAAAAAAAAAGGGATTGTTTTTCCAAATTGTACAATGACGTAAAGAGAGCTGGAATTTGAAATACCTTCTAATATGGGTCATATCTGATTTGTTTTTTCTAACACTGAAAATTAACTGTCAAATGATAAAAATGAGAAATTGTAACTCTAGAGCCGTGTGAAAAAGTGCATTTAAAAAAATATTTGAGAGAAGAGAAATGGAGAATTTTTCAGAAAACGCTGAAAAAGTTAAAAAGGGCACAAGCTTGAACTAATATTACCAAAATTGTTAATATAATCGTTTTAAGCCACCGTTTGCGTGACCGCGATTCAGCCTCTGGCTGGTTTTGGGCACTTATATTAAAATAAACTAATGTAGTATGCAAATATCAGTTTTCAGATTGAGATTGTCGATATTGATGAAGATCCTCCAAAACATTACTCAAGTCTTCCTCAGTATAGACTCTAAACTACTTCTGACGATCTCCAAATCTTGCTTTTATTGTGATGTGATTGTTTTGTGATACCACTTGTGCAAAATATCGTTTCTACGAAGTTTCATTATTTTATTCAGTATAGGTTTTAAATCTGGATTCATGCGTTTATTAACATATATTCTACTATTGCCTTCCAAGCCGATCTCATTCGGAACTAACTTATGTTTTTTTATGTATCCAAAGTAGCACTTTAAGAATTGTCCCCGTGCCAATTCAGTTGTTAATTTAAGCATCTAAATACCATACATCATTTTTGTGGGTTTTCAAATAAAAATTGAGTATTAGGCAAAAACCTTAGTGTATTAGGTTTTATTTTAACGAATTTGCACATAAGGCATATTCAGCAAAGTTTTAGGAAACAAATTTTGCACTACTTTTCATTATATTCTATGCTAATAAAATGCTAAGTATATGTTGCAAAAATGTTGTCCTAGCTCTGATTAAGCATTCTGGATCAATAGAACTGACAAACAGACGGACCGACGACAAACCGTCTCTAAAAGCGCATTTTATATTTAAAAAACATCCTCAGCTATCTGTTTCATATAAAATTGAAGGAAGTAATAACTGATACAAATCCATTGAAAATACTGCATCGATCAACAAAACAGTTCAAAATCCTATCCATATAATTTAACATATCAATTGAGTAAGGAAGTATTTCATTTAAATTTTAACAAATCAATCAAACTTTGACACATTGCGTAGCATCTTCTGTCTCACATTTTTATTATTTCTTTAAAGTATTATATGTACAAATAACTTTTGCGTGATAAAATTCAATTCAAAACGAAGAAAAAAAACATCATAAAACATAGGATGATAAGCGATAAAAATATAATATGATTTATTTGAATATATTGACAACATATAAGTACACATGTAAATCTGTTAAATTATTCTTTTTATATGATAAAAATAAACATTATTCCGCACATCTTCAATATAAATAATAATAAATTTTGAATATTAATCGTAAAGTAATAAGCGGACACATGTTTTAAAAAATTTTTGCTTTAATATGAAAAAAAAGTAGTTAACCTTGATTAAAATTATGAATATCGTGTGTAAGTACTGAAATTTTTCAAGCATCCCTATGTTTGCTTGATAAAATATTTTTGTGTTCAATTAAAAAAAAAAATAAAAATTTTGATTTTCGAAAAAAATATTCAAATAAAATTATTATCATATCGCTCGCTCTGTGTAGTATACTAAGCAAAGGCACGGAGCGAGCGATATGAATAGAAATAAAAAAAAAATCAATTACATAATCCAAATAAGTAAAATAAAAAAAGATAGAATTAAATCATCAAATTAATTGATGGTTACAGATCCAAAGATCATTCAATCATGTAAATAGAACTTTGAATTACGCGTGCTACTGATAATCGATTAAATAATTCAATTTCAATTTAATACAATGTTGCTTGAAACTCAACGTTTTATTTTTCATATAAAAAAATAAAAAATTATTTCTTCATTGCATGGATCATCGTTTAAATTCATAATATTGTCATCATGTGTATCTCAATTAAAAATCCATTTAAAAAAAAAATAAAGTTAAAAGTCACTTGTAATACCACATGTTTGGACTAATGCGAAAAAAAAATCAAAGCACGATTGACAATTTTTTTCACATTTATCTCGTTTTCAAGCACATTCCTATTCTTTTTTCTTAAAATTATTACTGTAAATTTTTTTTTGTTGTTGTTAAAGTCGTTTATAAAATAATTTATTTAAATGCCTGCAATATACAAGCAATTACAATCTAATATTAATTTAGTTGGATATGAGAAGAGAAGCATGAAAAATAAATATTTGGACAAAAATGTCGTAAATCAGAAGACAATGCAAAAATTTTAAATAATATTACAATAATAATAAGGTAAATATTGCAGAAATGATTCATGAAATTGTAATTGATAAATTGTTGTATGGTAATCTGTTAAGAGATTGTGCTTTTGAATGGTTTTTTGTCAAAGAATTGAAATGAATTTGATTTTTATTTTTGGATTAGTTAAAATTTGAAAGTAAAAAGATTTTGAAAGTTAGTTTCAAGGTCATTCGCACGTTGGTTGATTGGGAAATTGAATTAGAAAAGATGGATGAGTTTCATTTGAAGTCGGTTTGAAAAAAAGTAGAGTATTGCGGACTCTTGGGCTGTCCGTCCGTGCATCTGTGTCAACAGAACTTGTCTAAAATGGCTGCCTGATCCAAAATGGCTGCCTGATCTAAAAGGCTGACTCATCCAAAATGGCTGCCTTATCCAAAATGACTGACTGATCCAAAATGGCTGATTCTTCCAAAATGGCTGCCTTATACAAAATGGCTGACTGATCCAAAATGGCTGACTGATCCAAAATGACTGACTGATTTAAAATGGCTCGTACGCACTCAAACTTTAAGACATACCTTGTTAAGATTTTAAGACTTCCAGAACTTTTTCACTGTCTTATCACCATTCATTGATATGCATCTCCATCAATTTCAACAAACCTGATACAATTTCCATACAATTGGGATCAAATTCTCACCCTTCTTTAATCCAATTTCGATTTTATCAGTAAAAGTGCCTTAATTAACGTCTAACAACATCTCATGGTACCAGGAATAAAAATCAGCTGTTTGAAGTAAGAAACAATTAAATATGCATTAAATGCAAGGTCAAGTTCTTATCTTACAATAAAACAATAAAAATATATAAAATGCATTTACATATTTTTTTTTCTTAACATTTACAGACGCGCTACAATGTTAATCGAATCACGTCAAATTTGAATCACAGTGCGGTGCTTTTTTCATATGATATATCATGACAGCAAAAACAGACTAGATTAAGTGCTTTAAGGAAAAAAAAATATCAGGAAATTAGCATTTCTCTCCATTGAATTGAATTGAAATACAAAAAGTTCAGTACAAAAACAATAAATAAAATTTAAATTCATCTTTTTATGGATGCAAATAATAATTTATTTATTTATATAAATATAAATATTTCAGTTTGAATTGTAAAAACGTTAATTATAAATGATTGAGAGATCGGTTTTCGATTTGTTTAATGAAATTTTTTTATTGTTGTCTGAAAATTTTCATTTTGGAAATTTGTTTCCATGTTACATTAATAAAACACCTGAGGAAAAATTTAAATTAATTCATTGAAAAACTTTAGATGGAATTTCCCTCATTTCATGACTTACATGGAATAAATTAACCTAAATTGACCTCTTCAGTGTGCATCACCTATTCCATTTACGTCACTTCATAGAAATTTTTTAATGTTCTTGTAATAAATGCAAAGATATAAAAAGTGCTGAAACATAAATAAATGTGTCATGTGCATCAAGGGTGGCAATAATTGCCTCAAGTTATAACCTAACAACATTAATGCCTTGTCAAAGAATCATCTCTCGTTTGCTCGCGATGAGTACTTGCAATATTTGTGTGTTACAAAGTGGCTTAAGAACAATATTTTAATGAAGAAAAATAACAAGCGTCATAATTTGTATGAAAATATTATTATTATTAACTATATTTATAATAATAATAATAAAAAAAAGTGCAATTACGAGAGTATTTTATTAAAAGTATTCATTTAACCCATTGAGGAGTGATCAGGAGAGTAAAGAACATCATAGGACTTAGAAATATAGAACTCATTGAAACCAAGACGATGCAATTATAAAAGTCAATCAGGCCACAACAATCTCAACTATCAGCAAATATGTCAAACTTTCAACCTGGAATCTTTGAAGTCGTCGATCAACTGCAACGCTCATGTTTGGTTTAGATATTTTGACTTCTAAATTGGACTGTTCAGAACTTCGATCCTCCCTGAACCTGTTTTGTCCAGTTGTGACCACAAGACATCCACGCTTGTTCGAAGTCAAAGCTAGCAGGAGAAACTACACTTTTTACCAGCCTATGAGTAGAGTGATAAGGGAATTAAATGCAGCCTGTGATAAAATTGATTTCAGTATTAGTAGATTAGAATTTAAGAATTGAAGTAAGTAGTCAATATTAAAATTTTGTAGTCTAGGGCTTTGCCTGTTATTGCCAAATAAATGAAATGAAATGAAATATACTTGAAAGAGCAGGTGATATGGCATGAATCGAGCCCCACCAAGCCACCAGCCGCTCTATTCCGACACTATCTTGAAAGATGCCGCAAAGGAAGGTGGGTCAATGACATCCATCAAGATCCAAGGACATTATTGGTGAAATCTGGAAAGAAAAAACGCAAGATATAGAAACTTGGAATGCAATTCCTCAATAGGCCTAGTCAAAAAATGGACCTGGTGTCAGAGAAGAAAGATTGGCCTTTGATGGGTTAAGAAAGAATGAAAAGAGAAGCAATTTAGATGCTCTCTATAAAATGCGCCTACCTTTTATATGCATAATAATTTTGATTTATTTTGAAAGCACATCCTCTTTCTTCATACACATTCAGTATTCACGTCACTTAAAGTAAATCGATTTTAATATATTTTTTACATTTTTTTGCATTTTACAAGCAAATTGAAAGAGAAATTAATATTTATCATCAAGTTAACCTTGAAAAGTACGAGTATGTTAGATCAGTATCTTCATTTCTTCATCAAAAAGTGTGTGAGAGAGTGTATAGTTAAAATTTATATTTATTTTCGTTAAGGGATTATCATTTGAGTTTGAATGCACATCAGACAATTAATGATAGCTATTATCATTATCATTAAAATTTATGGATTGATTGAACGACGTGCTTAGTGACTTGAGATGATATCTTGCATGAGTAATGAAAACTACCACGAAAGTTAAGCGAAGGACGGATTAACTTTAAAAAAATGTAATTTATCGATTTAGAATAAAACGAGACATTTCTCATAGTAAAATTACAACGACGAAATGTTGATAAATTACTCTCCGATTAACTCATGCAAAAAGTAATCAGTTATTTATGGAATTTTTAGTGTAATCCAAGATTTCTATAAATATATCAATTACGAGTAAGAAGATGAGGGAATTTCCTTTATTCAATATTTAAAATGTATAATTTATAATAAAATTATTTAAAATTTTACAATTAATTTACACCTTAATGCACATTTTACAGAAGGTTTACGGTAATTTAATGCTCTGTAACAAACGGTGTCCCTGATTCAAGTTAAATAAAAAAAAAATATAAACTTATTTATTAAATGATACACTTTTAATATTGTGATACACATTTTATTTATTTAAAAGGTGTCATATCTCACCCCTTTTTATTATCATGACAACAAAAAAAAATCTCATACAATGTAAAACATAATTTCAATTGTAAAATTAAACCGGGATGAGTATTGTCAGATGCATTGTTAACAAAAGTCAAAACATTGAATAAATAATGACATATAATTTTTCAAAAATTTGTTTCAATTTCAATTTTTTTTTAAATGCAATACGCACTTGAACACAAAATTCATTGAAAATGTTTCTAAATGTGTGTTGAATTCAATCATGCAAACTTCAAATTAAATTCAAAAAAAAGTATGTTTAAACACACTTAAAAAACTGGGTTAGAATGCTACTTGTAAAAATTTACAACATTTCAACCGCCTAATTCACATACATACATTTAATGCAATTTTTATCACTTTCGCATGCACTCACTCGTGTTCAATTAAAAAAAAAATGTATTTCTTTTGCAATTCACTGTAGAAAGACTTAACTGACCAAAATTATACACTATATTGACTTACTGTATTTACATGTTTTGATATGTATTTATATGAAATTAAAAATAAATAACCAGTTTCACTCATCATTTTACTTTTAATCGTAAGTATGTGCATTTTTTTCTCTCTAATATGCAATGTTATGTAATTTAAAGTAAATTTTATAAGTAATTTTATGGTTTATAGTGTAAAAGTTTGAGTAAATAACATTAAACATTAATGAAAGAATTTTAGTTTTTTTTTGCTGAACAGGTTTCCATTAATGATTTTTAAGCAAGAGTTTTGGTATTTGCTGAGTATGGGTATGAAAGTACAAGTAAACTTACTTTTAATATGCTTCTATTGAGACATTGAATGCATTTTTATGAGAAAATAAGGAGTGTTGTTGCGATATAACGGTCATTAGCTTTTAATTTTTGTATGTTATTATGTAAAATTTATATAAAAAAGGTTTAATTAAATGATAAAAAGTTACACGGAAAAAGAAATGACTGAAATGGTGAATGAGAGCAAGCTCACTTAGTCTACAAATGGAATACTTTGCAGAAGCCTTAGTGTTAGTTGAGCCTTGTCTCATTTTGTCTCGGTCCTCTTACCTGTGTTTTCTAACAGTCTCTGCTAAAATAGCCTAATTTCTTGCATTTGTGAAAACTTTTGGCTTGTCCAACAGGCAAATCAGCCTTGGTGGCTTGACCCCTCCAACAGACGTCTCCACTTCAATTTGAATGGATGGAGGCAGTTCAGCCTAATTTATTTATTTATTTATTCAGTGCCAAGTGCTGGCAGAAAATTATTACAAAAATTTTTACAAAAAATTTTAAGTACAGAAATTTATTTAATTTAATTTTAATCTATGGATGAAAACAGCTCTGCTAGGATTATCCTCAATCAAGGTCGATACATCATTAAAAGATCTTGCAATCCTACTAAAAGGTTCATTAAAAGTGTAGTTCCGTTGATGAAATGGAACTTGTAGGAGTCTTTGGAATAAAGTTATCGTTTTCGTCCTACAATAGTATTTCTCTTTCTTCGCCATTTCAGCTGGTAGGTGGTATCGCTTGTTTGATATTTGTACTGCCTGGCTTGTCGTTTTTGCTTTCTCCTGTAATGGGTATCTCCAGACTTGTTGTTTTTTGAGAAGGACGTGATAATCTTTTTTTCTTGCTGTTTTCTTCCTTTCCTCTTCCAAACTTTCGTCCTTCGCATCATAATGTATCCCTATCATAATGTATCCAGTCTCCTGGTGGAATAACTTTGCTCTACCTAACAACAAAAGAGGCGTCGTGTACAAGTTGAGCTTGAGAGATCCATCTGCAAAGAAATAAAATACTCTTATTATTTTCGTTGGGTAAACGTATTCCACTCTGAGCTTTCTTTTTAACATACACACAGAACTATCTTCAAAATACGCGATATTCTCTTATGTCTCTATAATTTAACGTAACTCTATTTGGTTGCTAATGGGAACTTATCCCAAAGCTTAATCTGGGTTTATATTGTTTGTGTGAAGTTTTGTGATTGTTCCACTATTCTCTTCTTTAATAGTTTACGTGTGTTGTTCTAGGATCTCCACGATGCGGCCAAGTATGTACTTAGGGGCATGTTTTGCACAGAAATCGTCTCCTAGGCTTGAAAGTTCCCGCAAGGGATGCCACTTGAGACTTAATTTAGTATTTTAATTATCTTTTATTAATATTTTATTTTATTTGATTTAATTTTAATAAAAACGTCAGGTTTTATAGAGGATGTGTTCTAGACTGATTTTTTTAGTTTGATGAATGTTTTTGTATATTTGAGTATGAATGAATGAATCTGAGTTGCAGGGACCTGCCACCATAATAATTAATTAGTTTAGTTGTAGAAATTTTTACCTTCTCAGTTTAACAGTGTCCAACAAAACTGAATTGTGTAAATGTTTCTCCGTGTTAAAGAAAATTTATCTTTCAAAATAATTTCACATTTTTTCTTTCCATACTCATTAAGCTATCTATACATTTTAATAATATATCAATTAAAGTCATATATCGTTAGAAAGATTGATTAAAAATGTGTTACATTGACATGAAATGAACTTTTTTTTACATTAAAAAATTGTCCCAGATATTTCTCATAGTTTAATTATAGAACTGAATATTTACAATTTACATACTTTCTGCAAGCAAAAATTAACATAGTTTTAACGTTTATTAGGCAATTTTTTTTAAGTGTAAACTTTTTACTTACATCGAATTACTTTTTTAAAGTTGATTAAGAAATAAAAAAGTTTTTTAATAGATTTTTCTCATACTCTACAACATTTTTTATCTATATTGAGTAAATGACATGATCAAATTATATGCAAAACAGAAAAAAATTTAGATTAATCAACTATGAAAACATTTTACCTTAACATTACAACACGTGACTCTCATTAAATGCAACAGTGTTGTTTTAAGTGAATAATTTAAATAAATGAATTTAAAACAATTTTTCTATGAACTTTAACAAGGTTCTATTAGGCGTTTTTTTGTAAGTACTTGCATTTATATTGTTTTAATGCAAATATTTTGCTAATCGATGCAATTAACTGTAAAAAAATTGAGCAAAAACATGAGTAAATTATGACGGAAGAAATTTAAAAATTTCAATTTTAATATTTCCTTAAAGTTTTTTCTTTTGAATTTAAATTGAAATTAAATAATTATTAGACCTTAGAACATGAAATGAGCGATTTTCATTAAATTAAAGAGCAAGGATTAAAATGTCACATCCTCTTCATTTAATGTCAAATTATTTGAATATTTAATCATTTTAAATTTTTCTTTAAAATACAATGATGATAAAAAAACAGAAAATTAAACAAATAAGTGTCACTTCATTTCATGTTTTAAATGCGGTTATTATTATGATGATGATCGTTCATATCAATTTTGACACGCATGTAAACATTGAAAACAGAAAAAATACATTTAAATGTTACAATACACAAATAAACATTTATAATAAAAAAAAATAAATGTAAATTATTTATTATTATATACATACGAAATACATACAGAAGAAGAATGAAATGTAACAAACATAAAAATTGTTTAAAATTCATACATTTATACATTTTTTTTTGTATGCAGTTTTGTTTGTTTATTTAAAAAAAATAAAATATTTTAATAAAAATAATAATATTAATATAATAACAATAAAAATCATAATTTTAAAATTACATACAAACAAATATATGTAAATGTTTTGTATATTATCCAAAACAAACATTTTTGGGAATCCAGACAATCATAATGAGATTTGTTTTGTTTATTTTTTTTCTTTTGATTATTTTTTATTTAAAAATTTTGAGAATAACCATATTGCGACATATTTTTGAAGTTTAGCATAAATGTTTAATTATTTGATGAGATTTAATGTTTCATGATGATGTTACAAAAATAAACAATTATACATTGCGTTATCAGACGTGATTTTTTTTTTAACAGAAAATGTGGCGACATTTTTCTTATGTTTATTTGTATTTTGTTTAAATTTAATATTATACCGTGTTGAGATATCCTACGAATTTTTAAGGTGGCGCCTTAAATAATTTCCTTTGAAACTTCCCCTGTTTGTTCGACCGTATCTAGTCCTTCATTTTCGATGTTTTTCGTAGAATTCTTGCCAATGCCCAAAAAATAATTATATCTAAAGAGCTTTATCGATTTACAACGATACGACGAATTTTCATGGATTTTTGAGCAAAAATCACAGCTACAACAAGCTACGTAAGAACACTTAAACTTGCTGTATAATTGGTTAACTGTTAATGTTTTAACCTTCAATGCACAAAAGACAAATTACATGCTTTTTGGTCGAGTAAAAAATGAGAATGATTTGAGGCTTGTTGTGGATAATGTAAAGAAATAAACATCACCATTCATCTCATTAATGTTTCGGAATGGACGACTCATTGTGTTCTTTTGTATTTTGCATATGTACTAAGTCACATTCAGTATTTACTTCCTATTTGGAGTCTATGTGGAAGCACAACAATGAATCAAATACAAGTACTTCAAAACAGATGTATCAAGGTAGTTCCTTGTGTTGGAAGAGATACATCTTCAACATATTTGTATTCCAAAAAGGTGCTTCTTGTGACAGTAATGGCAAAATACGAAAGAACCACGAATTTTAAACAATGGATTTGAGATTAACATAGCATCATTTTAAACATCAAACAGCGCAGGAGAGACTCTCAAGGCAAAAAAACAGTCCTCACAACTTCGGATCAACAACCAACAGTTGTAGGGAATAGAAATAATGCCCCAGCGACAACTGCAATTATCGAATATAACGATCTTCCAACAGAGCTACGAGATGATGTTTCAGTGGAATCATTTAGAAAGAATGAAGAATTCTTGGATTTCTGCAAAAATCTTAGAACATTTTTAACAAAAAATTGGCCCGATCAGTATATTTACATCATATTTGGCAAATAACAACCAGTTTTTCAAAATTTTATTTTAAAAATTCAAAAATTGTGATTTTTGTGACAAAACGGTTCCGGAAGGAGTTAAGGTGTCGCCTTAAATATTCGTAAGAATTTCCTCTAATTCGTAGGATATTTTAACTCGGTTAATATTATGTTCAAAAAAATATTTATTTCCTTAAAAACCATGCCTCATTTTAATATGTGTATTTTGAAGAATAACAAAGAACATTTTAATGCAGTAAAACAATGAAACAATTAATGATGATGATTAAAGATGTTAACTCTTAAAATGTAATTTTTTTCTTAACACAAAGAATATATTCACTTTTTTTATTCATATTAAATGTCGCAGTAAACATTTTAAATTCATATTCAATTAAAGTAACAAAATGTATAATATTTTATATTATATTAAATTAAAATAATAAATATAATAATAATTAAAATCATAATAAATAAAACCATGTCTGATTGACAAGTAATTAACTGAAAACCAAAACAATGACATGTGTGTATTAAATTTATAATGTTTTTGTTATTATTATTATTATATTGTATATATTGTAAATTTTTAGCGGTATGTTTTCGTCATATACTCATCGTCATCACATCAATATAATATTTTATATTATACATCAATATTATGTTTTAAAATTTTTTGGTGAATAAAAACATAAATACAATGAAACATGGCAAAAAAAACAATATCAACATCAAAATAATTTATAATAAATTTTAATATTAATTGTTGTTGTGGAGTTTTTTTTTATGTGTGTAATGTTTTGTGTGATCGAAGTATATAAATACAATGTTTTAATATAATAATAAAAAAAGCATCTCTTTTTTGCGTTGAGGGTTTTTTTATTTATTACTATTATGATTATTAATATTAAATTGAGGTGAACGAATAATAAAAGTATTATAATAATAATTTATGTTTGAAAATATGTGTAAGCCACAAAATTAACATACAGGTTTTGGTTTAAATGTTTTTTTTTTGCTTTTATTTTTATTATTATTAATATGAATATAAATTTATTTAATTAAAGGCGTTTTATCAGTTTTGAGCTTTAACTTGAATTAAATGAACAATAGGAACGAGGCGCATCTTCATTAACCTTCAGCAATTTTCTGTTAAATGATCAACGTTCATAAAAAAGCAGGTAAGGCTGTCCTGAAATGGCTTGAAGAGCTCTTAAAACTATTCTTGACTTATCGAGACGGTTAAGTCACACCATTCAACATCACCCCTTAAAAGTTCATCTTTAGGTAAGCTTCGAACAAAACGGGTAACGTGCGACCTGTCCGAAACCTCGATGAGCGACTTATGTCATATATTTCATTTGATTGACTGTTGAAATAACACATCATAATTTGTATGTACATTTCTACTAATTTAAAATATTTATGATAGTTGTAAGACATAATTATACATAAAATGACCGAGATACTTGAGTAAAATTCATGAAATTTCAACATTATCATAATAAGTCTTAACTAGGCTAAAGAAAATATCTGTCTCTTTGCAAATCATTCACTGAAGTATTTATTTTTTTTAACAGTAGTTTTTTTTTAATTTAACAATGATGTTAATCAGACATATTTTTATTATTTATATAAAGCACTTGACAAATAAAGCTAGCTATGAATATTTACTTACATGATTAAACAAATTAAAATGACTGGTTGATTAAGATTTCTTTCTAACCTGAATTGGTTTTTAATTTAGGGTTCATCAAAGAACACTCTTAAATGATTAATTTTTTTACTGATTTCAGGAGGCTTCAATTCACATAAAGAATGAGCTACTTAATAGAAGGTACGAAACGTCAGCATTGATAGTTATGATCACGCGTCTTCAATTTATCCAATTGACGCGGGTACCAGGCCATTAAGGGATCGAAGGTAATGAAATGGCGGTTGAACTGGCAAGGAAGCGAGCTGAAGGGAAATTTATTGGCCCTGAGCCTTTTTACGCAGTAACTCTGAGCTATTTTAAAACTCATCTCGGAACGGGTGGAAAAACAGATGAAATTATACCATCAAAGTATACCAGCATCTTCACATTCCAAAGAGTTTGTGAGCTGTATAAAGAAAAGATCAGAAACGATCTTACAATTGAACAAAAAAGACATCAGAAAACTGACGGGTTCCCTAACAGGAAACTGCCGTTTGCACAGTCATGTTAAAAGGATAGGAAGGAGCGATTTAAGCACCTGCAGGCTTTGTCAAGAAGAGGATGAAACATAAAAGCACATTCTCTGTGAGTGTGAAGCAAAAGTGAGGATTCGCTACTTCATGGAGGGCTTTCCATCTCCTTCTACTGTAGTTAACATCGATCCTAAAGTAATCTTAAGATTTTTTGACGAATTGGATGTATTGAAGGAGATCTAAGAAACCTTCGTAAAGAGAAGCACAAAAAATCTTATAGGTCTTCGAACACTGAGCTACCGTGGAAGTCACTGGTAGTGCTGATCAATCCTGGTAAACACAAAAAAAGGGTTAATAAAAATCATTTTTTAATTACCTACATCGTTAATTCGTCTTACCCATAACCATGTACAAAAAAAAAGGAAGTTCAATACACTTCCGTATAAACCTTTTTTTAATAATAAGTAAACATTTAAATTGGGCTATTAACCTGATGATCATTATCATTTTGCAAACACAATACAAACTACACGCACTCCAGATTAAATTTAATATTGATATATCAGAAAATACGAAAATTACTTTATTAATAAATAAAATACGTGCCTTTAATCATGTTACTATCGATAAAATAATTATTAACATCTATTATTCTCGTTTTTTTCTCTCTTAATAGCAAGTAAAAATTACAATTAATAAGACCTGTGTCTGTATGTAACTGAATGGATGTAAAAATGTATATTAAAATGTTAATATACATTAATAAATAATTTTTAATGAGAATCATGAATAATAATGAAATTAATAATAAATAAAAAAATGTATACAGAGCAAGGTTAATTGCTGTTGACGATACAAAATTGTTCAAAACACGCAGAATAAATAATAATTCAAGTGAAAAACATGTGACCGACCCTTTTCAACTGTAACATTTCAAGATCAAAGAAAAAGTTAAATTGTGTTGGACTACAAATAACTAAAAACACCTTAAATAAATTTTGCCTAACACAATTTTCCTCTCTCTCTTGTTGTTATGTTCTTCAAAATAAAATAAAATAATTATTATTTGTTGGTGAGTGTTAAATAAATTGACGGCATGCTGTGTGACTCCCCTTAAAATATATTTTATAGCTGAAAAGAAACTTTCGGATAAAAATGTCCTTTTAACACTTATTGATATGTTACGTGTTAAATAAATATGTGGATGATTGTGACAAAAATGTGTTGTGTTATGTTTGAAAGTAATAAAATGAATTTTATTTTATTTTTATTTAAAGTAAGGTGATTTTCCTTTTATTTGAAAGTATTTTTAAAGGGGGGATTTTGAGTGTTGTTTTTGACGTTTTCTGGTTTTTCCTTTTCAAAAATGAAAATTAAAATATTTTTTTTTATTTTTTGTGTCCAAATCACATTTAAAATAAAATCAATTCTGTAAAATTCAATTTGCAATTAAAAGTCATATTTTATTATAACAAAGAAATGTCCAGACATTGACCAGTCCTTTAAAAGCTATAAAATTATAATCATAAAAATTATTAATTGCTCCCTTAAAAGTCGTCCTATTTTTTCTTAATAGACACAGAAAATTCATTCATACACATAGAGAGAGCAAGAGGAACAACTACAACAACAAAAAAAGGGAAAAATATAAAAGGTTCATTTTTTCTAGATAAAACGGATGTTTTTGACAGTTTATACTTAAATGTACCTTTTCACATACACATACACAAATATTGTTTATCCCCTAATACAACACACTCACTGAAATACATCGCTTGCCCTCGACTCACATATTTGCCTATGCCTTGGTCGGATACTCACTCTCTGTGTAACATATTGTGGTGGCTGAATGATTTCTATTTTTATAATATTTTTTTTTTGTGTAGTGATTTCTTTGTATTTTTTAACAACGAAAATCAACATCAATTTTATTTTAATGTAGTAGAGGAGACGACAACAACATGAAAAATTGCAAATCACATTTTTGTAGCCTACACCGACAGCAATAAAAAAAATATTATTTTTCACTTAAATGATCTACCTGTTTTGACATTAAATTCTGGTAAAAAAGAAAAATAATAGAATAAAATGTTATTTCAAGTGCATTTAACTCCGAAATTTAAGGTTTTTTGGAAAGCTGATTCACTTAAATTTAGAGGTTTGTTCGAGGGATGAATCACTTAAATTTGGAGGTTTGTTCGAAAGCTGAATCACTTAAATTTGGAGGATCGTTCGAAAGCTGAATCATTTAAATTTGGAGATTTATTCGAAAGTTGAATTACTTAAATTTGGAGGATCGTTCGAAAGCTGAATCACTTAAATTTGTAGGATCGCTCGAAAGCTGAATCATTTAAATTTGGATTTCGTTCAAAAGCTTAATCACTGAAATTTGGAGGTTAGTTAGAAAGCTGAATCACTGAAATTTGGACGATTGGATCATTCGAAAGCTGAATCACTTAAATTTGGAGGATCGTTCGAAAGCTGAATCACTGAAATTTGGAGGTCTGTTTGAAAGCTGAATCACTAAAATTTGAAGGTTTTTTTCGAAAGCTGAATCACTGAAATTTGGAGGTTTTTTTCCAAAGCTGAATGACTGAAATTTGAAGGTTTGTCGAAAGCTGAATCACTGAAATTTAAAGGTTTTTTTCCAAAGCTGAATCACTGAAATTTGGAGGTTTGTTTGAAAGCTGAATCTCTTAAATTTGGAGGATCGTTCGAAAGCTGAATCACTGAAATTTGGTGGTTTTTTCGAAAGCTGAATCACTGAAATTTAGAGGTTTTTTCGAAAGCTGAATCACTGAAATTTGCAGGTTTTTTCGAAAGTTGAATCACTGAAATTTTAAGGTTTGTTCGATAGCTCAATCACTTAAATTTAGACGATTGGATCATTCGAAAACTGAATCATCTAAATTTGGAGTTTGATCGATAGCTAAATCACTAAAATTCGGAGGATCGTGAAAAACTTCTATCGAATTTCTAATTATCAATAATTAATTTGATTCCAATTCTAAACAAAACAAAAAACACGCTTCAAAAACACCGGAATAAAAATAAAACAAAATTATTTAAACATCAAACATAATCATGGTCAAATTATTTAACAAATTACATGCCATACATTTTTTTTCTCTTATAATTTACTTCAAATATTATGTTGATAATCAATAATATTGACTCAATTTTTTTTATAAGGAACCGCTTGAATTTACCTCGAACTTGTATACATAAATTATTATTATTATCTAATTTTTCTGCACAAAAAAAATGATTTTTTTTTGTATTTCACATATTTTTGTCAGTTAAATCCTATAAATGTGATAATAATAGTTATTAAAATAATGGGTGGAACCTGTGCCAATGATTTATTATTATTGATATGAGTTTTTTTTATTATTTTATATAAAAATCATAAAAATAATCGCAATTTAACGTAAAATAAAAAAAATTGTAATTGATTGATTTGATTATGAAAATGGTAAAATAAATACAATAAACTACTAAAAAAATGATTTTGGTCATCAATTTTATGGTTTTTTTTATTATTATAAAAAATTCCTGTCAATCTAAAATTTTCATTTTATTTTTAAAATGGCGAAAATTTGATTCAATTTCACTCAAATAAACTCGGAATTTAAATTCAATAATCTTTGTGATGAGCTTTAATCAATAATAAAATAATCAGTTAAATAAACATGATAATTAAGTAACATATTAAATAAATTAATGCGTGTATGTGTCAATTATCCTCACTCTCTTTACTGGGCACGTGCATCCGTTTTTCCTTTTCTCCTCGTACACTTTTTCACATTCAATTGAAAAAAAAAACATAAAGCGGAACAAATAAATATCTGTTACATGATGATGTTGATATGTTGAATGCGTTCTCTGAATTATTATGGTTGAATTTTACAAAAGTATGAAAATATTTTCTTTTTTTTTGCATGTAAACACACACACACATAAATATAAATACAAAAACTTACTTCATTTCTAGCAATATAATAAAAATAAAAGATTAAAGGCGACATCTGTTTGAGACATCTTTTAATAAAATTTTCATCTTTATTACGATTAAGTTAAAGAGGGGATAATAAAATAAAATAAAATACAATTTGTCGCTGATGCTGTGTATTTGTTGTTGTTGTTATTGTTGTTTCTCGGATTCTTAAGCACACACTTTTAAAGCTATATAAAGTTAAAAGAAAACAACGACAATATGTTATTATTATTATTATTGTTATAGAACTTTTTTCTCTAAATATGAAAGCTAAAAAAAAGTCTTTCATGTGATTTTATTATTATTGCTAAATGTTTTTTATTATTTTTATTTATTATTCAAGTCATATAAATTATGTGTGTGTGTGCTTATTCATCTGTGTGTGTGTGTGAGTATGAACTGAGTTTCAATTAAGTTTAAAATTAAAATTAACTTATATCTAAAATGGTAGAAGGTAAAATTGCCCTTCAATTAGTAAAATTGCCCTTAAAAGAGAAAAACTGCCCTTCAAAGGGTAAAATTGTTCTTCAATGGGTGGAACTGCATTTAAAATAGTAAAATTGCCTTTGAATGGGTTAAATTGCTCTTATAAGAGTAACATTACCCTTAAAAGAGTAAAATTGCCCTTCAATGAGTAAAATTGCCCCTAAAAAAGTAAAGTTACCCTTTAATGGGTTCAACTGCCCTTGAATGGGTGAAATTGCCCTTTAAAGAGTAAAATTGCCCTTCAATGGGTAAAATTTTCCTTGAAGGGGTTGAATTGCACTTTAATGGGTAAATTGCTCTTGAAGGGGTAAAATTGCTCTTTATTGGGTAAAATTGCCCTTAAAAGAGTAAAATTGTCATTTAATGGGTAAGTTTCTCCTAAAATAGAAAAATTGCCCTTAAAGCTTAACTATGTGAGTCGCTGATAACACTTCGATTTCCCTGTCGAACAAAACTTCTTGATTCCGGGAGCTAAGCCCGTACTATTGAGCTCTAATTTCAAGGACTTTTTTTCCATAAGGTTATCTCTAAACTAAAATAAATCACCATTTTCCATTTAATTTAAATTTAATAACCAATCAACTTGAATTAATTAAATTATCATCGAAATCATTATAATCAAGGGGAAAAACTTACTGTTATGTAAAAATTTTTATTTGAAAACAGTTTAACGATGCAATAAAAAAACACCAATAATATGATAAGAAAAGTTTTGCAATTTAATTTAATATTTTAAATTTATTGAAACTTTCTTTTTTTTATTTATTGTCATATTCTTGTGGTTCTTGCATCAAAAATAGGGTGACCATAATTTGATTCGATTTTGAATTAAAACTGAGGCATGACAAGGTTTGAACATAAACGACTTCTTTAGTGACCTTTAAAATCCATGCAAAAAAAGAAAATTGATTTTACAATACATTTCATTGAGACACCCTAACAAGAGAAAAACAAGTCAACTAAAGAAAAATAAATAAAATAAAATAAAAAAAAACTCAAACGTAGAAAAAAAGTCATCGTGAATTATATTTAAACTATATGACATCTGGCAATGACATCTTTTAATCAAAATCCAATTTTCTTCTTTTTTTTGTCTCATTGCATTTCATCTCGTCTCAATTTAATTCATTTTTTTGTTTATTTTGAATCCAATTCAAATTTTAATAAAATTTTTATTATTTTTCATTTCATTCTAAATTATTATTAGATAAATTTCAATCAAAAACTTCCATAATAATAAGAACAATAAAAAAAGGTAAGCATCACATTTAAATTATCAATCATTGACCCTTTTAACGTTTTCGGTGAAATCAACGAAGAATTAATTTAATAAATCATGCATTTAAATAAAAAAGCTTGGAAAATTTAAACAAAAACATTTGAATGTATGAAAAAAATTCTGTTCTATTCAAATTTGGTATGTGTGCGTAAATTATAAATTCAACTGTGACGAATCTTAATTTTGAACAGACTTTGACTCGTGATATAGATTGATGTTTTTGTTTTTTGAATTGTTATTATAAAATATTTAAATTTTCGTTTAACGTCCATTTATTATTATTAAAGTAGATCACAAGTCCGGTAATGACCATTCAATTATGATTATTTTGATTTTTATTTTGGAATTTTAACCCTTTACTTACAAGGGGGTGGGTAATGGAAAGGATTCAAAGGAAAGGATTGTAGAACTTAGAATAAATAAATATACTAAGACCGTTATGAGAAAACTTGTGGGTAATTGAAGTAATTTAGATCAAGTAAGGCTTATGATTTATTTCTTTTAAATACTTTGACAGCTGTCATACAAGTGCCACACAGATAAGAGCCAAGAAATTGAGGACCATTAAAATGACGCTTCATTTAAGGACGATAAGTTTACTGATGAGGTAATGATTTCACAAAACCTAAGGTAAGTCAACGTATATTTATAAAAAACAATGTCTCAATTTGCATTGAAGGGTTGAATTGAAATTAATTATTCATTCTAAAATCATAGGATATTCAACATTCAAACTGTTCACAATTTTATATTAACAGAGAAATTTTGTGGTGATTCAGAGAAAAAAAAAATTAAGGATGTCTCTTTTCCTACTTTTATACAAACACCCAAAAATAAATTCTGAAAGCGTGCCAAAATTATAATTATTATCACTTTAATTCATTTCATTTTATATTTAATTTTATAACTATCTGATACTGATGCACTCTTAATTAAATCCCTCAACCGTAAAACTTTTTTAATACAACAACAATATTTTCATAATAAAATTTTAAATACAAAATATTTTTATTATAAATAAGTAAGTAAGTAATGATATTAAAAGTAAAACAAAAATCCAATAAAAAACATGTGACCATAACTGATTTGTTTTTCACAATCAAATAAATTTTTCCTCCTCGTTATATTTTCATTAGATTTTATCTGTGCTTATTATACACAAAATTTCAGACAAATTTTTCAATCTGTTTCTATCTCTGTATAATGTTATTATTATTTTTATTATTATTGGTAAATTCTGAGTATAATGAGCGTGTCATCGTTTCTTATAAATCTTTTTACCATAGCAAATAAAGTCACCCCATTCCTTTTGTTGTAAAACGGCATTATGTTGAATGAATGAATAAAGTGACAAAACATTAGCAATATATTTATTTGTATGAATGAATTTATTATTATATTATGATAAAAAAGAAATGTATGTGAATGCTTGTTAGGAGAACGAGTGTGTTTGACATTTATTTTTCATTTAACTTGATTATTATGATAATTTTAATAAAAATTGGATTAATAATTATTTGTAATGTAAGATTTTCCTAATGAGTGGGCTTGAATCTCAAATTTGCAAAAATAAATTAAGTTTAAAATGAAAATAAATTATAATTTCAATTAACATTAAATTTCAGCAAAGATGGACAAAAAAATTGAAGACAACGTTTATTGTGGTCAACATTATTATGATGGTGTCTACAATTGACTTTATTCATGTAAGTATGCAATTCATTTATTATTATAACTTACAACATTTCGTTTTACTAATTGGAATTATTTTAATGCGCTTTTAGAATCACTTTTGTATCTCTGTCCTTTTTGTCTAACGGATATCTTCTCGTAAATTGTGGCCAGAAAAAGGTTTACAGTAACTTTTAAAAACAAAAAGTAAACAGATTCTTTTGAACGCGTTTTAAAAGTTAAATGCGAAACATCTTTGTAAAATTTGTGTAACTGAGCCAGTAAATGGTTATGCTCACTGGTAGTCACCAATAGTACCAGTACTAGTACGGAAAACAATGTTCGAACACATGTTGATATAAGAGCTGCCAATAAATTTAGAGGTTGTAAACTTGAAAAGAGGCTAAAAAAGATGGAAGATAAATATATATTTAGATAAATACAGTTTTAGAAAATAATATTTTCAGCGCTCACCATATTGTTCGAGAAAAATCCAAAAAATAGCAACAGAAAAGGTACTGTTAATCGCGGTAAATTTATATTATATAAATCCATTTACCAATACTTTTATGTTAATTGTCATTAGTCATTTGAAAACATTAACTAAGAAATAAAGAATAAGTTAATAATTAATTAATATCATTGCAGGTAAACGTCATTTTAGTTTTTAATTTAATTTTAAGCATTACATTGTAATTAGTTTATAAGAAATGTGTGCAGCATAGGCATAAACATATACAGTCGCAGTAACAATAAAGACTCCATAATAATAATAAGGAGCACCAGAAGTCCCACAACCTAAAGAAGGTAGCTCTTACTTTATACTTGACCTCAAGAGGATCATCCAAAAAGTAACAAACCATACAGACTTCAATAGACACAAAGAGAAAGCAAGAAAAAACAACCAGGTCATAAAATGTCTCAGCAGCTGGTGTAACTGCAACATATTTTAAAAATCAAAGATTCGCTTTTAAGTCAAATAATATTTTATCTTTTTGGTCTTTTAAAGCTAGGGGCAAGCTTAAACGTGTATATTAAGTTATAGAACTTAAGAGCTATACGATGGCAGTTTATCGTCCTTCCTCCTTAATTGGCGCTAACTTCATACAAAAAAAGATTTTTTGGCTCAGACGAATATTTTCTTTCATAATTTAAGATACTTTAAGATCAAGTCAACGTAGTCCAAAATGCGCATCCTCTTTTAATAACCATCCATTAAAGTAAAAATCATAAAGTTCAGTTTATAACAAAAATGCACTTTCATCTACTATTAATTGTTAATGTTACCCATTTTTAAGAAAAATTATCATCAAAGTAAAAATTAATTAATTTCAACTTTTAAATACGAAAAAAAAACAACAAAAATCCAAACTTTTATGAATTACTTTTTCATTTACCCGATCATCGTTCTTTATAACCATAAATTTTTCATCATACATCCCAAATAAACACAGTTTATATGATTAATAATTTAATCAATATAATACAGACAAAAATATCTTTTTCATATTCTCTCACTTTATACACAGCACAACAATTTTTTACCAGAAAAACCCCATCATAATCATTTCATGACTTTTTATTATTATTAATATACACAATCTACTTGCACAACATACACAGACATTGACTCTTAGAAAAATCATTGAAAATTTTCTCATAAAAATAAAATAAAAATTTTTGAAGCCACGCCTTTTGATAAAATTTCCCTCATACATGTTTTTTTTTTCAATGTTTTACACTGAATACGTGAAAAAAATAATGAATTAAATTTATGTATCAATAAAACATAATAATAATAATACCGTTATATTATAATCACAAAAGGAACAATAATAATAAAAACAATACACAATATTTTAATGTACATGTATATTTTATGGACTGTTTATATTTATTTATACATCTGCGCAAATAAAATCTTATCCTTTTTGTTTTGAGTGAAACGTCAAAACAAAGGGTTTTACTTCGCATATTTTTAACATATTTTAGTATATTGCACAGAACATTGTGTCCCACCCGATTTATTTTTCTTATTAAAAACGTTTTTTGTGAAAACTTACTTACGAATTGTAGAACACCTTTAAACGTTTTTATTTTTAATTACATTTTTCAATTACATCAATTGAATTGTTTTAAAAATGTAATAATTTAAAATTTTCTGTACAGGGTACGTGATACATTCATTTCATCACAATTCAGATTTCAGATTCCGATTTAGATTTCAGATTCCGATTCAGATTATTCGAGCTGTCAAAATAAAAATTGATTTGAAATATTGAAAAAAACCCGTTAAAAAGACATTTTCAATGAAAATATGAAATATTTATTAAATAAAATAGATGAAAATATTATGAAAATGAACACGCACTCAAAACTATGGATTTGCTGCGGCAGCTAATTCCTCACTTTTTTTTATTATTATTATTTCAACTATTTTCTGTCTATGGAGGACAATTCCAATAAGAATATTTCC
Organism: Culicoides sonorensis; assembly: GCA_900002565.1. Taxonomy (NCBI): domain Eukaryota; kingdom Metazoa; phylum Arthropoda; class Insecta; order Diptera; family Ceratopogonidae; genus Culicoides; species Culicoides sonorensis. The sequence continues at coordinate 201,682 of LN483401.1, read as the reverse complement.
CCTTATAATTGTGTTGTGTGTACTCAAATATCCTTTTTTCTACTTGATGATGTGTAATAAAACACACACACGGCTGTACAAGGAATTTTAAGGGTGGGTTTTCAGAAAAAATAATTTGAACCATATATGAAATGAAATGCTGATCTAAAAATGTACATAGAATTTTTAGTCTAATTTAATTTGTTGTCAGGATAACATCGGAAAAGTCTTCTTCAAGACACTTGAATTTCTTATCAATATAAATAATAGTAATAATAATTGTAATAAAATCAAATAAATTTTATTATATTAATAATCATAATAAAGACATTCATTGTGACCATCAAATAAAATCAAATCAAACAATAATAAATTCAATAATCACAATATTAATAAAAAATAAATACAAAAGTGAATTATTTGATTTGGATTCTGAATATGCAAAATTTAAAATTAAAAAAAAATCCATTTAAACGAAATTAAAAGTAATAATTTAAAAATTCTATCAAAATATAATTTTTTTCAATTTTATACGGAAAATTTCGAACACTCAAGATTATTTTCAATTAAATGAAAGCTTATAGATTCCTTGTGATAAAAATCGAAAATCTAGTTCAAACCCTTTGAAAAATTTTTATGTGATTTTTAATGCCTTTTCATACATTTTTAAATTCCGATAAATTTCGAAAATCAGGCTAAAGTCTTTTAAAACTAAGCTAAAATTTTTTAAATTGGTAGATTTCGAAGCTCTAATCAATTTTTGATTATGTGAGTCCAAGTCCAAGTTGCTTTCAAGTGAAATTTTTTTGGAGTTCCGGTTTCTATCATTTTTTGAGCCACCTTGAAATTTTGACCATTTATTCAAAAGTTTTGATCTAAAAAGACCTTCAATTTTTAAATTTAAAGAGGAGCTTTTCAAAAAATTTCAATTTCAAATGAAAAATTAAAATGAAAGAGCATTGAGATGCCCGACGTGATTTCTTCATTTCACTCACGACTTGACTTTGAGCTACCACGATTTTCAAGTCAAAAATCTTGAAATATCACGAGTGTTCGAAAATCTTCCGTTTAGATAACAAAAAAAGTTCTAAAAAAACAATTTTTGTTAATAAAAATATTTTTACAGAAATTTCAAATGATACCGCCGACGATCATCATCATCAGAGTAATTAATGACATCATAAAATAAAATTAAAACATTATCACACATGAAATTGACAGAAAACATGAACCAAACATGAGTTATAATTGTTATTAATTAAGTGAGAGAGTGTGAATTACAATTTAATCAACATTTTCCAATGATAATGATAAAATAACACATAAATTGACAATTACAGTTGAAATATGTTCATTGATTCAGATAATTAACATAAAACCCGAATTTAAATGAAATTTTAATTGAAAATTAATTTGAAATTCAAAAATGTGTTTAATTAAGTGAAATTTATATTTAAAAAAAAATCAAAGGATAATTAAAAATAAATTAAAATCATGTCTACAGCATTCATGGTTGATAACATACTCCAGGATAAGGATTCAGATCACATTCACGATTCATTTACATCCGGATGTTCCGATTCCGAATCTGAACCAACATCAGACCACAAAGATTCAATTTGTTGTGATTCACCACCACCCTCGTACCATCTCAATCCAAATAGTCAGGATACAGATGAATTATTACAGTCATATCGGGTAATGCGTGGTAATGGTAATGTAACACATCGTCTAAATGCTGCTGCTCATGTTGATGATGATGATGACGAGGATGTGGATGATAATATGGTTATCAATGATGATAATAGTTCAAATAATAGGGATAACAACGAGGAAGCAATAATTATGGATAGTAGTGGTGATGATGCAATTCTTTTGGCCGCATCAGATACCAATGAAAATAACGACGACAATGGTATTGGTACAAAATTATGTTGTGGAAAATGTGGCAACTTACAATTTGGCAATAAAACAATCATTGATAATGAAATACAATATGAATTCAAATGTGACAAATGTGGTTCGTGTGATTATTATGTGAAAGTTGCAATGCAATGTCCAACAATTAATGCCAAAACAACAACAACAACGACAATGTTAAATATGGACAAAACATTATTAAAGAATAGTAATGTCGTTGTAAATCATAATAATAATAATAATAAGCCTGTGTTAAAATTTAGTGTTTCCGCAATTTTAGGAGAACGAAAGGATTGTGTTAAAGTTAGAAATGGTGAGTATCAATTTTTTTTCCTCTCAATGAGACTTGCATATCAATAAATCAAAGTCCTTCAAAATATGAATTTGAATTGAAATGTCGTCAAAATCCAAATAATTACGCTCCACTTTTCTATGATGATGATAAAAATTTAACGAAAATAGTCAGAATAAAATTTTGCATGACACAGCAAAAAAATTACAGAAAAATTGGGTGCTAATTAAATTGACAGACGTTAAACCTACGAGTATTACGTATTTGTGATATCAAATTCCGTTTTTTCATTACAAAAATTGCCGAAGTCACACGGATTGAAAAAACATTATTTTATTTTATTTTAAGTGACGTCTATAGAACATAACTAGGTTTTTTCTTTGATGCTCGTGACAGAAATTCCGTAAAAAAATATGAAATTACCTTAAAATTGATGATAATTAGATACATTTTTAACGTAAGTAACTGAAATTAAGTCAAATTACTTGTAGAATTGAGTCGGAATTGTATCATGTAGTGTCTCTAAAAATTTGTCTTAATCTAAGAAAATCTAAAAAAAAGTACAGATATTTCAAGACTTTTTGCATTGAAATCAAAACCTATCCTTAAAAGAGCATTCCATTACTTTGATATGGTCCCAAAAGAGTAATGATGATATATAAAATTGTTCGATTTTAATCTAAATTTCCTTTTTTTTTTTTGCGTGAAATTTCCGTAAAATGAAAAAAAAATCTCATTGTCATTGATTTTCAGGCCAAAATTGAATATTATTGTAAAATTTTAACTTTGATTTTTTTTTAAAAACCGTCTTTAACGTTGATAATTTTTAAAGTCAACAAATAATTGCTCATCTCACATCTGTGTGAACTTTGATACAATCGTCTAATTATAACTTAGAAATGAATCTACGCAATATGTGTGAATTATTTATTTATTGTATTTGCTTAAAATTGAATGATTTATTATTTGTTTCTAATGCTTTTTTATTGCTTTCAATGAATAAATTCGGTAATTTTCCATAAAAGTAAATGTTTGGTGGAATTTCCTTCATTTAATTAAAATTATTGCGAAATAATTCTAAAGATTGATTTATTGGACGTAAATTACATGAAATTGATGTGATTTGATTCTTAAATAAGTTAGTTGATTGAAATTTTAACATGTTATTTTTTTTCTCTCTTTTTCTCTCTTAAACCGCTTAAGCTCTAGTTCTCTCTTTCTCAGCTCTATCTCTAGACCTCTCTCTATCTAAACCATTGTATCTCTCACTTCTACTCCTTGTCTATTCCGCTTTCCATTTACTCCCCGCTCCCTCTCTTTCTCTCTCTCCCTCAATATCCTTATACTAGCTTAATTTTCTTAATTTTAAATTCATTTTAAAAACTTCGGCAAAAACCTTCAGCTTTAACGAAATAAAATGTATCAGACTTTCATTTCTTGCGAGAGACTCCGAGTGTCTCTCTCTCTCTCTCCAAGAACCTTAATCCCATAAAGAGTTTTAAATATGACAAAAACTTTCACACCAACAATTTTATCTTTAAAAAGCGGTTAAATGTATATCAAATCATACTCTATCCTCGTAAATGCCGAGACAAGTGCTTGAAAAAGTGTTAAAACTGTTAAAAACATTTTCTCATTCATTCGCACATTTAAAGTTAATGTGTTGCTTTTAATCATAATTTTTCACATGAATTGACGCCTTTTCTATGTTTTTCTCTTCATATTTTCACTTACAAATTTTAAATGAGATATACACACATAGAGAGAAAAGTGTCTGCCTAAAAATAACGCCAAAAACTTATGTTACAACAACGCGACGAAAAATTTCATGTTATTTTCTGCCTTTTTCATCACAACACAAATGAACATACACTTTTAATATAATAATAACGTTTAAATAAAAGGGATAAAAGGAGTTTAAATAATAATTATTATTAACGTAAGCATATAAATTGAAATGAAATGAGAAAATATGCTCGAATAAATATGAATAAAGATGGTGATTTAATATTACACACACATACACACAGACACACACACATATGTAAATAAATAAATTTACCTTCCAAAATTTAAAATGCCGACAATTTTGAAACTTTACTTGTAAAATGGAAAAGTTGTTTTTTGTCTGCATGACATCAAACCACTTGAATTTGGTTTAAGTTTGTTGTATGATGACGACAAACTCCTTAAACTTTACTTGAAATTTATATTTTCATTGTACCATGTATGGAAATGCGTATTAAAGATTTAAGATAAGACACAAAAGCAAAGAAGGAGAAAGTAAACACATATGAAAATTCATGAGATTCAAATCAGGTGTTAAATATGATTTCTGAGGCGTTATATGATGATTTGGTATTTATATGAAGGAAATTTTGGTATTTCAATTATCATTAATTTCTGAAAAGAAAGTTTCTTTTTTTTGTTGGTAATTTATTCTGATAAACAATAACACCGATAATCGGTTCTCATTAACTCAATTTAATAAGAAATATGGCAAAGTTTGGAAAGTTTTTGGCTCAATTAACTGGCATTTGTTCTTTAATTAAATAGATAGCAATCATAGATCGAAGCTGAAATAGGTCGTTAAAATTAAAAAAAAGACTTCAATTGCTTATGAAATGTGATTTTAGTGCATTTCTCATCGATTGAAAATTATAGCCGACTTTTTCAAATTCGCGGAGTTTCCAGATACCTCAGAATTTGAAAAAAAAACACAAAAAATCACTGAGAATCCTCTATTTTGGAAAATTTAACAATTTTTTTGAAATACTTTGAGAGCTAGCTTGGAAAATTCAGTTTTGAACTTGTCGTGTGCTCAGAGGGTCATTTTCGGCTTACAGTGTAGTTTGAAGTCACCTTTACTTGATTTTTCCCAATCTGACCCATTTATGATCAAAGGAATTTCTCAAAATAAATTCAACAATCAAATTAAAAACATCTTCATTGCAATTTGATTGCTTTTCAATGCAAAATCGTTTAAATTGGGAAAAAACCAAACAAATATAAAATAAAAAGGGGGACTTATCCGCTTTTTTATTCAACAGTTTACCATTAATACCACTCAATGCAGTCAAACACCAAATTATGATAAATACTTGAGAAAAAATTATTTCGTCAATTCTCTTTGATACTCAGCATCCCCAAATTTTACTGCTTTATCATTATTTTTACTATTATTTTTATTATTATTCAACATTTGGAGCTCCTTTCGTTCAATACAAAATGGAATGAAATGAAAAAGAAAAGAAAAAACCTAATAGCATAAATGGCATCCACTTCCCTTTTGTTCAGATGAATTTTCGTTTCTTTCACATTTTTTTTATATATCAAAATTTTATATTATAATAAAATAATTTGGTATTTACTGAATCATTATTGTACGCTTACATTCTGTGTGTGTGTGGCTGTGTGTGTACCTAGAAAATTTTACTAGCAAATAATATAAAATATCAGATACGATAAATGCGTCAGCTGGTAGCTCACTTAAGAGAATTGAATCTTTTGTATTATGATGTGTAACTTGAATATATACGAAAATTATATTAATGAAAATAAAGGGAAATTGTGCATGAAAATACAGCTTACAGTGCCTTTTGTGGACTTGTGTGTTTAAGAGTAAAAAAACTTTGAACATTGTATCGATTTTGGTTTATTTTTATATAAATATATCACAGTCTGTGCCAGATTTCATTTTTTTCTCTTGGTACTTCTTTTAAGTAAGACGGGAATTCATTTTTCTGTAAGTAATTGAAGCAATATAGTACAAAAAATGGAATTGAACGAAATTTTCACTTTAAATTTTTCACACAATATTTTCAATTCAAATTTTATATTTATTTAACATTATAATCAAAAGACATTCACTTCAATTCAGGAAATGTCTAGGAAAAATAATGTTTGGCACAGCAGAATTTTATGTTTTTCTGATAAACGTGTTCACTATAAAATAATAATAAAATAGAAAAAAAAGTGTTCCAAAGACGTTACCATTTTATATGATGACGGAACCAGGAATGCAACTGAATGTGTTATAATTTACGTTTATTTGAGTATCCTTGTTCATTTTAAGACCACTATGATATTTATATTGAAAAAATGAGGTGTGAAACTGGAGAAAAAAATAAATTTAATGGAAAATAAGGATGGTAGACCATTTCTCAGTTAAAATAATGTTTTTTCTATAATGTGCTTGAGTGTGATAATAAATTACGTTTGATGATCATTGATTTTAGTTTATTTTGTTTTATGTGGTCAAATGGAAATGGAATTTCAACCATAGAATGGTTAAGAAAAGGACATTTCTGTCTAATTTGACTTAGTTCCTTTTGGCCTCTAAAAAGGTCACAGTGATTTCTCTCCAGATTTATCTATTCATTGCTGATGCTAAGCTTCGTGATGATGATGATTATAAGCGGGTATACCCACCTCAGCCACTTAGTGTTGGGCTTTTTGTGGGCTGTCTTATGACTTACCCAAGATTGTATTCACTTTTCACAATTGGAATTCTTTTAAGAAGTTGTAAACTTCGTGCAAGTTGAATTCAAATAAGGCCGTTAAATTTATTTGTCTATTCAAACAACCAAAATACTTTCTTCTTCTATTTTCCAATCCTCTACAAGAGCACAGTATGTGTTCTGCAGTTTCCTCTTCCTCTTCACAAATTCTGCACAAGTCTGTATTGCTAAGATGCATGTTCTTCAAATGTTTGAGTGTTTGGGCATGTCCTGTTAGGAATGCAACCAGTATCTTCACCTGAACTACACTCATTCCCAGCAACTCCCTTGTGCGTGTTACTGATCTTTTAGGTATAAAGTTGTGTACATGTTGTGAATGATACATCCTTTGATCTTCCCAATACAAAGTTGATTTGTCAATAAGCCATTCAAATATGGCAGATTTGGCCGTTGTTAATGCGATACCTAAGCAAGGTTCTTCTCCTGGAAATGAAGATGCTGATCCTTCTCTAGCTAACCTATCAGCGACTTCATTACCATCAATATTACTATGTCCTGTAAGCTTCGTATCAATGTCTCACTTGGTGCTTCAGCCCTTATGATTTTTTTTATTTTGGTTAGACATTTTTGGGCCTAAATATTCTGAGAGTCCTTGATTCATGCTTTGAATGATTCCACAATCACATAAGGGTGTTTGAGCTAAATTCCATTTATGTAACAAGTAACCACAACCAGTACGAAATTGATTCAATTTTGTTCAGAGCGATCTTGGTAAATCAAATCTATGATGAGGTAGCGTACACTCATTTATTATTTCAGAATTGATACTGATAAAGAATTCCATTCATTCTTCCAAGAATTTTTTTGATCAAAATATTTAAGCTTGTCATATTCAATCCATGGTGGTTTTTTAGAAGTTTATACATCTTCAGAAGTTCTCCAACCTGAAAAGAGAGAAAATTTGATCAGATAATCATAAGGTTAAGATTTAAAATTTTGATTCACATGTGCTGATTTCTCATTACAACATAAAATTAAATCCAACCAACAATACAAAAAATGTTAAATATCAATAAAAATCGCACTAAAATCACATATTTTTATTAATATTATTACAACTGATTAATAAGAACCAGTTCAGCCCACAGATTAAAAAATGAATAATGATCATACACATTAAATATAAAAAACGAGACACAAAAAGAACATTCACACATGTGTTCTCTCAACATGTTAAAGTACGAAACAATTGATAAACAATGAATTTATATGAAAGAATCAAAATGCAATAAGACACAAACTAAATACTGCAGTAATACTAATAATAATAAAAAAAAAATTGAAAAAATAATAATAGTAATAAAAAATACCATCCCCTTTAGGGAAAATACATACATTGCAAAAAAAATAATAATAAAGAATCAGGCAACAAATACTGCATTCATGCGTTTTTTATTATTATTAGTATCAAATGTGAATTATTTTTTTCGTTTCGTTTTATATTGAGTAAGTATGTTGCCAAATTGTTATTTTTGTGTATTAACAGTTCCTTTTTTTATTATTTATTATTATTATAGTTAAACTATCTCACTGTTGTTTTTAGATATTAAGTGTGTGTGTGTGTGTGTGAGTGTGTGTGTTGTGATGATGCGTTTATTGCAAGTTAATAGCATGAATACAAAAAGATACAAAAAAATGGTTTGTTCTGTTATATCACTATTAGGTCATATTTTCTGATGAATGAATAAATAAACAATAAATGGATTTTTGATAAACCCGAAATAAAAATACAAGGATTTGATGAGCTTCGAATATGGAATTTTGTGTTATGAATAGAATTAAAAGGAATTTGGAGATATTTGATGAATTTAAAACATTGAAGGAACCCTTTTTTAAGGAACATTTTAATTGTAATCGTGTTTATACAGCTTTTCAAATTAAAATTTGTTATTGTAATTTATTTTAATACTGGTACGCCATTGGTTAATTGACATGCAAGCTCACATAAATGTTGATTTTAATTTATTACTGATTATTTTAATTTGATTTATTTACATGCAGAATTTATTCAACCACAACACCTTTGGCCTTATATACAGCAAAATTTAATACAACAAAATCACTTAGTTAATTCAAATACATTTATCGGCAATCATCATCATCATCACCACCACCATCATCATCATAATGGCAATAGTAACCAACAAAATCATTTATCACCAACAACAAATGGTGTCAATAATTGTAATAATAATAACAATAATGATAATTGTGTACAACAACAGCAAGGTGGACATCATCCAAATCGTAATAGTAGTCCAATTACGATGAATGTTAATGGTGAAAATAATGAGACAAATTCAATATCGGGACGTGATAATAAAATTATTGCAAAACCGTTGCCGAGTCGACCTGGACCACCACCTTCGTTTCTTGCGGCTGCGGCAGCACATCACGGTCTCAATCATCCACATTTGCATTCGTTATTGGCACATTGTAGAAATCCATATATGGGTGGTAAGTTGATAATAATGCAATCCTGTCCAAAAGCCTTTCAAAAGTCGATTTTAACTTACAAAAATTGTTTAATACCGAAGATCTGGGCTTATCAACAAAAAATATTTAAATTGTAATAACTTACCTGCTGAAAAATCCTTAAATATCAGGTTCCTTAAAGGCCTTCCAACGATAGCCGACATTCAGATTTTCGGATGAGTCCATTGTGGTCACCAGTTGTCATGATCAATCATTCTTAAATTTAATCCTTACTTCCCACACTCTCAAACTCAAATTGAATGGCTTCAGAAAAAGTTACTCATGCCCTGATCGCGACACTTGAGCACCTTGTGAATTGACATTTTCCTTTTAACTCATCTCCTTTAATCGTCATACTGCAATAAACACATTTAAAAAATTTAATTTTACTTTAAAAAAAAATCATACTTACACTATTTCATTATTTTCATCATAGGAGCTGGTCCTCAGGTCTTCCCACTGCCACCAGGTCAAGGATTTCCATGGGCACATTCGACAAGAGGGAAGCCTAGACGTGGAATGATGCGACGTGCTGTATTTTCAGGTAAATTTTATTTTCATACTACTGTTATAAATTAGATATGAAAAAGCGTCCACAACGGTCAAAAGTCCTAAAAAAATCACTCAATATAAAAATCTTTCAGATTCACAACGAAAAGGCTTAGAAAAACGCTTTCAAATACAAAAGTACATAAGTAAACCTGACAGAAAAAAATTAGCAGAACGTTTGGGGTTAAAGGACTCACAGGTATGTCTACACATTTTTACATATACTAAATGAAATTAAATCCATATTTCATCTCATAAATTATTCATTTATTTTGCAAAATTTCTTCACCATGAGAGCAAAAAAAAAAGAAATTAAAAGAAAATGAAATGAAAAAACTTTTTCATAATCATAATAATAATAATTATGATAATGTAATAAAATTTAAATAAAAAAATGTGAGATGTGTATGAAATGAAATTTTTCGGTAATGTTGTGACTCCACCCACTTTAACTTAATATTGGTTTGTTAAGTCACCCTTAAAACTCGATTCTGACATTTATTTCACGTTGACTATTGAAATACGCATGTTCGAAATTTCCCCTTTTAAATCTGTTACCGTGATTCTGAATGTTAAATATATTTGCTACAAATTTTTATTGTTTTTTTTTGGTTTGGTTGCATATCCTTATGATACGTCGGCGCTCTTTTGTTATCATCTCAATATGATACGGTACGATATGAGATGAGTATATTAAAATTTTATAACGACTTTTATAAGGTGAAATAACAAAATAATGCGCATAATGATTATTATCTTCATGGAATGTCATCTGTTTTATCCTTATGATTATTATTATTATTGAGGAAAAAAAACTCTCATAGAAATAAGGAGTCAATGATGTGCTCCATACATTCATAGAAATGTGTAGTGAGAAGTGATATTGATTTTTCCTAGGAAAATGTCTTATTTACAAAAAAAATGACAATACATAATAATAATAAAGACATTTCCGGCTTATATACTTCTTATATTCAAAATGGCTGATTTTTATTATTATTACGAGTTTTTGTTGTGACATGACTATTATCACAGTTGTAATAACAATAAAAATACAATAAATACAGAAGATGAATGAATTTTTTCGCCTTAGATTATTATAATTTTTTATTATTATTGTCACTGTCATCGTTTTTGCTTTTATTACTTTAATTCACCGACATGCTTAATGTTTATTATCATAAATTTTTATGAAAAATGAGTTTAAAGTTTTAAAATTAAACCAAATCAATATTTAATGCTCAAGGCAGAGTTTTTTTTTTGTTTTTAGTTTAAATATTTAACACATTTAACAATAAATTAATAGCGACACAACGTCATACACGAAAGCCACCCAATCCAATGTAAACGATGATTTAAGCTGTTGATAAGCGACATAATATTAATTTATGGTTGTTAATAATAATCATTTTTCACGTAATTTTTACATTATGACATTGTTTTTTTCATTTTGTATTTGTACTTTACAACAACAATTAAAATGTACAAGAATGTTAAAAGTAGATAAAAAATTAAAAAAAATAAAAGAGAATTAAATTTTGCAATCAATAAATATGCCCTTTAGCGGTTCAATTCGATTTAATTCGATTTTTTGTTGTGTTCACTTGTCTCATATCTGTTATTTACTATTTTGAATTGAATTTAAGTTGACCAGATGATATTTTCTTCAAAAAATTTTAAAGTGATGGTCAGTTGCTTAGGAAAGGTGTAGCCACTGGAACAAAAGCCTCAGACGCCTAGTTTAAAGGTTCAAATTCGTATTTGTGTCTGCTATGGAATTAAATAAGATAAGATTAGATATGAGCAAGCTCCACCGCGGACCCAATGGTCTTATTGCGTTCATACAATTTCAGCCGAAGCTTCCATAGTAAGCGCCATCTCTGGTTTATTACGTAGATCCTACAATTTATACTGATTTTATTCGAGGAAATGGTCAACAATCGGCTTATTTGGGTCACAGAATTCAAAATTAACACTTTTCAGTTTGGGTTTCGAAAATACTTGAGTTTGGAAGATGCTCTATCCATGGTGGAGCGAGAAGGTGATTATGCAATGATTCAAAAACAGCAAATATTGCTTGTTTGTCTCGATCTGAAGAGTGCATACGATTTAACCTCATTCAAGTGTGTTCAAAGCGCTTTGCAAAGAATGGAAATACGTGGAGAGATGTTTAATTTCATTACGAGTTTAATTAATAGCAGAAAAATAAGAGTGGCTGTTGTAAATAACATCTCTTCAGAGAAAAAACTGAGCTTGTGGTAGGCTCTGTTCTAAGTCCCACCTTATTCCGACTCGCCATTGATGAACTGTAATCGCTGATGCTGATCGTAGGGTAAAAAAAAAATACTATCCGATCAAAAAATATATTTTCTTAAATGCAATACGGTCACCGTAATTTAAGCTCATCAATATTTTATGTAAAAAAAAAAGAAAAATACAATAAATAATCATAAAATTTACATAAAATAAATCCAATTTTTGTCCTGTAAACGATTTAATAGCAAAAAAAGCTACCAATGAATGTCATCAATTTCCATAAAAGAATAATTTAAATTCATAAATTGCGATGGGATCATTCAACTGACGACATTCTACCTTATTAAATTTGAATTAAATTTAATTTAATTTCAACAGCTTCCGAACACGAATTTCAATACAAAACAGGTGTCTAAAGTTAATTTAATCATAATTATACCAGAAAACATAAAAGTAACGAGCCTTTGATCCAAAATAATTACATTTAATTTTAACATCCTTAGTTTTTCACTCCCCTTCCAGCGAATTTTCAATTCAAATACCTTTTAAATGCAAAGTAACTTTAATTTTCATTTAATATTGTATTTGGCACCTATCGTGTTCTGTTTATTTATTTAATTTTAATATTATTTTGTGTAATATCATGTAATAATAATAATAATTTTTGGGAAAATTATGTTATTTCCATTCTAGCGCGTATTTAATTTAACTTAATGTTGAAAGTTATTACCGATACCGAGAGTTTTTTGATTTTAATTTTCACTGATATTTTTATTTTTTTAAACAAACTTTTTGTTTAAAAAGAAATTTTTCGGTATCGTTTTCTTATTTGATGTTTTTTCGATTTTCGTTTAAAAAAATGAATTACAGTTGGGAAAAATCGTTCAAAGCGATTTCCTTTTGGAGAGAGAGATTTTATGTGATATAAACGATAGGAAAAACAACATCAAACACAAATGTCAAATGCAGAAGTGATAAAATAAATAATGTTGTTTAAAAGTACTTGTTTATAAGTATGTTACCCTGCAAGTTTAATAGGTTTTAAAAAGATCTTTATCGTTTTATGTTTTTTTATTAAATTTGATGTGATTTCAATGAAAAATACGCTTTTGCGGGTGGACTGTTTTTTGATGATAATTGACATAGGGTCGTGAAAGCCTTTACGGTTTGGAATCGCCTTCCGTAGAGTAATTTTAACTAAAAAAAAACTTTTTTTCAGTTCTCTAACGGGATTGGGCTCTCTATTTTTTTTCAACATAAAGTTTAAATTTTTAGAGACAATGAGTTAGTTCCATAACAAAATGAACGATACCTATTCTCAAAGTAACCATAAGCGGTAGCTCGACCCTACATTAAATAAAACAAACCATTCAACACCAATATGAGTCTTTTGAAGTCTTGGCCCGGGTAATAATTGAATTTAAGGGTTTGCTAAGCACTTTTCAAGGTCCGCTTTGTAGCCATCAAAGAATCTCGACTCTCGCCAACTAGATTGTTATCAAAATGTGTTGCTGTAACCATGGTCTATTCGTTTATAGTAGCCTAGGTTTCATCTAGTTCAAGGATTTTCTTCTGCCGATCAGAGCAAAATCTTGCTAGTTTCCAAGCTGTCAGCGTGCTTATAAAAGACATGAAATGAACCCAAACCAAAATGCACTTTCGTATATCATTCAATACTCTAATTTTCTCATTTTTTACTTTTTTCTGATGTTTTTTTTTATTTTTAGACTACTTTTTATTGATATCACAGAAATTTCCATTAAAATTTTAGACGTCTCTCCATAGAGTAACTTTTCTCCCTTATCATTTTAGTATTATTTTTAATTCAATAAACTAATTTTCCTGATCATTAACTTCCACTTTACGATTGTTCCTTAATCAAATATTTAACCACAAAATCTTTAAGGCAAATATCCCTCTTAAAAACATTTAACTGACACCCATAAAAGCATATTGTTCTAATCTCAACCAAAAAAATCTAATCCACCCTCAAACCGTTTTTTTATTCATCATCTATTCAATAAACAAAAGTGAAATAATTTTCCTCCCTTTCAATATTTTTTTCTTCTCATGTCTTATTACAAGATTATTTATGTTAAATTATAGCCGTCATCATTTAGAGCGTTGTTTTAAACCAGGAACAAAAAAAATATTCCTAAAAACAATCAAAAGCACTTGAGTTATTTGATTTAGGAATAAAAAATACAAAAAAGGCATCAAAAATCATAAACAAACTATTAAAGTACAAATAAAAAAATGATCAAATTCAGTCCTAAATAAAAAAAGTGTATTTGCACAAACTATTCATCACACAAACGCACACGCACTCTGCTCCTTGAGGCCTAATCGCATATTATTAAAGTGAATGAGTGTTTTGAACAGTTTTATCCCCCTTATTTTTCATTCAAATTTCGTATCCTGTATAATTTGTGTGTGTTGAATGAATGTTTTAAATGGACTTGGACAATATTTAGAGAAAATACAAACATTTATATGGTATTTAATTTCACAGAGTCATCATCTCAAATTCATCATGATGATGGAAAATGTGTCGTAAACAGAAATGTTTCCAATTTTTTTGGGATATTTTAAACTTAAAAAAAAATTACAGGCAATTTTCTTGCTATGAAATGTATGTCATTTAAATTTATTCACTTCCTTAAGGGATTTGAATTCAAATTGAATCGCCAAAAGAATTTTCAAGACAACTCACTCAATTAATGTAACATGTCAAATATCATATCAAATTCCCTTTCAATTGTTTCAACAATTTCAAATATTTATTTACCCATTTATCGTAAAATACTTACATGAATCAATTTGTATTAAATATTAAATTTCAATGAAATCATCAACTTTATGACTTTCCTGAGAGAGAGTGAATCCCCTTTTATTCGCATATTTAATGTTAAATATTTCAAGGAAAATTGAGGACACACAAAAAAAAACAAATTTATTTGCTTGGTTAAATGTTACTAGATACACACACATGATGATGATTATGATGGGGGTTCACATTGGCAGAATGACGAGAGACATTCCATTAAAATGCTTTCACTTCGTGCAAATAATCATAATAAGAAACATATTGTGTTGTATTACAATTTTAGACACACACACACACACACACATTCATTCAATCTTTTATTTGCCACCCTAATTTTTTTATGTTAAATGTGTGTTGTTACCAAAACGATTAGCACTAAATAAATCTGTTGTATTTATGTTTGT
The DNA here is from genome assembly GCA_900002565.1 of Culicoides sonorensis. Classification (NCBI taxonomy): domain Eukaryota; kingdom Metazoa; phylum Arthropoda; class Insecta; order Diptera; family Ceratopogonidae; genus Culicoides; species Culicoides sonorensis. Next base: position 186,460 of record LN483401.1, on the reverse strand, counting down.
GACTTTTGATAAAATTATAAATATTTTGAAATAGTTTTTTTTATTACAATCAAGGAAATGGGGGCTATTTTGATGATAAAATTTGGATACAACTTCATTGAAATGTGTCTTTTTCATTTATTTTTTTTAACAATTAAAAAAATTTCTTATAGTTTTCATGAAATAATCATAAGTGTACATTTCTAAATCAAAAAAGGGATTATAACAAAATTGTTCGAGTATTATTACATTTTATAATCATGTATGTTGATGACAGTTACGAGAAAAGGCGGGAATTAAACATGGCTCAAAGGATAATTAATAGTCATCTTGATTCATTGAAATTTATATTATTATGATTATTATTATTTGAGACAATTTATTAAAATTCTAATAAAAAATTTACAGAAAATATTCAGATGTCTTAGATTAGAGTCTAAAACGGTAGTACAGCGGTCTCAATGGATTCTATGTGGTTCATAAGCGTTTAAATCCTGTAAACTGTTTCATGTGAAATTTTACCTTAAATTCCTGGAATATGTCGTCTGATTCAGAAAATATTTTTTTTTTGGGGTATTTTACCTTAAATTGATGATGAACCAAAAATTGTCACCAAATCACTTTACAGACCGCCACACACACACTCGCGCAGTTTGTGTCAGTCTCATTGACGCTCTCTCTCTTTCTCTCTTCTTAACAAGCTTCTTCTCAAAATGTTTCTATATTTAAGGTGAGCTTTCTCTTTATTTGGTGCTATGAAGCATCACTGTTACTATCCATCTCTCTTTTGACTCCTGTCTTCAACTAGCTTTCTCGTTAAGAGAGAAATATAGTAAGAGAGAGAAAGAGAGAGGTAATCAAAATGACAGCGATATTCCACTTCATCAAATTCAAGATTTTTGTGGGAAGAGAAAGAGAGAGAATTTAAGGGAGAGACAGAGTTTGAGAGAGAAAATATTTAAGAGAGGGAGCAAATTGAAAAGAGAGAAAATGATAATGATTTAAGAATCTCACTTCATCAAGCTTAAAATCATTTAACAAATCTACTGACCAAAAACACGAAAAATACAATCTGAAGAGAATAAAATTGAAATAACGAATCAAAAATGCTACCAAATTACTTTACAGACCACCATGCACACACTCACGCTATTTGGCTTAGTCTCATTGACACTCTCTCTCATTCTCTCTTATTAACTAATATCTTCTTTAAACGTTTCTTTCTCTAAGGTGAGCTTTCTCTTTGTTGGGTGCTGTGAAGCATAAATATTACTATCCCTCTCTCTTTTGACTCCTCTTTTCAACTAGCTCTCTCGTTAAGAGAAAAATCAGGGAAGAGAGTGAGAGATAATGAAAACGACAACGCAAATCCAATTCATTAAATTCGGAATCGTTCTGGTAAGAGAGAGAATAATTTAAGAGTGAGAGAATATTTAAGAGTCAGAAAGAACATTTAAGAGAGAGAAAAAATTAGAGAGCGAGCAAATTGAGGAGAGAAAGAGAAAAAAAATCTCACTTCATCAAGCTTGAAGTCATTTAACAAATCTAATGAACAAAAATACAAAAATTATCATAAGTAAGGAAGAAAATCATCAGAAAATCGCAAAATACCTACTTGACACTTTATTGCTTGGTTTAAGCTTAAAATTAGTCTCCATGGTTACTTTGAATGGCCTCTTACTGAATACGATTATCATTAAAAAGTTTAAAATCCTTTATAGAATCTTCCCAAAATATCTTAATTCCAAAATTTTCATTTTCAAATCAAATTCACCCTTAAAAAAAATCACATTTAACATATCAACAAACACAATAATACAAGAATAAAAAATTGTCAATATCTCATTACAAATTGTCACAATTCAATTCATCATTCAATAAAATGGTAAATTACTGCAATTCCCAATAAATTATTTACACTTTTGATTTTACCTTTTTATTGCCTTCAATTCAATTCAATGTTCTCAATAATTTAAAATTTAATGAAAAAAATATCATCATCGATCACTTTCCGGTTAAAGAGAATTTCCAATTCAGTACTTTTTTTAAATTTTTTTTTAAATGCTAAATTTGATGCATAATTGACGATAAATAGGCATGCAATTATCTGACTTTTAATTTTTTTTACTCTCAAATGATATGATGAAGTGACGACATATGTTATGAAATTTGAATTGAGTGAGTGAGTAAGTAAAACCGAAAGTTGTCACACACTGTAATAATATGATGGATTATCTCTGGATTTAGGTCACTCCTTGTTCTAATGACATTTTGTATGTTAGTTTTGTATGAATGAAAAGTTGAAGGTACCTCTTTTATATGTAAAATTTCTATTATTTAACGTTATTCAATTCAATTTCAATGTAAAATGAACAATAAAATTATCATGACAATTAACTACAGAGATTCAATAACACAAAACTTTCTATGATAGAATTTGTGTTGTGTGTGTATGACAACCACAATTCAATTATTATGATTAATCATTTCTAATTGGTCACACTTTCAAAATTCTATTCTATGAGTAGCAAAATTTATAATATAAAAGAAGATGATTATTCAATTTTGATTTTTTTTCCTTTTTCTTTTAAGGTTAAAATTTGGTTTCAAAATCGTCGAATGAAATGGCGAAATTCAAAGGAACGAGAATTACTTGCAAACGGTGGAAGTCGAGATCAAACGCTGCCCAATAAGAATAATCCAAATCCAGATTTATCGGATGCTCGCACAGATCGACCAATGTCATTGTCACCCCCAAATTCCCCACCTGACATGGACCCCCATGCTCCAATCAGTCATCCACCACCACTGAGACGAGCTGGAGATCAACAACCCTCAAATAACAAAGACAACAAATTTCCACCAAACACATTCCAAGTATTGAAACAAAAATTCGAACTGAATAATCCAGATATGAAATATGACAATTCAGACGAATCAAATCGAAATCCAAATCAATTCAATAATTTCTTTGCTGATCGCGATGCAAATAATCACAATTCTAGTCAATATCAAAGTCGGTCAAATAGCTCATCGGAACATAAAATGAATCAATATTATGATGAGTATGATTCAAATTCAGATGATTCGGATGAGGAAATTAATGTTACATGACTAGATGATGATGAGGAGGAAAATGGATCTGGATAATGGAATTTTTAATGTAATTTTTATTGAAGTTGAAATGGAAAAAATAAAAATTTTAATAATCAATTTAGGTGTGCTCTATATGTTTCTCCTATATAATTAAAAGTGAAAAAAATGTATATAATTGTAAAAAACAATTAAAAATTATTATAATATATTAATAAAATAAAATATAGTCGATTTCAATTAAAAGAAAAAGTAAATTTCCTTCTAAAAATTAAATTGTTTTACTTATTTCTTGTATTTATGTGATTTAGGCAGGGACGTATCTAACAGGGGAAGCTGGGGTAGCTTGGCTTCCCCTAAGAATCGGGCAATGTATGGAAATTTGATTATGTCATCTGACGAGCTCATAACAAAAAAGTATTTTTTTCCGTATATTTTTCATAAAATATTACTGTTTGTACATAATTTATTAAGTTTATCATTAAAATAAGTAAAAACAATTGACTCACAGTCTCTTGAGGTTATCATTCTAGTTTTTATCAATTCTTTTTCCGGTATACGTGCATTTGTAAGAAGATCAAAGTTAAAATTTTTCATGATCGAATGACTTTTAAAGTAGTTGCAATTTAGTCTTACAAGTGAGATATGGCAAAATACTTTGAACCAAGTGAAAAATTTAAATTTTTATTCCTTTTATTAATTTTTTGTGTTAAATTAATTTGGGGTCAAATTCAGATCAGGTGTAATGAAAAAGAAATATATGAAAATTCATGTTTTATAAATAACTTAAACTTGAATTCATCCAATAAACATTTTAAATTGATTCCACATAGAAATGTAGAGAATGTGACTCATGTTGATTTTGAAAATTCTACAATGGAAATATTGACTTCAGATATTTGTGACCAATTGCCGTTTATTGAAGTGTTTTTGGCAAATGGTTTGGGTTTAACCTCAATTGAAGAAAATGCCTTTAAAAATTGTTTAAAAATTCATGAGCTTTCTTTGTCGTCTAACAACTTAACCGTACTTCCTTTGAAACTATTAGCCACAAATTGGGAATTAAGTAAATTTTATTTTGATGATAATCAGGTGATACAAATTGATGAAAATTTATTTAAGAATAATGAAAAACTCGAAACAATTCATTTGGGAAAAAACAAACTAACTCAGATTCCGAAAGGAGTTTTTTCATCTAATACAGAGCTGGAATTTATCTTCTTAGGCGACAATCAATTAAAAGAAATTAATGAAAATATCTTCCAAAATAATACAAAACTTTGGAGCATCGATTTGTCAAACAATAACCTAAGTTACTAACCTTCAAAGATTTTTGACTCAAATGAGAAATTGAGATTTGTTGAATTGGAGAATAATCAGTTGGAAAAATTAGATGAAAACTTATTTGTTAATAACAAAATATTAAAAAGTGTCAATTTAAATCACAATTTTTTTAATTTCATACCTTCGAAACTTTTTAAATTTAATAAGGACATATATGAGATCTGGTTATCTGATAATAAAATAATTGAACTCAATGAACATATTTTTGAGCATAATTTTAAATTAACACACATTCATCTGGATCACAATCAGCTGAAGGAAGTCAAAGAAAATTTATTTGTCAATAATCCAAACTTAGAATACATTCATCTTGGATATAACCAATTAATATCAATCCCAAAAAAGTTGTTAAAATATTCACCAAATTTAAATTACTTAAATCTGTCCGGAAATCAGTTGATCAATATTTCTTTCATAGGGTATGATTTGCCTACAATGGATAAAATGAGAGATTTCAATGTATCTAATAATTTCATATCAGATATTGATACAAGAATATTCTTTAGGACATTCCCAGATATAAAGGAGCTGGATTTTACTGCGAATGAGTTTTCATGTGATCGAAAAATGAAAATTACACGTAATTTGATATATGGGCTCGATGTACGTCCTCGAAAAACAAAGATATATTTTGGAAAATGTATAAATAACACCGAAGCCTGGAAAGCATTAAAACTTAAACGTCAACTTGATCAACAGACTAAATTGTCACAAAATGATAAGCATACCTCAATTTCAACTAAAATCATCCTTGGTTCCAGTTTATTAATTGCAATTACAATCGATCTTATTTTATTTTGCTGCGTAATCAAAACAAAGAAAACTCTCAAATCAAGACAGCCACAAACCAGCGAAAACTTTGAACTTGAAAGTCCATGCGAACCAAATGAAAATCAAGAAAATGCTACGAGTTCTGGAAGAGATTCTAACGAGTACTATGAAGACCTTGATAAATATTTTGCAAATCAAACTGAAGAGCAAAGAAAGAGTATTAAAATGCAGAAAAAAGAAGACGAAAAAGAGGATGTCCTGGATGTTGAGAGCGACGATCACAAGGAAAATGACAAAAATACTGATAATGAGGGGGCTGAAGAACCTGAGTATGATCATTTGAAATTTACATAAAAAATGCTTTTTTAAAAATTCATCTTATACTTACAATTATTAACCTTTGGTTAGATCTCTTTTGATATCTTGATATATAAATGAACTTTAAAAGAATAATTGTCAATTAAATTTAATAATTTTTTTGTTCCTTACAAAATTAAAAATAGACCTTTTTTTATCAAAATTTTAAACATTTTCTTTTTTTTACTTATCCGGCTACCCCTACTAAATAAAGCTAGATACGCCCCTAAATCATTTAGGGTAAGTTTTGAGTCTACGAAATTGAAAAAAATTAGATTTGAGAATTAAATTTTACTTAATAATATAATTTAATAGAAAAGAATAATTTAACTTTTACGTCACGTTGGGCAATCCAGCTTAAAATTGAGTCTTCAATACGCTAATCAATGCAAAAATTATGTCATTTCCTTTACTGATTGTCATCTGTGCGTTTAAGAAATTTTTGACTGGTTAAATTTTCCTTAGAGTGTCTTTTTGAGCTTTGAAGAGTCAAATTCATAAAAATCTTTGTCCATTAAATTCACATGGAAGTCAAAGACCGTTGCCTAGATTTATTTCTGAATTTATTTCAATTGAAGTTGAATTTGTCGAAATTAAACGCAACTATGATGTAAAAGCTCATTTTTCGAATTCTAGAAATAACGTTCAATTCAAATAAACTTAAAGCTGATGTAGAAAAATATCGAAAAATTCAAATTAAGTGAGAATTGAAAAACCGTTAAATTACTCAAATCAAAATTTTCATAGAAAAAGTAACGTTTTTATGCTGCATCGCATTAAAATGACTAAATTTTTAGTCAGAGATCCGATAAGAATAGAATTCAATATGAATTTTTAGGGGATTTTTATATGAAATTACCTTCAAAAGGACAAAAGACATCCATTTTATACGAATTCATTGAAATATCAGAGTCAGTAGTCAATGACGCACATCAAAATAAGTTTTAAATAAGACTTTCTATAATTTTATTTTAATTTATTTTGATTAATTATTATTATTAATAATACAATTTGAATTTAATTACTTCTACTACAAATAAATGCTCTCTTTAATTTCTTTTTGCTTTACTTAAATCTTATCTTACAATCAATAAATAAAAAAGCTAAAATAAAATACATCGAGTATAAGTTCAAATAATCTTAAATTTAATCACTTATTCCTAAAATTTAATAATTTTTTTAATAAATTTGTGGCAATACTTTTTCGTTTTCTTTTTTCTTCTAAATTTAAAAATATTTTAATACAATTCATTTTTTTTCAAATTTTTCCGCCCTATAACTGAAACTGATACATTGGATTATGATGATCAGGTCTAAATCGTGTTCCAGTTCGACTTGAAAATTGTGAGAGTGTGTCATCGGATGCTGTCATATGATGTGGTGGTGCTACGAGTAATACGGGTTGTAAATTAAGGGATTTTCTTGATCCACTGTGAGCGACACTGTGCTGTTCTTGCAAATAGGCGTTATTTACTTCACCTTTGTACAATGAACTTTGATATGCGGGTTCTGGTTGTAATCTGACATGGCGAGTCGCTAAAATAAATGCTAATGTTGCTAAGATGATGCCATCAACACAAGCAATGATGGCTAAAAGATATGCCCAACGAATTCCACACAAGCCAAGTTCAAAGCGGTTTGACTCGGGACCACACACTTTGCGAAATTCATCGGAGTTCCATCCAAATGGAAATGCAACGCTTGCGATTATCATGCAGAGGGCTGAAATGAAATTAAAATAAAATTAAAAGGAAGTCACATCATTGATTGCAATATTGGGAAACCCTCATAAAAAAGAACATTGACCTCTTTAAATTGAAAAAAAAAATGAATTTGCATCACATAATAAATCATTTCATTCACTAACCTTTCTCAAATTTAAATTTAAATTTTGTCCGAAACCTGTTACCGGCTACTCTACTTTACACGACAAACGCGACATACTTTGCAAGATATTCAAACAAAAAAATACACCGCGTGATTAACATGGTCTTTCACTTAACATACAAGCGTTAAAAGTAAATTTCATCGTCACGAAAACCAAAATATTGACCATAATAAAAAGGAATGAGATAAAAATCTTGTAGTTTTACTCTAAGAACAGTAATAATTTTGAATGAAATATTTTTTTGAACGAAATCATAACACAGACTCAATTAAGATGAAATTAAAATGAAATATAAAAGAAAACAAAATCAAATATAAATGGATTAATTAATGACTTGGATGAATGAATGAAATTAAAAGTTTTGATTGGAAATGTCAATATTATTTTTTTAGAGCATTTCTAATTGATTTGAAAAAACTGCGACTATTTCTGGTGCTTATGAATCGTGATGTCCGTCTGTCTGTTTAAAATTAAAACGGAAAAAAACCGTGGATTGTTCATAAAACACGTGGAACGTTCAAAAACACGAGGATTGTTCAAAAAACACGTAGATTGTAAAAAAAACCGTAAAATTTTCAAAAACTACGGATTTAAAATTGAATTGAATTGAATTGGTCATTTTTGTATGAAAACGCGCTTGTGTTTATCGTTCACGATCTTATTTTTCTTCTACAGTTTTTTTAAATTATATTAAAATATGTATCATGTGAGTCACTTTGACTCAACGTATTTTGAATTTTATTTAAATTCGATCTTTGTTTTAATTTTAGTTTACTCAACTTTACTTTGTAAGCGAGTTGTGAAATTTAATTCCTATTCTTATTTTTCAATGAAAACGTGTTCAAAAAACACATAATCCCCATCTTTTAAGACAAAAACGTAAGAAAAAGTGAATGCATTGCGATTCATTGACGCGTGACTTTTATTCATATAAGAAATAAAATTTAACTCATCTTACCAGACAGTATTTGAATCCAACCACAGATCATGAAAACCTTCGTTGATTTCATGAAAAACATAAAAACGAGACAGAGAATTGTGAGAAATGATGCAATCACTGCAGCTCCACCAAAAATCGTGGCAAACTGTTAAAAAAAATAATTGAAATTCGTTTATGATGAATTTTAAAAGTAAAAATTTCAAGTTACCTTAAATGAAAATGTTGGCAGTTGAAATAAATCTTCGAGTTTCCCACTGCAACTGTCTGTCATTTCATCTTTTTGACAGATTTGCCACAGTCCGAGACGGCCTCCGGTCTCTGAGTCTTCTTCGCCAACCCATTCTGGAATTTAAATTGAAATTTTTCGATAAAATGTCCGTTAGAAGAATTTTTTGAAGGAAAATCGGTTCTAAGATCATGACTGACTCAGATTAGGGAGGTTCATAGAATAAAAAGACGCACCCAGTGAGCACAAAAAATACTAAGAGTACAAAAACCCTAGAAAGCACAAACACTTAGGAAGAAAAAACCCAGGGAGCATAAAAAACCAAGAAAAAATTAAAATCCAAAAAGTACAGAAAACCGCGAAAATGCATTAAAAAAAACATTAAAAGCAGAGAAAAGCTCAGGAATTTTCCAAATTTTAAAAACTTTCCAGCAAAGAGCTGATCCTCGTCCATTTATGTATTTAAGATTTCGAAGAGTAAAGTTTATTTAAATAAAATGTTTTTTTTTTTGATTTTTTTGACTTACCTGGTGTAACATAAGCCACTATGCTAATAATCGCATAACAAATACTGAATATAGACCATAATACTGCAACTGCTTTGGAATTTCTTATATAATTTGTGGCATATAAATGTGATGAGTCGACATATTCAATTTTGGTTCCCATGATACAGTTTTTTATTATCTTTTTATGAATAATGTTTGTTTTTCTTGATTTATTTATTTATAATAATTCCACTTTTTATATCACATTAAGGCATGTAATAGATGCACAATTATAACTGTAAAATATGATTATTAATCAAAACAACACTGATCTTCATTTAAATTTTTTTTCTCATATTCTTTTCAAATTAATTTTTGTTATAACATGATTTTTTATAATACTTTTATATTTTATTTTAATACTTAATTCACACTTCATTGGCATTCATTTGCATTGTTTTTTTTTTCTAACTTAATTTGTGATTGTTTATTTGATTAAAAACTTAACAAGAAAAATACTGGTGTTTCTGTTGTTTTGAGAGAGGCTTAATTGTGTAATTATACTTGAATCTAACACGAAAATTTACTGTTTTGTGTTTGTTTGTTCACGATTGTGTTCTTGTAATAAGTTTTTGCATTCCATTTCTATTGTTATATAAAAATAAAAGAAAAAAAAATTAGATAAACATTAATTAAAATATAAAAATATTATTTGTGACCTTTTTCATTGTCATATGAATTTTTAATGAAAATGTTTTTAACGTATTTTTTTAACACTTGACATTGTTTCAGCCACATTCTTCAATTCAATTCAGAAATATTCTCATTACATTGCAGTACTTTCTACTGTAAAATAAATCAATTGAAAGGAAAGGAGCGAAACTTTCCACTTAACGATCATTACTTAACCTTTGAATCGTTCTCCATCCAAATTACAAGTTAGCTTATTCAAATTTCCCTTCATATTTAGGTTAAAAGTAATCGAAACTGAAATTTCTTTGTCTTGTAATTGCATCTCAATTCAAACTTAACTTTATCTAAAATTAGTTTTGATATTACTTGAAAATACAATAAAATAAGTAAAAAGGCGGTCAAACAGCTGCACCTTATTTTTATTTGTATTAATTTTTTATTTTAAAATCGTAAATCCTATAATGTGCATTACTATTAAAAATAATAATAATAGTCAAATGAGTTTTATTATATTAAATATTAACATGAATATTGGCTAAACATTATTTACAGAATTACGAGTCATGATCACGCTTTTAATTTTGTTTGAACATTTTAAAAGTGAATCAGTTTATTTTTTTTTATTTATATGAAAAATTTCTGTTCAATTTTTTTTTTAAATTGAAAGTAAGATAAGGAATTTGTTCAATGTATAAGAAAATGATAATTGATCATGCTCATTGATGTCAGTTGAAATTTACAACTATTTTAAATGTTCTTAACAGACCTGAAATTATTACAAATCAATGAATCACGTTTTATTTGATCTTTAATTAAACTTTTTAATGTTATAATCAGACTATTAAAGTGCATTTAATTTAAAAAATTATTTCGATGTTTTCATAACAGAAAAAAAAGTGAAATAGAGACCAGTTTGCATTGTAGGCTCACATAAAACACCCTTCAGTGCTGCTAGCAGACTTCACAAGTCTTAAATACTCGATTTTTTTCCAGAACCCGCTCAACATCCTAATTCTAAAAAGTGGATATCAATCAATGTATGCTATCTGGGTCTCATGTCATCTTAATTGTTGTTGTTGTTGCTATCAACCAAAATACAAAATTTTTCACGTGGATATTTGCACAAGATGAAGGATTTACATACTTATAAATGAAAAAATTCTTAAACAAAAAAGAGGACGTTCACAAAACACCTGGTAAAGGCAAATGAAGCAAAAATATGGCATAGTCGAGAACGATATCCAAGATCGGAACAGATATCTCCAAAAACTAAGAAGCTATCAAGCCAAATCTACGAACTGAGCATAGAAAAATCTATTGTATGAATACTCATCGACTTTAGTTCGGTTGACTTGAGGCAAGGCCGGAGAAGATGTGATAACAATCAAACTCAAAGGTAAGTTTTTGATCGACTGGATCGTACCTCCGATTTCCTATATTTCTCATGCACTACGTGTAAGTAAAGTAAATCCATACAATGAAATTTACCTCAAATGCACCTCCTTCTTTCATTCATTGGAACATTTCACCAAAATTCATAAAAATTTTACCAGACATTTTTTAAACTTATTTCGTTCAATTTAATTTATCTTTTCCTCTACAAAAATAAACCATTTCAAATCCATAAAAGTTGTAAACATAATATTCGGTGAATGTAATTTGCAAAAACTCATTAAATAAACGTGCAAAGTCATATTAATTTATTTGGAATTAAAACTCATTACGATTAATATTCACTCCTAACTTTCAACAAAAAAGGAAGTTAATTATTTGGAGCACCAGTCACTTATTTGAACTGTAACTTGAAATTAATTAATTACTATATTTAATGATGATTTTAAGATTAAATTTTAATTTTCTCTCAATTTTACGATTCATTTTTTATAATCTTTATAATTTTATTAGAATTAAATTTTTAATATCAATGAATGAGTAAGCAAATCATGTCACACCTTGATTCAAAGTTTCTCTTTGACTCTTAAAATATAAAAAATAATTTATAGAAGAAATTTGGTTCAAATCGAGTTTCTCTTCATTACTGCATTGATCATCTTCACATGACACATTAGTAAATGGTTGATCATCATTTTTTTTTTGCACAGTGTTTATAAAAATATTATATTACAACCCAGTTTCTTTCCATTTTAGTAAAAAAAATATAAATTATAGTGGTAATAAGACGTGTTTTATTTCACATACCTCTAATAACAAAACAAAAAAAGCTTTTGAAGAAATAAAACAAAAAAAACACAATTTAAAGTCATCATTATCACATCATCGTCATTAACCTTTGGAAATAGCACAATAAGATGCTGTGATTTGGGAAGTTTTTCTTTTTCAAAAGCTATTAAATTAGGATGAAATTCATATAAAAAAGTTGATAATGATTTTAAATTATGATCGTTTTGTTTGTCTTACAATTAGTCAAAAGAGAGATCAAATTTGTTTTTGTTTCAACCTGAACCTGTCAGTGGTACTTTCGAGCTAAATGTAAAATGTTCTTCTTATTTTAAATTTCATACAAAACAATTCTCTTCTCTTCTCTTCTCTTCTCTTCTCTTCTCTTCTCTTCTCTTCTCTTCTCTTCTCTTCTCTTCTCTTCTCTTCTCTTCTCTTCTCTTACAAAAGGAAGCTCTTACAAGTTCCTTGCCAATTATTTTCATTCAAAAGATGAATTCTCCATAGACCTCAGCAATCTCAAATTCCCAAAAAAAAGGTAACTTTTCAAAACAATCTCTTTAAATTCACCAAATAAATCCATCAAATAATAAAAAACGACATACGTAATTCCATTGTTTGAAACAAATTTTGAATTTCAATACAAATTTTATAATGATGACCAAATCTTTACAATAAACTTTTTTTTGTGTCATTTTACAACTTCTTTAAATATTTTTCTTCTACTACACACATCTAAAAAGTGTGGAATAACAATCAGACACAATAGACAGATTATTGTTTTGTCTTAATTTCACACCATTTTTTTCTTTTTTATAATTTTATATCCACACTTATATGTGAAATGTAATTTGCATAGAAAAATAACACAAGAATCACGTATTTTATTGAAAATTATAATCATAAAATACAACTAACATTATGATTCAGAAAAAAAACTTGAAATAATTTTCCATTTAAATTAAAATCTCCTTTTAATTAAAGTCATTGTAAGACGATACGCGAAATTTCAATTTAATTAAAATTAAAAATAATAATAAAAAGAAATTAAATGAAAAAAAAACTGGTTGTAACACTTTTAATTCAACTTTAATCAATAGAATGTATTTAAAACAACTTTCAATATCAATCTTTCAAAGCATGCATTGAATGAATTATTAAATGAAAGAGAATATTCAAAAAATGATTCGGACAATGATCAATTTTGATGGATATTGTTCTTTCATAATCATTTCCTTCACTTTCTTGTAATAAAATTTAAACCACACTTTTATACATTTTTTTTATTTTTTTTAAGTCAAGCATTTATATGTTAAAATTATACATGAGGAAGTCACCGTTATGCCTTTATATTCGAATATTTCTCGTATTTCTTGCTTTGGGATAGTTGTGTTCTTTTCTTGTACTTGTACACATTTAATATTAATAATAATAATGGGCAATGAGCACTTTACTTTCACATAACATTGAAACACTGTATTAAATGTATTGACTTACATTTTTTTTTTATTATTCTTACATTTAATTTGAAATTTTCCAGAAATTTTTGTTTGAATTTAAGATTTTAAGCCAATTTTGGCTTTTTTCTTTTATATTTAAAATACGATGCAATTAATTTACATTTTTTATTTGAATTGATTTATCTTTTTAAATTCAATTTTAAGTCAAATAAGCTTATTTTCAGAATACCGGGCAGGTAAAAAAACGTCTTATTCATTTAATTTCCGTTGAATGACTAAAGAAATGAATGAATCTCTTGTTACATTGAACAGTACACACAAATGGTTTAAGTGAGTATTGTAAATAAAATTTAAAAAAACAGGTTTCTTGCATCTAGTATTCTATTGTTAAAGAGATTAAAGTGCTTGTCTGTCTGTTCAATAAGTTTTGAACGAAACACTGACACCGTATAGCTCTATAAGACATCTATAGACATGTACAGGTGCTGAAAAGACAGAAAAGAGAGGAAAAGCAAACATTTTCTGACCAAAATTCGAAAATTCTTTGCTCGAACTTTCTGAACCCGTTTTCACTCAAAACTGTTCAGAATAGGGTCCAGATTTTCTTATTTTAAGGTTACAATGAAAATGCAGTTTTATGTTCCTTTAAAATATACTCCTAGTTTTCTTTTATTGTCTCTCATTACCTCAGATGCGCGGTTCGATTAATATACAGAAATTCTCTCGCAATCTCATTTCATTCAAACTAAACTTTTTTTAGTATTCAAAACCAAATAAAAATAACGGTCAAAAATTTCAAAAATTTATGTTGAATATCGAAAATTTATCTGTTGATAGAATATCCAACTTCTATAAACAGGGACGGATTTACAAGGGGACAAAGGGGGCCTCAGTCCCTTTAACGTCTCAAAATTTTTAAATGAGTATTTTTTTCACCAGACAGAACTTGAATTGTACAATAAGAAATCGCACCTCCCCATCCTCCTCAAAAAAAAATTCACATCCGTTCCTGGTCAAAAATTCATAATCTTCGAAACATATGACTTTACGACCATACATACCATTACATCAAAATTCATAAACAAAATATTTACTTTTTCATTAATTTTGATAAGACACAGAGCATTTCACATTTCAATTAGACTTAAATTAGATTACAATTCTATTAGAGATAACTTGACAATTAAATTTATTTAAACATTTTAGTCTAGTCTTGTCATAGAAACGAACGAGCACCAATCTTATCATGTCAGACGAAAACGAATTTAATAAATGTGTTAATATCATTAAAGACCATGTTGGAACATTTCCGGATTTTCCCAAGAAGGGAATCGTTTTTCGGTGAGTGCATTTTTTTATTACAAAAATTTCATTGAATTTAATTTTAATTTAAAACAGTGATCTCTTCACTGCAATGACAAATGGAAGTGCATGTCAAGCGATAAAACGAGCCTTGTTGCTGCATATTCAAAAATCGTGTCCTGATATCGATGTTGTGGTCGGCCTTGATGCCCGAGGATTTCTGTTTAGTTTGATGATAGCATCAGAACTTGGAATTGGGTGTGTTCCCGTGAGAAAAAAGGGGAAATTACCTGGTGATTGTTATCAATTCAAATATGAGCTTGAATATGGAACTGTGAGTCATGAAATTTCTTTTTCAAGGTTAAATTTTAACTTTATTTTTCCTTTAAGGACACGTTCGAGATGCAAAAAAATAGCGTGAAGCCTGGTCAAAAAGTTTTACTTGTCGATGATTTACTTGCAACAGGTGGATCATTAAATGCAGCTGCTAATTTGATTGAACAAGCACAGGGAAAAGTCGTTGAAGCTCTCGTAATCATGGAACTCACAGGATTAAAAGGTCGTGATAAATTGAAGGGGATGAAAGTCAATTCCCTCATTCAATATGACGATTAACCTGAGAAATTCTGTTGAAGATTTTAAATGCATTCCCATTTCGCTCAAATTAAACTAAATTTATTTAGCCTCAGGGTCAACGAAAAGACACACAAAGAAATCGTTATAATAATCAACATTGTTAAATTAAATAAAATAAAAATCGATTTATTTTTTAATCATTCACATTTTTATTACAAATTTTACGAAGTTCATTAAAAACGGCATCAGATTTCGCCTCTAGCATGCAATATTTTGTAATAAAAGTCTCGAAATTCTCATTTTGATTAAATTTTAAATGTAAAATCTCTTCTTTCAAACAATTTTGTAATTCAATGACAGATTTTTCTTTAAAAATTTGATCTGCAACCGAAATTTTACAATTCTCTTCAAATTCATTGATGAAAGTCCTTATAAGGGAAATGAGCTTTGTCTCGTCAGATACATAAATTTTAATTTTACCACATGAAAATGAACTTTTCTGATATCGGATCAATGTGCCTTTTAAATATCCTACATCTTGATAGACTAAAAATTGAGTTGATTTAATCGAAATTTGATCAGTTTCGAATGCTCCAATTTCATTTTCATTTAAATGTGTATTGACCTCGTGGTTTTCAATGAAGCTTTTAAATCCTAATTGATTGGTAAGAAATTCAATGAATTTATTGTGTGAAATTGAGTCCAAATTGTATGGAATGTCCAATTTAATGGAAATCGATGTTGATGTGATACTGAGAATGTCTAAAAGGGCTGAAATACAAAAAATTTAACGGTCATTTTGAATTAAATTTAATTTTTAACGGAAAAAATTACCATGCGATTCAAATTTAACCCAATGCTCGGTACTCAAAAGTTCTTTTTGTGTAATTGAAATATCCCCGAAATGGAGTTGAAGTTCATGTGATTCATTGATGTCATTGCCATTTATCTCATAATTAATGAAGCATTTCAAGGTAAGTTGTTCATGATGGGAACTGAGCAGCTTCTGTAAATTAATTAAAATTATAACGATTCCCGATTCTTCACTATTTAAACGTGCATTCTAAAAGAAATTGATATTAATTTTAAAATTTGCATTGAAATTTCATTCAAGGTCACCTCTGTTAGCAGCCATTCTTGTTCAAATTTTGGCTCACTCCCTAAATTTAAGTTATCTTCGATCTCCGATTCATTGTTCAAGGCTTCAAGTTTCCTTTTCAGTTCCTCAATTGAATGATAATCGTCTTCACATTTGTACAAACACGTTGAGTATTCAAAATCGTGTATTTCATTACAAATAACCGTTGATGTGATTTTATGGGCTACGAGTGGTCTGTAAATGGAAAAAAAAAATATCGGATAAGAATTTGATTAACAGTGCAACGATTTAACGCTGAATTTAAGTAAAATACCAGGCATTTCCACTATAAAAATGCATAACAGCCAAAAATTGAAGGCAACTCACTCAAACGAATTCCTCTCCGTTTCAAAATAACAACGCATGATCCAAAAATCAGTTGTTTCACTGTATGAATTCATAGAAAATACATAATTTTTGCCGGATTATGACACATTTCTACATAAACATGAATAAATATAAAAATAATATGCGATAACATTAAAATATGAATTGAAATACCCAAAGTTGACTCATTTCCTTTGAAATCTATTCACATACACACATCTCACGTCAATTGAATCAAAGTAATTACATAAAATGTGAGATTATTGCAGTCCAATTTGAAAAAAAAAATTAAAAAATATTAAAATAAAAAAAAAGAGATCATAACTCGTAAAATATTCCACGGTATATGATTTTTATTGATACGTTAATGAAAAATATCAAGTTAAACATGTATGACAAAAGAATAATTTTCTGCTTCAGTTTCATTATAATTAAATTTAATATTAAATGAGTTAAATTAATGTGTCAAAACTATTAATAGTGCTTTTAGCATCCAATTGTTAAAAACAAATTTTTTAGAACACATTTCGTAATTAATGGGTGAGAATGAAAAAAAATTCTTAATTAAATGTAATTGTAAACACAGTTCACGTGGTCTCATTTTGACACGGTTAAAGTTAAAGAATCACCGACCGCTGATGCAACTCAACAATTGGTGGTGTGCCGAGTGAGTAACCGAGAGAGAATCTGAGAAAATTCTCATTATAAATTTTCCGATTCTTAACATACGAATTGGAATTTCCATTCATGATACGTATGTTAGAGGAAAAGTGATGTGAAAATGTAGTTGAGTGAGTCAGGGCCTGGGCTGCTCCTTTCAGCACACCAATGACGGGCAAAGGGCTTAAAATTAATTTTTTGAATAAAATTCTGATTTTTTCCAAATGAAATTAAAATTTATGTCCCATTAAGAATAAAAATTTCCACATCACAGACTCAATGCGACACTTCATTCATAGAGAGACACACATTTTCTTTCCATACTCACACATAAACATACAACAAATGAATGGGAAGTTCTGCGCACGATTGTTATTTTTCCTTCATTCATACTCTCCATACACAAACACACACCCGCTTGTATTATATTTTTAAACTCACATATTTAAAATCGTATACTGAGACTGACAATCTTCTTCGAATAAAGACCAAACAGTAGTCTTGTACAGATATTTGTGATATTAACACAAGAAAACACTTTGTTTCCCTTTCAATTAACAAAAAAATACATAATATGAATAAGAAAAAATAAATTTGGTTTCTTTCGCAACAACAACAATAAATAAATTAAATTTCTCAAAATATGTTTCACGGAATAAAGTTTAACAAGAAAATTAAATAATTTAAAGACAATTTCCCAGAATTGACAATCAACAATTACACTAAAATTCAATGTTTTGTGAAAATTTAGTTATTTAAAGAAAAGTGTAAATCCATTCAAGGTATTAAACGATTACCATATTTTTCATGTAACAATCTTGAATTTTTCTTTAAATTTAATCATAATAAAAATGAAATGTGAATCACAACATGAAAAAGACGATTAATCAAATCCAAAATTAATCAAATATTTGTTTAATCATTCAATCAACAGACAACCCCAAATATAAATATTATTTAATGTATCAAATTAAAAATAAAAAAAAAATCATTCCGATACAATTTTTTGTCAATCTGATAAACTTTTATCAATAAATTGTTTAAGTGCACTCTTATAACTTAAAAAAAGATTAAACGTTTGATTTAATTTCATATCAATTTCATTCCAATCAATTTAAAATTTTGTGGTTAATAAGGTTTGGAATTTTAATTTTTTTTTTTTAAGTGGAATTGAAGTGAAAATTAAAAATAATAAAAAAAAGTATTCGATTGAATTGAATATGATAATGAGAAGGTCAATGTTGGGTCTTTTATATTTAATCTAATTAACGCGTAACTGTTTCATAATGAAATGAGGGTGCTTTACGAAAAGTTATGCGAATTGAAACTAAGAAAAAACTGGTTTTATTTCGTTGGCACTTCCAACAATTTATGGTCATGGTCGGTAATCACTCATAGCACCTTTTCATTTCATCGTCGTATATCGCTTTCAATTGATGGACACCACGATAAAGTTCCAATAACTTCCTCAGAAATCGTCTAAACGAAAGTTTCCGCCTGTTTTTACCTGCCAGTCCAGCTAGGAGTGCATTTTGATCCACATTGGACTCATTTGATGATGCTGGCCCTTATTTAAATTGCATCTAACGGGTCTGTTCTAGTTCAGCTAAATCAATGGCTTCTTAAATTACAATTAAAAGATAAATTTTTTATGCAGACGTTCATTAAATTGTTGATTGTAGTCCAGTTCCGCCATCTGGTGGAGATTAAAGTTTCTTGTATGATAAGTATTAAACATTATTAAACAGTATTTTAAGTATTTTATTTTGGATCACTTGTATCACTCAGTCCAAGCTTGTAGAGCAATAATTTATTTTTAAAGTTCAGTTTAGATCACTGATTGATGAGCGGATATAGAATTTAAACAGCACTATTTGTTTTTTGTATGACATGGTCGACGTGATGTTTGAATATGACTTAAAAGGAGTTGTGCACCATTGTGTACTCTTTTTGGCTATTTTATAGGTCATAATGCAATTTCTCTTGTTCTACCGTTAGTAAAAAACATTGCCTGGCTTTTTTGCTTGTTGCGAATTATTTTCCATTTCTATAAAAGTTTGGGTAACCTGGTGGTCCCTTTGGGGTTCTCAAACTCTACAAAGTTAGGTATTTCCAATTTGATCTTTATTTTTTCAATAATTTTAATTTACACTTTAATAATTAATTTTGCGTCTTTGCACTTTGGTTGTCTATACTCGACTGATCTTTCTTTCTGTCTTTTGGACCGATGTCAACCAAAAATGTAAAAATCATGGTGAATCGTAATCGTTAGATTCATAAAATTATCATTATGAAAAATAAATTAAAATTTTTAAAACTTACACATTTGCTTTAGGCTTAGGCTTGGAAAACTCCCCCAGGTTAAGAATGTGCTTCTATTTTTCCAGCTCCGCTGTGTAATTCGCACAAAAATCCAAAAATTCTTCTTGAGAAATCTTTCGAAAAGCCTCCTCTCCAATCAATCAATATAATACTTTTTTTTAATCCGATATCTTAACTCAATTGTAGTATTTTATAATACCAATATCTATTTTTGTTTTTTCTATTATTATTGTTATTATGAAATTACTTAAAATTCAATTGGACATCACCAGTATCCGATTTGAATCTATTTAACCGACATATCCACTAATAAAAAATAAAAATTAAAAAAAAATAATCACACACGTAAAATATCGTCATCAATGAATGGCCATATCACAGTACAGACACATTCACACATATGACGATCAATTTAAAATCATTAATATGTAAAACGATTTCTGATGTCTATCGAATCAAGTAAATAAAGCAGCTAATAGTTTGTTGTCTGTAAAGCATTATATAAGTGTATCAAAGGTTGTACTATTAAACAGTGAGAATACAGTTGTTTGGATGTGAAAATTTTTGCGATAGAATAATAATTAGCTTAATAGTGGTTTGGAAACAGAACTATTGTGACGCTGTAGCTGTTATGCTAATTAAATGAATGTGATTACCTTATCGTGTTAAATTTTGTTTATTTTTGTGTTTAATTCTGACATGAGATGACTCACAGTTGCAGGTCAAATGAAATTTATGTGAAATTCATATGAAATAAACTTCTGATTACTTTTACAAACAATTTGCGCTTCCAATATAAACAATATTAAATTTTACCATGGATAGAAGAAGAAACATCTTGTTTACATAATATCTAACTCAATATTATTTTTTCGTCTACTGTATTTGGTTCGTTGATTCATCAGATTGTTTATTATTTGATATGGTCAAAGTGTATAATTTCTGGTTTATGTCTTTTTTACGTGTCTTTATTTGTTTATTTATTTTGAATAACTTGATGTTTGTCAAAATCTGGATTTGGATTTGATGAAACAAGTTTAATATTTATTTAATGATCTTTTTCACATGTTTCATTTCATCTGACAGTCTCGATATACACTGAAAGCTTATATTGCCCTGTAAAACATTTCATAGGGCTACACGCGAGACTACACGAGTGAATTCAATTGTCTTTTTTTTTTGTTTAAAATCGAAAATGTTTTACTCTGCACACGTCTCGTGAGCTAGAAAAAAATGCGATTTCCCGACTAATTCAGGGAGGATTCAAAGAAATGAATTCAACTTACAGTGTAAATTAATTCTGGATTTTTTTGTCTTAAATTCAGATTGTTTATTAAACTAGTTTAAACATTTTAAATTTTGCACATCAAATATCGGTCCCAGTTCTGACCAAGCAACCTAAGCATCGCATCGCCAATCACCGTCTAAACCAATTTTTTTCTTGTTTCATTGAATTGGATTCCTTTCACTCCCTTCTCAGCCTGCTACAGAAAGAAAATTACAATTTAAGTTTCCCAAAAGCAAATAATTGATAATGACGTTCGATTGTGGTCTGATTTTAATGTTACATTGTAAGGAAATACATTTATAATGCAATAAATTCCAACAAAATACAAAAAAAAAGAAGATTATAATGAAAAACGATCAACTTTTATTTGTTGACATGCAATCGTTAATGATTTGTATAATGATGATATGATGTGTGTGACCTCCCTAAAGTCATATCATTTATTGATCATAAAAATTTTATTGATGAAATGGAAATTTTCTTTGAGACCATGCAAAAACTTTTCACGAGTATGAATATAATAAAAATCTGTTAAAATAAAAATAGAAACTGAACAGAAAAAAAAAACACAAAAAGTTAAAGACAATTAGCATAAAAAAACTGTGGATATATTTTCACAAATATTTATTAAGTTAAATGTTCATCGACGAAACAGAACAATAGTAATTTGAATAAATTATCAGTGAATTGTAACAATATTCTACATAATTTATTATAAAGAGTAAAAAAAGTGAGTTTTAAATGAAAAAATGAGAAATTCTAACAACTGAGCGGTTTAGAAAAATGCATTTTGATGATACTCGTTTCATTGAATTAAATTAACATTTACTAGCAAAGTCCATAGAATACAATTTCACTTGACATTTCATTTGACGTTTATTTTCTATAGAAGCACATACGGAAACTTCAAAACTTAGTACAAACGTCAAAATGAATGAACTTTTATAGACTTAACCCGTTAATTTTAAAAATCCGCCATTTAGAAATATCTTGTAAAGTCCACCATTTTGAAACTTTTTTAAAAAAACCGTCATTTTTAAAAATTCCGAAAGTCTGGTATTTTAAGCTTTTGATTATTTTCAGGCTCTGAAGACTTTGGAGCCCAATCCCTGGGCTCCGAACTCAAAACTAATAAGTAATCTTAAAGAAAAAACCCAACCTCGCTCCGATGGACCATTGCGGATTTATTGATAGCGATCAATGTCAAAGTGACGGTGAACAAATCGTCCATTTTTCTTACGAAATGCAAAAAAATTGCACGACTTTTTTTTATTTAGTTAAATCGAATAATCAATATGGGCACCCATTTTTAAGAACCTTTGATAACTCAAAAAATAATTAGGCTTTTTTGTTAGACTTAACCTCGATTTTCTCGAAAATGTTGTATGAGAAAGTTGTAGTTTGAAAAATTCTATTGTATCAAACGGGACGAGAATTTTTGGAATATTTTGAAGTCAAATTTGGTTTTTATGGGTTAAAATGGTCAATACATTTCAATTTCAGAGGATCCTTGCTTCAATACACACACCTCCCTCTCATACACGGACGCAAAAAGCGACTTCACTAGCGCATTTCACATTAAAATACATTCAAAAAAAAATATTTAAATTCTGATTCCGGTGAAACGTTTTTGCTACCATGTTAACAGTTTTTATCAACCAATTCGATAAAACCCATTTTCAAACAAATAAATATAAATAAAAAACCAGTAGAACATTTCATGCGAACATGATTATTAATATTTTCTTTTTTTTGTATTGTAAAAAATCATATCATATCACAATTTTATACAGAATGATACATTTTTTTCATATTTATATCATTTATTACAGAAAAACGAGTGATCAACAACCAACAAAAAAAACAAAAAATACAATGAAACATTAGAAAAGTGAAAATAAATGAATGGCAAAATTGGGTGTCAGTGTTCAACTGTCACCAAAACAATTGAGAACAATTTTCAGCATCAGGCCTAAGTAAAAATTATAAATCAAATCGCACCCAACGGGAAATCACATGAAATCAAGTAACACAACTTGTGGTTGCATACCACAATGCCGGATCCTAAAACGGTGTTTTTTATTTTTTGCAACAATTTCAATTCTGCCATTTGGCCTAATTTACATGTTATCAACAAATGATGGTAGTTATCGAATAAGCAAGCATTATGAGGTAAATATTGTTCGGAAAATTTTATCTTCAAATTAAATTTGAATTTCACAGTTCAGTTCAAGCAATAATTTTTTTTTTTAACATAGATATTCTAATAAACCAACTAAATTAAGGTTAAAGTACGTGAACATACACGAAAAAGTTTATGAACCAAATTCACCAATCAAATGATAATATGAAAAAAAAATATATAAGAATATTAAGGCACGTCTAAAAAATTATACGAATTTGATTGAAAAATCAATACAATCCAAAAAGGAAAATGAAAATGAAAAAAAAACAACAGAATAGATTGCAATATGCCTTTGACTGACTAATATTTATGAGAACATGACAGTTAAAGAATAAAAATTTTATATCACACCATTTGAAACAGGAAACAGGAAAATTTTATGTATTCAAAACGGAAAATGAATGACTTTTTTAAGTATTTCACATAAAAAAACGATTTCTGGCCAACCACTCATTCCAAATAATTTGTGAAATTTTGTCCACATGGCCTCCAGTCATGATTTTTTATCTATTTCACATTCATTTAACATTAAATTCAGCATTTTCGCAAGTTAAATGTCCAATTTCATTAACGATGAATAAAATTAAAGTAACTTTAGTGGAAAATTATTTCCATGTATGAAATTTTTCTACATTAAAACATGATGATTATGGAAGTGTGATATTCATTCACATTAACTGACAACATTCATTAATAACAATGGCAATACAATTGAAATGAAATACAAAAAGGAAATTAAAATGAAAGGAAAGAATGAAAAATACTTGCGTGTTAATTTATCATTTTTCCGTTTACTTGTCATCATCATTTTCATTTATTTTTTAGTAGGAATTTTATATTTTATATGATGATTGTTTAATTAAAGGTTATATTTTACTGCATTTTAACAACAAACATGTTTATTGACCCACCCTAATTATTTAACTGCCCTCACTAGATTTAGTTGAAAAAATTATTATCATTTGTATTGTTTTCTTGTAAATTTTTTTTCGATGTTTTATTGTAGGCCGTTAAATTTTGAACACGCACATTTCACATTTAATACAAATTTTTTCTTTCTTTGTGTGTTTTAGATTGAAAATGATACATTTGAATCACATACACATCGAATGGCACAAAAGTCGTTTCCACCTGAAATGGAAGAAAGAATTGAAGAACGAATGAATTTAAGGTCATCACGATTAGCGGAGAAGTGTTCATATTATGGTTTGGATGTGCATGGTAAGGGAATACCTAGTTTGAAATGTCCTATGAATGGAAAAAAAGTTGTGAAATTAAATTTTTAAGGCGACGCTGCACGGTCGCTTGAAAATACGACCAATGTAATGCGATCTGTTGTTTTCCGGGCTCCAAAACACGGTTTTTCAGTAAATTTGATCAGTTCCAAACTGTGATAAGTGAAAAAAATGTCACTTATCCTGAAGAGACCCAATTTTTAAGGCGTCGCTTTGAAATTTCGTATAAGCTTTTTTTTAATTCATAGGACATTTCAACACAGTTAACAGAATTCTCAGTTGAATATGAATTAAATTGTTTTTTTTTTTTACAGGAAATGATTCGTTACACAAGCCAAATGCCTGGGAATTCCTTATCAATCACAAACATCATCTGCTTTGGTGTAACGTCTTCAAAGCAGCCTCCACATCATGGATGTACAATTTCAATGTACTTGCTGGATATTCACCTGAATTTCTAAAAAAAACAAAATTAGTACCTTTAAATTTAGCACGTAAGAAATATCCGCGTCCAAGTGTTGATGAGCTAATTGAGGCCCAAAATGGCTCAATCACATTTCTCATTGTCCGTCATCCCTTTGAACGTCTCCTGAGTGCGTATCGTGACAAATTGCAATTTGCTCTTCCACACACATTTCATGCGGCACTCGGCCAGAAAATCATCCGTAAATATCGTGAGAAAAAATATCAACTGAAACCCGGTAAATATGCAATTCGATGGCCGACATTTGGAGAATTTGCCGAATTCCTCATTCACGAATACAAGGCAAAGAAGGAGCTTGATATGCATTGGACACCAATTACAACATTTTGTACACCGTGCCAAGTTAAATTTGATATAATTGCCAAATTTGAGACACTGGATGAAGATCAACAGTATTTAATACATAAAGCAAGTCTTTCACATCTCATTTCACCACAATGGAAAAATAGTGGTAAAGGTAAAAATACCGCAGATTTACTAAAAAAATACTATTCAACGTTGACACAACGACAAATAAGGGAAATATACGAAATATTTAAATACGACTTTGAACTATTTGGCTACGATCCACAACCGTATTTTGAAATGGCTCAAGCAGATTACAGCACAGTCGATTCAGCTGATTAACGTCACAGGCAAAAAATTTATTCAAATAAAATAAAATAATCACGTATATTTCTCATATCCACTAATAAAATAAAAAAACTTGGAGCTAGTCTAGACTTAAAAAATAATAATAAAAAAAAATAAATACAACAATTGTGATAATTCAAACTTCAATAACTACAAATAATATTAAAATAATAATAATTATATTAATTTATACTATTTAAGCTTATATTTAAATTTAAATTAAAAAAAAAATCATAGAATTTAACGCTAGAAAAGTTGATTGCGTCCGTATTTACTGTTTTATTTCTATTTTAAAGAAATTATATAGAAAAAAAAAAGTTAAAACTTAAAATGATGATAACAAATTTATCAATTAAAACTATTTTTAAGATCTTATTAAGGAAAAAAATGAACTCTTTGGAACCAAATCAAGTAGGATAGAGAAATTTTCAATTATAGAATGAACAAAAAAAAGTTGATTAAAAAAAATTAAAATAATAATAAAAAAAAATTGTATTCAAAACCAAAGAAATATTAAACTTTTATTATAGTAACCTAATGATAGACGAATCTGATGCTTTACTTAAAAAAAACTGTTAAATTTCAAATAAACTGAAAAATGGAAATTGTTCGGTTCTAATCGAAGTATGTTACCATATCAATATTTTTCAAGGGCGTCTCAGAGCGTAAAGTGAACGTGACAAAAAATTGCACTCATTACACTTATAAGGCGCCTTTGGAAATTTTTTATTCTCTTTCTTCTTCTTACTAACCACACTCAATAAAATGCACTTATACCGTTTTTAGTTAAAAATAAGCACACTGTTCAATTCATTAGATTTCCAGATCAAAGAAATTGGATATAAATTTTAACAATTAACTTGAAAAATGTGTAAATTCAATAAAATCAGTACAAATAATAACTTTAGCTGTTATGCAAAATATGGCACGTGAATGGACAATGTTCTAACTTTGCGAACCTGGAAGTGCATCAAAGAAATTCGTTGACACGTATTTTGAGAATATTAGCTCTAACTGGGTACCTAGATAAAATTTGACAGTTCATTTTGCATAGATACACATACGGAAATGTCAAAAATTCTGTACGTAAATAGTGATTGTCAAACTTCTATCTGCGTACCTAGTTAAAATTTGACAATTCATAATTACGTACAGAATTTTTGAAGTTTGCGTATGTGTATCTATACAATATGAGCTGTCAAATTTTATTTATTAACCTCTTAATGGCCAAACCCCCAGACACGTGTCAATTTATTTTATACATTCATAGTTTGCATAGTCAACGCTTTGTCCAAGAATGAGAGGTGCAATTTTGTATTTCAGTGGAATCTTTTATCAAAAACATAACAGCTTTGTTCCTTATGTGATGAAAAATTGATTAAAATTCAAATGAAAAATGAATAAATATATACAATAAAAACAAATAAAAGTTAACATGCCTTTGATATGTAGAATTGAGTATCGGAGCTCCTATGACTAAAAACCCATTATGAATTCGCTTCCAACTATTTGCATAGGGCACTAAAACAACTTTTTCCAGTTGGTTATCACTCCTTAAACATTTTGGCACAAATTTCAATTTATCACACGCATTTTGATACAAATTTGAAGATGATTCCCCTGCTTCGACACTTTCTTTCCTTGTCTCATCAGCAATTAAATGTATTTTTTGAAGCACTTTTTCAAATGAGGGCAGTTCATCCTTTTCACATGAATCATCATCAGTGAAATTCTCTGTGATGATTGGTTCAATTTCATCTTCCAATGAAATTTTTACTCGAGCTTTGCCAGTATCTTCTGAATCTTGTATCAAAATTCCTTGGACTTTAACGTAAGTTTTGATTAATTTGAGCTGATTTTGACGTTGAATTACAAATAATTTGTGATCCACTTTAATTAAATAAAAAATATTCCGGTTCAAATTTTTGTAGGAAAAAAATATGTGAAATTCAATGTTAAATGTTTTATTATTTTGTGGTAAGTCGAGTGATAAGACATTAATTACACCAATTTCACTGATTTCAAATAAAAATCCGGATTTATCGATGAGAATTGTATTAAATGTAAATGGATCGGCACGAATCAACCGAGTAAAAATAGAATTTTTTAATAATTTTCTTGGAATCGTGGGATTTTTTGTTGTTATCATTTTAGCGCGCGCGATTATTTTTATTGAACTGTATTTTTTTGAATGTACTTTGATTTCGGTCCTTTGTTTCATTGCAAAAAAATTTTAGTTACAGGCATTCGCTGATTCAGCATCTGTCAGTTTGACGTTTAATTTTTAAAAGCAAAACAAAAACAATTGAAATTTTTTTATTCGACGGAAAAACGACGAAATTAATTTATTTTAATTTTATACAATTAAAAAGTAGTAAATTATTGGTAACTATTTAGATAAATTTGTAAATATTCTTAAATTATACGAATTTATTAGTAAAAATTGATGAAAGAGCCGTTAAATTGGTCTTGAAAAGTAAAGAGAAAAAAAATGAACCAAGATGATGAAATAACAAAGACCGTGCTGGTGACGCATGAGGTCAAGGCACCCGATAACAACATTGAAAAGGCGAAGGAATCTGAAAAAGTTTGTGTTGCAAGTGCAGGTAGGAGGAATTTGGATGATATTTGTGACGTCAATCGCTATACAATTTCATTTTTGCTTGAATTACGTGCTAAATGTTTAACCATACGGGATGAACTGAGATTTAAATTAGTCGATTTTAAAATTCTCACTCATTCCTACCCCAATAATGTTGAATGTGATGTCCGACGTGGTGCTGGAATTTCAAAACATATCTCACACATAACACCTCTTTTACATTTAGATATGTTTATAGATGAGGATTTGCATCGAATTGTGGCGAATTATCAAGAAATACGAAATGTGGCACAAAATGGAGCACAAAAGTGGTTTTCAAAGGAATCGGATTGGATTAAAAGTAAACCATCTTCAAGTCAAAAAACGGAGAAAAAGCAAAAGGATTACTTGAAGGATTTAATGAAAAATAATAAGCCTATAAATGGGTTGATTTCAGTGACAGCTATTGAAGAAGAAATGACTCGTGCAGCTAAAGCAGAATACCTGAAGAAACAAATAAGGCAAAATATTTCAATTGTCAATGATAAAATGGATAAATTGAAGAATGCCTTCAAAAATAAACAACCACCACCGATTATCGCTAACCCTGCGCCAAGTACTTCAAAGGAACCATCAAAATCAAAAAATCGCACAGAGTCCCAAAGCTCAACTTCATCGAAACGTAAATCAAAGGACAAAACTGCAAAATCACAAAAAGATCGCGTTCAACAACCACAACTTTCAATCAATAACAGCCCCATTACAAAAGAAGCGTACCTGATTCTATCCCTCCTCTCCCTCCAAAATCCAGTTGAGCGTGAACAGTATTTGATTAAAATCGCGAAGGAACGTGAACTGCTTCAAAGAAATCCAGAAAATAATGTGATCTCACTGAATCCGAAATATGGAGGCATTTTCCCTGTAATCAAGAAACAAGCGCAACAAAATATTGACCAAATGGCTCCTTGTGTCTTGCAAATTAATGGTGATCGGAAAAAAGTTGGCAATAACAATGAAAATGCAGCGGGTCGTAGTAATGAAAGGAAGAATTCCTCATCAAATAATGGTCAAGTAAGTGTTTTTTTTTTGCATTGAATTTTCTCTTAACCATTAATTAAAATATAAATTTAACCAGGTAACGGACGAAAATAAAAAGCCAAAATTCAAACCAGACACCATCAAAAAAGAGCTGTCATATCAAGAGCAAGTAATGCAAATCGTGAATGAAGTTGAGGAACTGCCCAAAGATCTCTTTAAATTGAAACACAACTTCCGAATGCCCAAACAGCCACTCAATGAAGAGATGTATCAAGAATATATCGATAAATTTGTCAAAACTTTAGTGGATCAAGGTGCTGGTCATTTACATGAAGGCGAGATACGGATCAATTCAAAAAATTACACGCAAGCTTTTGTGTGTGACAAGGAAACGCGAGATGTCTTCATTGGAACCCCTTGTCTCCGCAGATTTGCACTTCAAAGTGATTTAGTTCAGATTTACGTGCATCACGGCATTGAAGTCGAAGTTCCCGTTACAACAGAACTTTTAAATGACTCAAGTACACTTGAAGAGACTCCCATTGAAAATGGCGTTGAAAATGAACCGACTGTGATTAAACCGAAAAAATTGGGATTTGTTACCAAAATATTGGAGAAGCGAAATAAACGTACTTGTATTGGAACGTTTTCGGATAAATTTTCAAAGGAGTTGAAAAGTGCACGATTTGTACCGAGAGACGTAAAAATGCCAATTATTCATATTCCAAAACAGAATTGGCCGAATGCACTTTTACTGGAAGATCCAAAGGATGTGGAAAATATTGTTTATCTTGCGGAAATTATTGATTGGAAAGGTGATCGCGCAATTGGAAATATTTTGAAGCCGTTAGGGAAATGTGGTGACCTTGAAGTGGAAAATGAAGCTATTTTAGTACAAAATAATTTAGATATCACCCCATTTTCAGAGGAAATTATCAAACAACTGCCATCATCTCCTTACATAATTCCCGAAGAGGAATTCGCCAAACGTAAAGATTTACGTAACATGACAATATTCACAATTGATCCACTCACCGCACGTGATTTGGATGATGCCCTTTCATGTCGTAAGCTAGAAAATGGAAATTATGAAATTGGAGTCCACATTTCAGATGTTTCATTTTTCCTGAAAGAGGGATCTGATCTTGATAACATTGTGAAAGAAAAGGCGACCACAATCTACATGGTTGATAATGTGTATCATATGTTACCAAAACCCCTTTGTTTCCTCTGCTCATTACTGCCAGGCGAGGACAAGCTCGCTTTCAGTGTATTTTGGGAAATGAATGAAGATGCGAAAATTGTATCGACCAGATTTGCACGCACCGTCATCAATTCATGTACACAATTCGCATATGAGCATGCACAAAAAATCATGGATATGGCTGATGATGCGCCATTAGATGAAAAGGACTTCCCTCAAATATTCAATAATGTTAAATTGAATGAAATTCGTGATATTATTAAGATATTACAAAAACTAGCAGCTAAATTGCGTAAGGCACGCATGGATAATGGTGCACTTAAGATTGACCAGCCCAAATTGAGCTTTCGCTTAAATCCCGAAACAGGACGTCCCATGAGTTATGGCGTGTATGAGTTGAAAGAAGCGAATCGCATGATCGAAGACTGGATGTTGCTAGCAAATTGTACAGTTGCAGCTTTTATTTTTAAGTTTTATCCCAAACATAGTATTGTACGTGGACATTCACATCCGAGTGATAATTCGATGGATAATTTGGAGGGGATGTTAAAGAAATTTGATCTAGTCTTGAATGGACGTGGTTCGAAAGAGTTACGAGATTCAATGGAACAAATAATTATGGCGAGTGAATCACCTGCCGGAGCAAGAACTGTCATGAATGTGCTGTTATCGAAACCGATGCAAAGAGCCAAGTAAGATTAAATTTTAAAATTACATTCTCAAATTTTATTAAAAAATTTAATTTCAGATATTTTTGTAGTGGATATGCTACAAAACCAGAAGACTTTTATCACTTCGCCCTCGCAGTCAAAATTTACACTCATTTTACGAGTCCGATTCGGAGATATGCTGATGTAATGGTACATCGCACTCTCGCAGCAGCTCTCAAGTACACAGAACCAAGTACACGCACCACAGAAGAACTTCAATCCCTTGCCGGTATCTGTAACATGCAAAAATGGAATGCAAAGAATGCTGGTGATGAGTGTTCTGAACTTTATTTCCGCACTTATTTAAATGAAGTTGGCAGTATCAAGGCACGTGCTGCCGTTATCGCAATGGGAACATACAGTTTGGAGGTTGTCTTGATGGAAACTGGCCATACAATCAAAATTTTCTACAAATATCTGGAACCCGATACAATTATCAAACCCCAATTGGGCGAAACAAAAATCACAAAAGTTTACATTTGGTGGCCCAAGGAAGAAAATATCAAACCACGTAAAATAACGTTATTCAGTGAGTTGAATGTCCAAGTTACAACTCAAAAAATGAAGTTAGCCATCAATAAAGTATTCCCTTAAATTTTGACCAATTTTTTTT
This sequence comes from Culicoides sonorensis, assembly GCA_900002565.1. Classification (NCBI taxonomy): domain Eukaryota; kingdom Metazoa; phylum Arthropoda; class Insecta; order Diptera; family Ceratopogonidae; genus Culicoides; species Culicoides sonorensis. The sequence goes on along the minus strand of LN483401.1, from coordinate 154,747 downwards.
TTAATGTAAATGAAAAGAAAAAAACAAATATTTTTAATAAAAATTTAATATTTAGAGAAAAAAAATTACAATAAAACATGAAACACGTTATGAAATTGAGATAAAAATGAGAGAGAAAAAAAAACTCAACTAAAATTAATAATAATAATAATAAAAATTTTGAAAAGAAAACATTAAATTTAAATGAAAGTAATTTTAGTTCTTGTTTGATTAACTTGCCACACATTAAGTTCTTCGTACTCCTCTAAACAGGCATCCACTTGATCTGGTTTGAATCCTTTGGTGGTGCAGCGATCCATTACCTCGGATACTTTAACGGTTTTACTTTGTCCGGCCAATTCACGTACAAGAGCGAATATTTTATCTGAAGTATTTGGAATGTGAGTGCGTCGTTGTTCTTGTGTCTGATTCAATGAGTCTTTTGACATTTCAAGGAGACGTAACGCTTCAGCTACATCGTCCTTTTCAACTGAATCAGCTAAACGAAGGCGGGCAAGTGCAGTTGATAACCGGAGAATTCCAAGTAGATTTCTAGGTGATGTGAAAGTCATGTCACGATTATTTCGAGCTTCGCGTCTCAATTCAACATAAGCTCCTACAATGTAATCTGTAAGTTCATCCGGAATTGCTGGATTCTTGCGTTTACACAACGAAATATAACGACGCATTAAATTCATGTCCATTGTTTTGACATTCGTTTGTGGTTGGACACCATGTTGATGCACATATGTGATATGTTTTGCGAGACGTAAATCATTGTCACGATCTGGCTTGTCTTGAATGAGCCAAAGCAGGTCAAAACGTGAAAGAAGAGCTGCTGGTAACTGAATATTTTGTTCAATTGTGCGACGTGGATTGTAACGACCAAATGCTGGATTTGCAGCGGCTAAAATTGAGACACGTGCATTGAGACAAGTCATAATTCCCGCTTTTGCAATACTGATTGTTTGTTGTTCCATGACTTCGTGAATTGCAGTTCGATCTGCTTCCGCCATCTTGTCAAATTCGTCAATGCAACACACACCCATATCGGCAAGGACTAAAGATCCACCTTCGAGAATCATTTCTCCGGTGTGAGGATCTTTCATTACAGCAGCAGTTAAACCAACGCCTGATGAACCACGTCCAGTTGTGTACTGGCTTCGTGGAGCCAGGCGATCAATGTAACCAAGAAGTTGGGATTTTGCAACACCAGGATCTCCCATCAAACAAATATTGATGTTACCACGGATTTTCATTCCATCAGGACGTTTATCGACGCCTCCAACCAAAAGCAACAACAAAGCTTTCTTTACATCCAAATGACCATAAATTTCTGGTGCAATACTGCTGGCTAATCGTGTATAGAAATCATCTTGTGATAACTCGGCCAATTCAGCTGCTGTCAATTCAGCACCCAATTCACTTTCATCAGTTTTATTCAAACATGCGATTCTGTGTGCTTCCAAATATGTGTCAGACAACAATCCAGATACCATTTGTCTGAAACCGGATCGTACAAGTGGAAGGAAGATTCCTGATACAATTACATGGTCACCAGGTTGACCAATCCGAGTGTTTTCACCACGACACAAAATCGTTAATGACCGTGGAATGTGACCAACTGGAACTTGATCACTATGTTCCTGGATTTTAATTTCCTGGAATTTCATAAATTTCGAGCCTCTTGTTTGCAGATACAATCGTCCTCCTGATTTATTGACACGACAATCTTCACTGGGACAATCTTGAACGGGCATGAAACTCAAACTATTTACGGGCTGATATGTTTCGGCACCACAACGATCACACGTATAAGTGGCCACAATCATCATGGGTTTAACTTCAGTTGAGCGCGTCACAATGCCACGAACTGTCACAAGTTTGCCCATATGTTCGGCTTTAACATCACGAATTGCAACGGCTTTTTCCTTGCTGGGTGCCTTGAAATAAACTTCAAATCTCTTCATGAGTTCTTGTGGAAATTGATTTCGGGCGTCACGATCTTCATTGATGCGTCTATTTCGGGACTCCATTAACATGCGATGCTCAATGTAAACATCAAGCGAATCTTTAGCAATCACATCACGCTCTTTGTATGTGGGTAAGAGCTCAAATATTACATCAGAGAAAATTGAGATGTAACGACGTGTATTGGCGATTATATTTTCAGCTAACTCTTCATCTTGTTCGGCAACATCGTCAAGTTCAATTGTAATGGCGACCTATGAAATGAAAGCAACGTATTTTTTCATTATGAATCAAAATATAGAGCTCAGTTCAAAATGTTACCTGTTCACGATGAGCCAATTTATTTAATTGACTTGCATATTTGAAAGTTTTCTTGCCATCATCATCAGTCTCACAAAATTCGACCAAAAAAGTCTTGATGTTTTCTGTGAACCAAAATCAGATTTAACAAATTTATTAGTTTATAGCTCAAAATTCAATTTACCTCGATCAGAAGCATATCCGTCTTTAGCTACCATCTTTATAAAACTTTAATAATATTTTAATTTAATTAATTTTCACTGCAAATATTTTTATTTGATTGAATTTTATTTCGTTTATGTTTGATCAGGACAAGCAATCGGTTAAAGTGGCGCGAAAAAGCATTAAATTCCCAGTCAATCAAAATTCGTGTAATGTCAAAATTTTTGACGTCTCTGTGTTGTCACGTTTGATAGTTCTTTTCGAATCCATCTTTTTTGGTAGGTGCTTTGCCATCGCAGTTTTTCCCTAAATTTTCATTGATTTTCAGTGTTTTCCAAAGTAAAATAATGTTTCAAGTGTAAATGAATGTACAGTGAAAGGATTGAAATTTAAATTGAGTCCTCAAATGTGATTTTTAATGTGAAAAAAGTGAAAAATATAGCGCCACGTGCATATACACACATTTGTGCGAATGTTTTGTACAGATGACCATGGTTTATATTGATGCATAATTTTATGAAAATTATTTTTTTGTTCATTTGAAACGTTATTCTACATTGGATTTTAAAATTTTGGTGATGAATTGAAATTTAATGATATTTTTAAATTTATTTTCAGAAAATAACCCAAAAAAATGGGACGTGTGATTCGTGCACAACGTAAGGGAGCCGGTTCCGTATTTACTTCCCATACAAAGAAACGTAAGGGAGCACCCAAATTTCGTCCATTGGACTTTGCTGAACGTCGTGGCTACTTAAAGGGTGTAGTAAAAGTAAGGAAATGTTCTCATATTAAATTTATGGTTAGTTGAAATGTTTCATTTCTTTGTTCTAGGAAATTATCCATGATCCAGGTCGTGGTGCCCCATTGGCTGTAGTCCATTTCCGTGATCCATACCGGTACAAGACCCGCAAGGAGCTCTTTGTTGCCGCTGAAGGCATGTACACCGGACAATTTGTCTATTGTGGCAAAAAAGCCCAACTTCAAATTGGAAATGTATTGCCAGTCGGTTTGATGCCTGAAGGTACAATCATTTGCAATTTAGAAGAAAAAACTGGTGATCGTGGCAAGTTAGCTCGTACATCTGGCAACTATGCTTCAGTTATTGCACACAATCCAGATACACACAAGACTCGTGTGAAATTGCCATCTGGCGCAAAGAAAGTTATTCCATCATTTAACCGTGCTATGGTTGGTATTGTTGCCGGAGGTGGTCGTATTGACAAACCCATCTTGAAGGCTGGACGTGCCTATCACAAATATAAGGTGAAACGTAACTGCTGGCCAAAGGTACGTGGTGTTGCTATGAATCCTGTTGAGCATCCTCATGGTGGTGGTAACCATCAACATATTGGTAAAGCCTCGACAGTCAAACGAGGAACTCCTCCAGGTAGAAAGGTTGGTCTTATTGCTGCTCGTCGTACCGGTCGTATTCGTGGTGGTAAGGGAGATGAAAAATTAAAGGAAAAGGACAAGAAATAAGCCACATAAATAAAAAAAATTACAAGAAACAGTAAAATCAACACTGTTACTGAAAACCACTACAATTGATAAATTTAATAAAATTATGTCAAAAATTGATACAAAAAATTATTTTTCATTGAACCCCATCCATTTTTGACTTTTGTTGATCCAGAAAATCATTTTCATTGAAAATTTCATTAAAAAAGTTCATCATACGTGAAAAGTCAAATTCAAAAAAACGGTTGAAGCGCCCTCTGGAAATGATCATTTTAAATAAATTGTTTTCAATTTACAATTGTGTACGTGTGTGTGTGTTTGTGTACATGAAAATAAGACAGGAAAAAAAATAAAGAAAATAAAAACAAATTCAGAAAAATTTAACTTTCCACCTGTAAAACTCGCGAATTAAATCTTGAAAATACATTCATAGCCATTAAATCACCCAGTGATTTCATTAGATCATCAAAATTATTGTTAAAATCAAGGAAAAGAGAGAAAATTGTGTCATATGAAGTTCATAGAGGACATTTTATAGAAAAAAAATTAGTGTGAGTTAAATTTCAAGTTTATTTCATTTCATTTTAATACAAAATTGAGTTCAAAAGTACAAAATTACATGTAAAAAAATAATTTTTCATTAAAATCAAGTCGAAAAATCTTCCGATATCTAAACACAGGTGTAATTTCACAATTTTTTTACCTGTCATGGACTCAAGAGCAATTTAAATCTATTTTTCTATTCAATTAAGTTATAAAAAAATAGGTGATGACTAATTTATTAGTGATAGTGATGTGTGTTAACGTATTAAGGTGATAAATATTTCCTTTGTATATTCATTTACTTTGCTTATCAGTCGTCTTCCTCTTCTAGTATCGTTTGAATGTGTAAAAAAAAATAAATAATATTTGTGTGAATTAGAATCAATTGAGGCAGGTTAAGTAAAATTCAAAGCAAAATTACCGATTTCAGTTTCAGCTTCCTCCTCAATTTCCTGCTCTTCCTCGACTTGTTCTTCCTCGGGTTTGATTTCCTCCACAACGACGGGTTCTGGTGTTGGCTCCTTGGGTTTGGGATACACCCTGGGTTTGGTTTCATTCTCAATTTCAATTGAATAGATATTTTTCCGTTTTTCACTGATTTTTGGTCCTTCAAATTCCAAATCGTGTGTTAGTTCCAGTTCACCTGCATGATTTTTGGCAATAATTATGTATTTCCCTGAATCAATCATTCGTGGTCGATTCACAACGAGGGTGCAGGTCCCATCATCTTTATGGTAATACTCGTATTTGTCGCCAAATTCAACGGCAAGGCCATCACGAATCCATTTGACACGAGGCTTTGGAGTGCCCTGTAAAAAAAATGTATAATCATATGATGATTCAGGTTAAGTTTGCAATTTATAGCCATTAATTTTTCATATATCATGCATTTAAAACCATAATTAATATTTATACACACTTACAGTTATTTTACACTCAATCACAATATCGTTGAAAGCTGGTCGATAATAGTCTGCATAAGTAAAATGAAAAAAAATTAAATAATGATGACGTGAATTTATTTGAATAGTGAAAGTTACCAACTATTGATGTTGCTAAAACTGGTGGCGCATCTACAGCTGTAGGGGCTTCCAATTCATACACTGTCACTTTACACTTGTTCGTGGCCTCACCTTGAGGTGTTTTGGCGGTGCACTCATATGTCCCTGAATCGTCTGACGTCACTCGTAGCAATTCCAAGGTGCATAATCCTTCTTTTGTTAAATTTTCTCTTACACGATTATCTTTTTCAATTGGCTCACCGTCCTTTAACCACGTGACTTTTAATCTGTTTGCATCGGAAGTACAACAGGATAACTTTATATTGCTTCCCTTGACAACTGTGTGATTCCTTAGCGTTGTAATGAATTCTAATTTGTATTGTTGTTTCTTTTTCTCGGCGCGACTTATCTCGGGTGGCATTTCAAACGGTCGGTATCGTTTTGGTTTCTCTTCACTCGATTCTTGCAAGGTCACGGCTTTATTTTCCTCAATTAACTCATTTTTCTTTGACACCGGCACAGTTTCAATTTTCTTCCACTTATTTTTGGGATCAGCATGCTCTACACGATTTGCATGGACAAAATCATTTTTATCCCAAAATTCGATTTCGTGCTTTAGCTGTTCAGCACCGTAGTAATTTTCGACTTGGACCACATACGTGCCACAATCACGTCGAATAGGGGAATCAATGTAAAGTTTGTAGACACCGTTTGGTTCACGTGTCAACAAATACTTGTCATTATTGACAACTTCGCGGCAATCCTTGTACCAAATCATGCTTTTAAGGGGTAAGCCACTGATTTGCACTTCCATGATCAGCTGATCCGTTTTCTGGTCATAATAGTGACGTTTCCGTGTAAACATGGGTGGTTGTCCAGTTTCCTCCGGTTTACGAATAACTTCTAATTTGGCTTTTGTACTAACCTCACAATATCGATTTGAAATGACACATTTGTAAGTTCCTTCGTCATTTGCAGTGACTTTTTGAATTGTAATTCCACCGATTGTGTCTTTTGAGATGTTTTTCACATTTCCAGACATTTCAAGGGGTTCGTCGTCCTTAAACCACTTACATTCCGGGCGATATCCATCGATGGAAAAGACGAGACGGGCTTGTGACCCTTCTAATGTACACAGATTTTTTAATTGACTCAGAAGTTTAATTGCGAATTTCGGATCTTCCGGAATTTCTGGTTTTTTTACAGTTTCTTCGGCATTTTCATTTTCACCATCTTTCACTTCGGCATTATTTGTGAGTTCTTCTTTTTTGATATTTAATATTTCGATTTGGGATGCCCGTCGTGATGCAACTGCCTCCTTGATTTTCTTTTGTCTCACATCAGCATAAATTATGCCATGAACGTGAGCATACTCGGCCTTGGGTAGCACTTTGACATCATGTGATATTTCAACTTTTCCACCGGGATTTGATGCAATGCACATATATCGACCTGAATCACTTCTCTGTGGATCGTGTATCGCTAATTTGTAGACTTCGCCCGCTTCTCGAATGGGTAGAAATTTACCTGGAGCGAAATATTCCTCGTTATCAACTTCAAGACAATCCTTGATCCATTGAATTTTGGGACGAGGATTTCCTCTGACACGAATTTCAAGGATTAAATCATCCGTGACGACTGTGTAATATTCTTTGATTGCCCTTGTGATAGTAGGAGGCTCACAATTCGGGTCTTGTACTTGAAGAACCGTTAATTTGGCTTCAGATTCAATGGTGAATAATTTATTTGATACCTCACACTTGTATGTCCCTGAATCTTTGGGGGTGATGTTCAAAATCGAAATTGAACCAACATTTAATTTTGAATCATTTTTAAGGGTTTTTGTGAAATTAATTGGTTCATCATTTTTGTACCATTTAAAAGTGGGGTCTGGTCCGGTGACAGAACAGACAAATTTAGCGGTTGTTCCTTCAAGTTGAATGATGTCCTTGAGAGTTGCTTCAAATGTGAGACGATTACGTGCTTCTTGGAGGGCTTTTTCACGGCGTTCTGCTCTTGTGAGGGGTTTGACGGGTTCTGGGACTGGTTCACCGTCTTCTGTTATTGTTTGGTCTTTTTGTTCTGAAGATTCTGTTTTAGTTGATTTAATTTTTTTGAGTTGTTCGCGTTTTTCGAGTAATCGTTCGAACGCGTAATCACGCATTTGTTCTTCTTCAGCATTTCGACGCCGTCTCCTATGTGTTGGCTTGTCAATTTTTTCCTCAGCCAGCGTTCTGTGAGATTCCCTTCCCAAAAATTCAATTCTATGCACAGCTGATTCCTCTCCCGCATCATTTTTCACTTTAATCGTATACAATCCACTGTCTTCGTGACTTGGATGCGCAATAACAAGACTATACTGCATTCCTTCCTCAATCATCATCGAATATTTACCTTCATCCATATGCAAGTGACAGCCATCCTTGTAAAATTTAATTACCGGTTCAACAGATGAATCAATGTGTGCTGCCAATACCAATTCATCAAAATGAAATACATAATAATCCGTTAGTGTGACAATTCGAGGACGAACTAATGGCATATCTGGATTCGCAAGGACACTTAAATGACATTTTGTCTCGATAGTACCATGTGCATTCTGAACAATACACTTATATTCGCCCGCATCTGAGGGTGTGAGACGTCCAAGGCGCACAGTTCCAATAACACCTTTTGTCATATTCAAGCAATTTGTATTCCATGAAAGAGGTCGCGAGTCCTTGTACCATTTAAAAACAGGATCAAATCCAGTGACAGAACATAGCAGTTTAACAGCAGTTCCTTGTTTCGCTTGAATGTCTTTAAGTTCCAGCGTGAAATAGAGTTTTCGATGTGTGTCACAGACTGTTAAAGGGGAGTCTGGAACCGAACCGGACGATGCCGCGGTGAGCATTGATTGAACCATTTCGTTATCTTTTTTATTTAAAATTCAATTCAATTTGATTATTTCTTTCTTATCTTCCGAACGATTTCAATGCAACTAAAATTAAATTAAGTGTCAACATCGATTTAAATACTAACGGAAGGGGATGATTTCTGATATTTGTTTGTGATAGAGAAATTCTTTGGCATCTTATCAAAATAATGATATGTAAAAGTTGTTTGATTGTGGTGCAAATGACGAATCAATTGTTGTTTTAATTTAAAAGAAAATGTTGAATGTAATCGTGAACGATTTACAAAAGCGCATTTCGATGAAAAAAATTTACCGCTGTGAAAAAATATTGAATTTTAAAAAATTGTCGGCCATTTTGAAATTCGAGGTTTAACTCATTCGCGTCATCCGTTGCGTCAACGGAACACCTACTTTGAGGTCACTTTTGTCGTTCATATCAAAAAATTTCTTTGTCAATCTTTTTTAGAATCTTAATTTAAGATGTTTTGTATCAAACAGTTGCATGGTTTTTGAATTTAAACCAAAAACTAAAAAATTATGAGCGAAACTTTTAAGAAAAATCGCGTTTTTTTCATTCTCGTACAAGATTTCTGTATGTATTTGTGTAGCACTTATACGTATTTTATTTTGGCTCTCCTGTAAAATTTTTATATGAAACCTGAAATTTTCATCGAAGAGAAAGTTGTTCACTTTTACCTAAAGAATAGATCGTAGAAGAACTTTTTGTTCAAAACTCAATATTTCTAGGAGCAGCGTCGAATGAAAATGTCCGTGATTTTTTGTGATTCGAAGTTTTTTTGACGAATCGCTGGAACTTTTTCGACGCGCGGGTTGTTTCATGGATCGCTGGAACTTTTACGACGCGCGGGTTGTTTCATGAATCGCTGGAACTTTTACGACACGCGGGTTGTTTCACGAATCGCTGAAACTTTCAGGACGCGCGGGTTGTTTCACGAATCACTGGAACTTTCACGATGTACGGGTTGTTTCTTACGTTTAATGAAAAGTCGTTCATTTCGATTTTGACACACATAGAAGAACGGACGGACGACATGACCGCCACAAAATCGCATTTTATTTCAAATCAACTAGAAATCCGTTAAAATTATTGTGAATGAAAACCGTTGCAAGTTCAGAGCCCTTGAAAGTGAATCGTCATTATGCGTAATACCGGTGATTTGTTGTTTTGAGTCACAGATTTCGATTTCAAGGTCAACTAAAAAGAAATTATGAATTTCAAATCATTTTTTTTCCAATGAAAGTAATTAATTTTCATTTAATTGCATATAACCCATGATGATTACATTTCAATAAATTGCATCAGCACACCATCAAAGTAACTTCTGTTTAATTTCGATTTTTATTGATTGAGGGAATTGTGAGTATGCACTCTGTATGCACGTAACGTAACGTAATTTATTGTGTGTTTTAACAGTCAGTTGTAATTTACGTCACGTGCTTCTAATCTAATATTATTCGGATAAAAATAGTCAAGGGCTCGCTACATACATTCAAATCAATCAATAAGAAAAAAAAACAATAATAATAAACCTTTACATTGTCAATTTAATTCAATTTTTTTTATTCTCTCATTTCATTTTAACTTTTACTATCTCATATTTTTCTTTGAGGGACCAGTCGCTAATGGTTTTTTATTCGTTGTCGTACTACTCGGAGTTTTAACGGGAATATTAAACGAAATTGTGGAAGGTTGTGAGATTTGATTTAATTTTTGCAACGCCTTTTCCACTGGCGCTTTTCTTCCCAACGGATTTCGACGTTGCACGTTCATAGGCACCAATGAACCACGTCGCAAATTGTTTCTACGCGACGGTCCAGCTGCATTCTTGAATTTCGTTGATCTCAATGAATATTCCTCGACTTTTGCAGTACCATCCAAGTCCATTTCATTTTGTATTCCAGGCAAATTGTCAGAAAGGAAGCGATCAATGGTGTAAATTGCACGTTTAAAGCGTTTTATTCCCTGGACGATGCTCGTTTTCAATAAATTGTCATCTGATATGAAATGAAAATTAAAAAATTGAATGTAAATATGTTTTAAAATCAACATACCTTGATTTTTACGCGAACCAGAATTGAAAATCCAGCATATAAAGCTGATAATTGAACAAATAATATATGAAATGTAACGCATTTGATCTTGCTGTGGCGATCTCGGTAATTAAACTAAAAATTATTGATCGTTAATTGTTTGATAAATACAATCTAAATTTGGATTGAACTTAAGGGTGAAAGGCATTTCGACATTTAAATATTAAATAATGTTAGTATTGAGAGTGAACTCATACCGATATGTCATTTAAATAAATAAAAATAATGGAGACGTCTGGTTAATTTTCTTTTTTTTTCTCATTTCAGTAAAATTTCTTCGTACCATTCAATAAAACCAAATAATATAATATAATTTAATTGAAATGCCACAACAAGGACAAGAATTACCACCGCCTAAAGCAGACTTTAGTGCACCACCGCCGTACGAGGCATGTGATACAGTTCACGTGGCTGCCACAGGCAAATTACCAACATATGAGGAAGTTCAAATGGAAAAAATCCTGAATGATGAGTTACCATCACAACCGTCACTAATGCCACCGCCGCCGCCAGGTATCAATGACATACCAGGTGTGCGTCCCATGGCACCACAAGGCTACAATGCCACAACTGGGGGTAATGGTGCACTTACTTTCATCGCAATCGATACAGATGGTGAACAATTGACTGGTGATAATAGTTTGCTTGGCACAGATATTATGTTTGTTACAGCATTTTTAATTGCATTTCTCTTCAATTGGATTGGATTTTTAATGTTGACTTGCTTTTGTCATACAGTCGCTGCACGTTATGGAGCTCTTTCGGGCTTCGGATTGTCACTTGCCAAATGGACACTGATTGTGAAGAATTCAACTGATTTTGCTTCGCATGAAAATTCATGGCTGTGGTGGCTCATCATGTTATTTGGATTTTTAATTTGTATTCGAGCACTTGTACAATACATTTCGATTAAGAGAACATGGCGATTGTTGTCGGCATCAGCCCAAGAACGATTATTATTCTTTTATTAAAAAGAATATTAAGAAAGAATTATATTTAAATGCAATATAATGAGACAAACTTCTTTTAATACCTTTTGAATTTAACCACACTCTAAATATTAATACAAAAAAAATAATATAACAATTAGTTGATAAAAATGAAAAAAAAACTAGAAAAAGAAAAATTTTATATCCAAAAAAATTTTATAAAAATTCAAAAAAAAAAATAAACATCACAGTTACAAAAAATCAAAATTTAAACCCAAGTACTTATTTTTGACCATTAAACATGAAAATTTTTATTGATATTAAAAAAAAAATGTACCTAAAATGTTTCAATTTCCATTTAAAAAAATTAAAATGTATATGATAAAGGCACAAAATTGTAAAAAAAAACGTGAAATTCACAAAATTATTATTATTTTTATAAATTTGTAGTACAATGAAAACTTTTTTGTGTGAGAACCCTCAAAAAATCCTCAAAAGTTAAGGAAAAAAAAGAATTACTCAACGAAATTCATTCATTTCATATTATTTTAAGTTAACCGACAAAATTTCGTTCGTTTGAATAAATGCAATTTTTTATAATTAAATGTTTGTGAAAAGCTTATGATGATGTTACTAAATTTTTGTGAACACACAGAAAAAAAAAGTAGTAAATAAAATGTCAAAATAGATTTTAAATATATAAAAAAATGGGAATTAAAATCATGTAACGATTATTTGAAAAAAAAATTAAATAAAATGTAAAATAAAAAAAAAAGTTCAAAACAAGCAATTTTGTTCATTTACTATATCGTTTGTGGAGGCGGCTGGTACTTTTTGAATTTTAACATTGATTTTATGTTCAATTTTTCAAAGGAAGTGGAAACGACTGGTACTTTTTAAATGACAGATGATATTTTAATGGAGACGACTGGTATTTCATTGAAAAAAATACATTTATGTACATGAAAATAATTTTTTATTTAATTTTATTTACAATTTCATATAAAAAAATATTTTTAAATGCATTTTCTGGTGATTAAAAAACAAATAAATTGGAAGACGAACGATTAATGGCACAATTCATTTTAAAAATTAATCAACTTGTTCACAGCCGCTAGACATCTGTATTTGTCGGGGAGATAAAATGGCTCAAATACATGAGGGAAGGGTGTGTCATATCCAGTGACTCTTTGAACTGGAGCTTCTAAATGTAGGAAACACTCTTCTTGTATTGTTGCTGCGACTTCGGCTCCAAATCCACAAGTTTTTGGTGCTTCATGGGCGATCATTACTCGTCCAGTCTTTTTCACTGAATTACAAACTGTTTCCTTATCCCATGGTAAAATTGAAACCAAATCAATCACTTCACAGTTCACATCATGTTCCTTTTTCGCAAGTTCAGCGACTTCTTGCAGGACATGCACTTGAGTGCCCCAACCAATTAAAGTGATATCATTTCCAAAACGAACAACATCAGCTTTGCCCAATGGATATTCAAAGTAATCAACTGGAACTTCATCAACAGCTGCTCTGTACAAAGTTTTTGGTTCCAATACGATACAAGGATCCTTTTCTTTGATACATGACAATAGCAATCCCTTTGCTTGAATTGGTCCTCGTGGCACAACAACCCTCAATCCCGGTGTATGTGCAAAATATCCTTCAGGACTTTGTGAGTGATATAATGCACCATGTCCCACAGCGCCACACGGTGCTCTGATAGTCAACGAACCTGCATCAAATAAATTCCCACTGCGATACCGACACTTCGCTGCTTCATTTACAATTTGATCAAATGCTGGGAAAATATAATCAGCAAATTGTATTTCACAGATCGCAGTTGCCCCAGTATTTGCAACGCCGATACCGAATCCCACAATGCCCTGTTCACATAGTGGTGTGTTGAAGACCCGATCACTGCCGTATTTTGATTGTAAATTCATTGAACATCGAAAAACACCACCAAATGCAACATCTTCCCCGAAAAATATTGCACTTTTATCCTTTTCCATTGCTTGATCGAGCGCCTTATTTATTGCTTGGAACATGTTGAGCTTTTCACGAGGACCTTGAAAATAATTAAAATGTATTTTAATTGCATTGAAATTCAAATTCACAACTGACCTTGAAATTTTTGTGCTCCGACTGTATCTGGGCTGAATGTAAAGTGTGAGGACATTCGAGCAAATGTGATTGAAGAAACATTTTTGACCTTAACTAGGAACGGAAGTTTACTGAGCATCATGATAAATGTTTTATTTTTTTAAATTAAGCTAAAAACAGGCACGAAATTACGTTAAAAAAATAAAATTATTCAAAGCACTAAAGTTACGTTTCGTAAATTTTTGTATACGTCTTATCACTAATTTTCCTTAGTCACAGGTGAATCGCTTTTGAATTGGATTTGAAGTGATTTCAATTCAAATGATTTTTGCATTGAAACTTTTCATGAATGAAAAATCAAATTTTATCGTTTTCAGTCAACATTTTTTATTTACACTACGCTATATTTAAATTAAAAAAAAAAAAAATGGAAATTCCTCATTCCTCCCATTTTGACTTTCGTTTTGTAAAAATCTCGGTGCCATCATTTTGAACTGCAACATAATAACCTTGGGCTTCGTATTTATGTCGCATCCAGGCAATGTATCCCAAGGCACCGGACAGTCCAATCAGTCCCAAGGTCATTATAACAATGTTCTGTTAAAGAAATTGAATTACAATTAAAAAAAATTGAATATTATCAATCAGAAACTCACTGGCTTAGCATAAAGTTCAAAGTTAATCGCCCTAAAAGCCATTGTAGACCTTAAGCTTCGGATGCCATCTCCTGGTTGTGCTGTCTGAGGTCCATTTTTGATTGCTTCAGAGACTGGAGGCTTTTTATCATCCATTGATTAAATTTTATTTTAACATTAAATAACAAAAGTGGGTTTTGCATGAAATTTTTATTTTATTTTTATTTTAATTTGACAGTTCTGTATTTTGATTTTGACTATCGATGGATGTATGTATGAGTGCATTTTTTAAATAAAAAAATTAACATGATTAAATTGTTATGAATTGAAGTGATTAAATTTAATTTTATTATTGATTATTATATGAATTTAAATACAAATCATTGGAAAAAATTATTTTCTACGACGATCTCCCGATTTCTTGCTTGTCTTTTTAGGTCCTTTAACGAAACACCAATCAACCGAAATTTGTTGTCCAAGAATATCAGATCCATGTAAAGCTTCCTTGGCAGCCAATGCCTCTTTGTATGTCTCATATTCGACTAGAGCATATCCTTTTAAAAACCCGGTACGTCTGTCCAAGTTCAAGTGAATATTTTTAATGTCACCAAATTCACAGAATTTCTCTTGAATGTCATCTTCCTGTGCTTCCTCATGAATTTGTGTCACAAATAAGATCCAGCCTTCAACTGAACGTTGTGGGCCTGGTTCCAGTTCATTTTCATCGTCCTGTTGGACACTTTCATAGTCATCGATGTGTTCACGTTGCACAGCATCTCCACCAAAACCGCGTCCCTTACGTTTGCGTGCCTTTTCCTTCAATCTCTGAATTTCATCGTCATCCTCGAACTCGACAGCGTTATCAATATCTAAGACATCAGCCATTGTGCTTTAATTTTAGGAAAATATACTCAAATTACGAGGAAAATTTAATTGAATTTTTTTTATGTGGACGATAAATTGTTTGTTTACCAAAATGACATTTGAACCCTAGTAAAAATTTTATCACAAAAACATTTGTTTACAAAAATTTGGACAATAACAATTTTACAAGGGATATTTTGGAAAATTTAAATGAAAAGAGCGGCCCTTTTAAAAAAACGAGATTTTAAGAAAATAAAATAAATTTATTCAAATTTAAATTTAATGCACAGTCTTTGATTAAAAATACACTGAAATCAGACATTGAAATGGATAAAAATGAGTAAGAAATTACTTGTCATTTGCAGAATGAAAATTAAATTAAATTGAAAAAATTTTGTTTTTTACAGGGAGTTTCCAAAACCGGAGGAAATGAAACCGTCTTTAAAAGAAAGGGTTGTAGTTAAAACTAGTTCTCTTGGTCCTGTGATTGAGATTGATTCTGGTATGAATCTTATAACATTTCCTTCAAAAGATGGAAAAACCAAAATAATTGCCATACCGGAATCTCAAGAATTTCCATCACTAAGCATGATTGAAAATTCCGATCAAAGTAGTTCTCCTGATGCTACTTTTCAAACACCTCAACCACCAAAAGATATCAAAAAGTACTTTGATCCACCCATAACTTCAACACAAGATTTTATCTTGTCTCCAATCAAAGCTCCAACTCAAAATGATGTTAATTTTGTGTCCTCTCAACCTGCTCAAACTCAAAGTGATGTTAATTTTGAGTTTCCTCAACCACCTCGAACTCAAAATGATAATAATATTGAGTCCTCACAACCTGCTCCACCTCAAAACGAAGTCAGCAATGAGTCATCAGATGTTTTTTCATCACCCCGCCAATCAAGTCAAACTTCAAATTATCTCTCCGCAGATTCAAAACCCGTCCATGCTCAAAACAACGTAACAAGTGCATCAGTCGATGACATTTTTCGAATTGATCCACTTTCAGAAACACCTGCTGTAGAAAATGACATTCACTTTCCCCCAGCAACACAGGATGCATGTGATGATTCAACAGATGATGATGATGAGAAATCTATTTCTTCAGAGGAATACAGAAGAATTGTGTGTGGACCTCCAGTAAATTTTGATGACTATAAAGATGAATTTTTCCAACAAATGAAAGAAATTGACGAAGAAATTGAACAAACATACGGAATTAAAATCACATATCATGACCCTGAAAATCAGGAAAATGAAAGTGAGGAAGGAGGTGAAAACTCTGATATGAATATGAAAATGGAAAGTGAAATTGAAAGTGAAAGCTCATTTGAGGCCACTCCAAATATGCCAATGGTTCAAAACCAAAGTTATTTTGATCCAGAAAAATAAATTTATCAATTTCATGTCTTACATTGCTGTGATCTGTATTTATTCTAATATTAAACGATATGATTAAAAAAAATAAGTCGAGGAAGGAAAATAATTTTTGTTTTGAGCATTAAAATGGCTGTACTTTTCTTAAGTTTCGTTTTTCGGATAATCCACATGTGAGTTCAGTCTTTCTGTTACATATAACATCAAGCACTTCTTGAATTTCTTCATCTGTTAACAAAATTGTTGTTTTAATATAAAATTCATCTAACGTCAAAAATCTAATCGAGTTAAGAGCTGGACGTACTTTTGCTTCGATTTCAGGAACATCCTTATTTTTCATAATATAACGTTGCAAAATATTAATCAAATAAGTGTCTGATTCTACATTACGGCAATAAAATTGGAAAATTTTGTTTATGGTTTCAGGTTGCACGGTAAAAATATCATCACACTTAAAAATTTCATGTATATTTTCTTCTATTATCTATAAGAAAAAAACAAACGTTTATAATTATAAAAAATTTTGAATTTCTAATTTACCGATAAACATTTGCCTTCCAATATCGTACAAGCATGTTTTTCTGCAAATTCGAAGGCTTTTAGAGCATTTTTATAACTGACGATTTTACAAATCTGATTTTCCAAGTAGTTCTTCAAATCCTTCAACTGATATTTTTCAGCTGCGTATAATAATTCATACAATGTTTGTTCGTCTGTTTCTTTGGGGATTGTTTGAAAATAAAACATACCATAAATTGCTCTAAAAATAAAAAAAATTACATATTATAAAAAAAATATTAAATTTAAATGCACCTGAGCATTAATTCGAAAACTGGCGCTTTAATATCTGGTATCTCGACCACTATTTTGTCCATTTCTTTTTTAAGATTTTCTGATAATGAACCATAAAACATAGTTTCAAACACCTCTGAAACCGAAGCTATAACTATCTTGTGAGCTAAAATGTTTCTGTGTCCTGTCGAACAATCATCATCTGGACACTTAAAGATAACATCCGTATGTTCACCGTTTTCCAAAAATTTAGACCATCTCTCGTTTTGAAAACTCTTATATTTGCTTACATCAATATCATCAATCTTAATAATTTCTTGAACAATTTTTTCTTTCTTATTATAATTATAATTATAACAATTAAAATTATTGCAATAATAACTCATTGTGTTCAGAAAATTAAACTACACAAAATCAAAAAATTAACTTAACAAAAATGTGTTAGAAAAAAAAACAAATCAAACAACTATTAATGGGCTTAGTCATACATGATATGAATTTTAATGGGCTATGGATCCATAGAACAGAATTCATTTTGACGTTTGAAAATTTCACATACAAAGTTTGAAGTTTCCGTATGTGTTTCTATAGAAAACAAACGTCAAATGGACTGTCAAGTGAAATTATATCCTACGGACTTTGCTAGTAAAATTCTTTAGAAATACACAAACAAAACTCAAAAAAAAAAAATTTGTAAATAAATGTGTCATGGACTTTGACCGTTATTAGACATTCAGGTAAAACTTCGACAGTCCCTATTTGGGTAAGCAGATAAAACTTGACAGCTCATTTTGTATAGATACACAAACGGAAACTTCAATAATTCTGTACATACTGATTTTCAAACATTTTTTATACAACATGAGCTGTCAAACTTCACGTTCTGTGTTGACATGTTAAATGAAAAACGCCATTCATAAACGTCAAATTTTACGCCATTTTTTACCGACCGTTTGTGTTTTATCGTGTTTATAAATTTCCTCTGTGAAATTATTTCCAAAATATTTGAATTAAATAAATTTGCATGTATCCTTAATCTATTTTTTTTTATTTGTTCAATATCAATCATCATAAAATTTAAATATGACCGATGCGAATGTATCAGATAAGTTAATGGTAAGAAAAATAAATATCACAAAAAAGCAAATCCTAAGAAATTTCATCCAAATTCTAGAAAGAGCGTCAACTAGCTCTTGATCTTTTAAACACAAAGGGAAATCGTTCATCTCGTTTATGTCCACCATCAACAACAACAACTGACCTTAATTTCAACATAAGTGAATTGTATGCCGACAGAACACAGGAAGTCCAATTGACACCAAGTAAAAATGATAATTATAGTGAGCAAAATGATCATCGTACTTATGATAATGAGTTTGAGCCAAAAGAAATCTCGGGACGTTCAACTGATTTTACCTCAAATTCAATAGGAAATTCAGCACAACCGGTAAACAGTTTTCAATTGAAACATTTTGTGACACCAGGATTAGATGAAATATTCAAAACAAGCATTTGCGAGGATGTACGTGAAATGGGACGGACAATGAGTCGAATTTCATCTGCACGTGAAAGTTTAGAGAGTTTACCCAAAACTGCTGATATTGATAGCAGTCCTGATTCTTCAGAGTCCTCATTGGGTGATTGGAATAAACGTGGCTATAATAATGATTGGTTGTCGGATGCTGTTAATAATCCTCCTCAAGTTGGGTTTGAAGATGAATTTGAATCAGGAGATGGAGCGAATGTAAGATATTACATTTCAAATTTGGTAATTAAATAATTAAAGTGTTTTTTTTTCAGGCCCTTTCAAAAATTATTCATGATCAACGTGATTGGGAGAAGGAATTCGCTGATATTCCATCGGTTTCACCACAACAGGACAAGCAAGAGGCTGAAAACTTGTTCAAATTACCAGAATTACCAGTAAAAGTGTCGAAATTGAAAGGAAAACTCACAAATCATGCGGATTTGGGAGACTTTTCCGGATACTTGGAATTCTCAAATGAAACACAGAAAGCGTTTGAAGAATCGCGTCGTAATTTTTCAATGGGAGAATATTTTCTTAAAAATAGTCACAAACTAGGCGAGATTTGTCCCGGCGTTAAAAGTCCTCCGAAAAGATACGCAGTTCCATTAATTGATTCAATGACGGAACATTCATGGTTGAAAGAGACATCACAAGTCGAGAATGCTGGAAAAAGCTCGAAGAAAAATAAAGATAAGGAGAATACAGATCCAAATAATCTTTCAGTGTCAACAATCCTCAAAGTAATGCAAACACTGAATTTGAATGACACTCCTCATACTGTTATACAAAAATTCATTTCAGCAAAAGGGACAAAAAATCATTTGACTGCCAATCAACCGAAAAAAAACGATATTTTGAGCTCAACTATAAAAAGTAGCGATGGTGTTCACAATCCATTTGAATCTGAATCTGTCACAACCTTAGATGAAACAGCCCAAAAGTCACCTGAAAATATAAGAATGGCATCAAGTTCAGTGAGAACACCGGAAAAACCTACATTGATACCTGATGATTCTGGAAACGGTCGCAGTCAAATGACATCACATGATATACCGGAACTTCCATTAACGCCTCGCAATTCAAAAAAGCAACATTCAAAATTTGATCATATCCAGGACTCACCATGCTCAATCGCTTCCTCACTTGAACGTACTGATGAAATTGATCGGGCAATGCTTGCAGGTAAACTCTCATTGCCAGCATATCCAGTTGCACCGAGAAGCATCACGAGAACTGCATCACAGTGTAGCACTTCAAGTGAATTTCGTCCGAGTGATGGAACTTTTCCGATAAAAACATCGTGTAAAGAAGTCGCATGGAATTGTGTGAAATTACAAGTAAGATTTTTTTTCTTGTTGAATTGAAAAAAAATTACCAATTAATGTAAATTTTCAGGAAAAAGTATCGAAAGAAGTCACCATCAAAAATACATGCGATAAACATGTCTCATTGATGGTGACAATTTCCGGTCCAGGATTTCAATGTTCATTGATTGGCAAACAAAGACTTGCAAAACTTGAATGTCGTTCATTTACGATTGATTTTTGTCCAACTGTCAAAGGACCGGCCTCCGGTTTTCTTTCATTTCAATTGCAAGGCAGCTCACTCACGCAACACATTGGTCTTTTCGGCTACGGAGGCAAATCAAATGTGAAAATACGTGGATTGGAAATTCCACCATCAGGCGATAAATATCTATGCATGGGAACAATGAAAGACTTGAATCGTACAATGGAGCAATACATTGAAATTGGAAATCGAGGAGATACAGATGCATTTATATTAGTTGCCTTTGAAACAGACACAAAATCATTGAATACGTCATTTTATCCGTCCACTTTACACATTACACCACAAAGATTCCGCATGCCAGTAAGTCGAAGTGGCTCTGTTAAAATTTCATATACACCCACAAAATCTGAAGCGCGTCACATTGCAGAAAATCCACAAGAAACTTTTATAATTGCACGTGTTTCAGTCATTTATGGCGATTGGGCGACGCGAAATCGACTTAAAGCTGTTGCAAAAATAGTTACAATTAAAAATCAGACTATAAATAAAATTTGTGAGCCATTCCGAGATGAAAAATCTGAAATGATGAATCAAGATTCAGGTGAACAGTTCTTTGATAATCCATGGGAAGCGGTCCAAAGTTGCACAGATACATTTAATCACACGGACTTTGTTCTCACAATCAATAAATCGCCAGATGAGACCGTGAATTTTAGCCAAGCAATCGGAGAACAGTCAATTTTATTTAAATCCATGCTGACAGATGAAATGCGACATTACAGAATTGATAGTGATCATTTTCCGTTAATTGTTACTCCGTCGAGTCTTCATATGGGATTAAATGAAGAAGTTGAGATAAAATTGAAGAACAATTCAAAGCGAACAGAGACATTTGAGATGAGTTCTGAATTTAAATCAACATTCAAATTTAGACCAGCTGAAGGACAAATCAATCCTGGGGAAGAAATTTCAGTTGATGTGACACTTTGCTACGGAGATTCATCATACAAATCAGAATTTTATGTGAGTAATCTTTGAATCAATTTAAGATTTGATATTAATTTCAATTTAATCCACAGATTTTTGTTGCTAATGGAAAATTAACTGTCCCAGTTACGATTAAGCCATTTTTTAAATGAATTCAGCCATCTTGCCTTGCATGATCACTCATTTTAACTATAAATTTAAATTTAAGGAATACACCAGTGATAGTTTAGGTCTCAAATATAATCATTATTTTAATTGTAAATGGGTTGTGTTAGTACTTATTGAAATTTTTATTTCATTTTTTATAAAAAAAACTTGAAACTGAATTTTAACTGTCATTTTAAATTCAAATTCAAAAAATTCCGTTTTTACATTGGAATAGTGGAAATGTCACGCATTTGTTTACAAACAATGTGCGATTTTCTTCATGCAACACTAAAATTACAATTAAATCTTAAAATATGGATTTAAATTCAATTCAAAATGAAAACGATAAAATAAATTTCCAGTTCAATAAGCAATTTCATTTTGAATGTCCATCAGATGAAGATGAGCCGTGGAAATTACCTGCCTTTAATGAAAATCGCTCCAAGTCAAGTTATAATTTAAGTGAATTTCAATCAATGAAAGATGAGTTAAATACAGTCAAGAGTAAATTAAATGAATTAACAATTGAAATATGGTCAGAGCATACGAGGAATATGAATCCAGCGGGTGACATTGTGTGGCGCGTTAGAAACGAGATCAAAGGAGAATTTGTAACGCAAGCCTGGTGCAAAATTTATGAATGTCTGTTTAGATACAAGTTAATTCCAAAAAATAACAATGAAACATTGAATTCACTTCATTTATGTGAAGCTCCGGGAGCTTTTATTACTTCACTGAACCATTTCCTGCAACTCAATCATCCTGATATTAAATGGAAATGGATTGGAACGACCTTGAATCCGTATTACGAGGGAAATTGCTTGGAAAATATGATAATTGATGATAGATTTATTGTGCAGACATTACAGAATTGGGATTTTGGTGCTGATTACACTGGAAATATCATGAATTTGGAAAATATTAAGCATTTAAAAGAAAAATGTCGGGAAATGAACGGGGTATGAAATGAATTTCAATTCAAAATTCAATTTAATTGACAATTTTCTTAAATTTCAGATCAATTTCGTTACAGCTGACGGTTCGATTGATTGCATGCTCCAACCTGAGAACCAAGAGCAGTATGTTGCTTCATTGCATTACGCTGAAACCGTGGTAGCTCTCCAAGTTTTATCCCAAGGCGGCAATTTCCTCCTTAAAATGTTCACTCTCTTCGAAGATTCCAGTATCAGTCTCTTATATCTCCTAAACACCGTGTTTGACAGTGTCGACATTTTCAAACCATGCACATCAAAAGAAGGCAATTCCGAAGTTTATGTCATTTGCAAAGGATTCCAGCCTAATCAAGATCTCACCAAATATCTCAATGAAATTTCATCTTCGAATTTCAACACCGAATTTGGCATCTTTCCAATTGAACAGATACCAAAATCGTTCATTGCCCAGATAAGGGAATGCTCGAAACTTTTCATGTCAATTCAGATTCAAGTCATTGAAAGAAATTTACAATTATTTGAAAAACTGTCAAAAAAAGACTCGTTTGCAATTAAATCGCTGCGACACAAAATCTTACTCGAATATTATGCTAGATATGAATTGAAACAAATTCCATGTGAGAAGAAAATTTTGAATCGAAATAAAGCTGCATTGGATAATCATATGAATTTAAATCCCAGACAACATATCGGAAGTTACGTGGAACGAAAACACAGGAAAAGCATGTGCGAGGAAGAAAAATACAGGATGTTGCAAAATCAACTTCAATCATTTGTAATGGAATTCGCGTTTGATGGCCCAATAAATTTTAGCATCGTTAAAAATGATGAAAGTTATCAAAAGATCACGCCACGACATGGAAAAGTCGTACAAAAATTAACGAGCAGCAAATTTATATACACACCAAAGTTGAGATTATTCCTTGAAATCACTGATTTACTTAAAAATTGTAAAATACCACCGGAACTTACATCGATATATGAAAGGAAGACAAATCAAGATATGGGAATGATTCTTTCAATTGAACCACTTTCATATCTATCAGAAGCATATTACGATTCATATGAAAAGAAAATCGCATTGGAAATCTTTGAAATCCTCTTAAACGGCCTTTGCGGGAAAAAATCAAATCAGAATCTGATCATCCAAAATCTTTTACTTTTAAGTCAATTTTTAGCTGGACTGATTTTTTACATAGGTCACAGTTTTTTCGAAAATTTGTATTTTTACAAGGAAGGCGCGATTGTGCTCCTCAATTTCAAAGAAAAATCAAGTGAAATTCAAAGTAATTTGGAATCATTGAAAAAATTAATTGAAAATAAGTCATCTGCAAATTCAAATGAAGCTCTCATTGGATTAATTGACTTGAAAGTGCTTTTTAGACACGCATTTTATACAGCTGTTGTCCAGTACAACACAAGCCTAGTACTGAAATATTCCTTGAATTATTTGAAGTTTTATGATGATTCAAATATGAAATAGTATTTTGATGTAAATTTTAATTTTAATTGAATAAATATATTTTTATTTTGCTATTTTAATTTAATTTGATAGTTTTTGGAATAATTTTCAAGGTAATCACATTTGCGTTCAAGATACGTGAGTTTTGTGTTGATGACTGATAACTTCCATTTGCAAGTCTTCTCGAATTTGCTCACGATTTCCGTGATTTTTAGAATTGATTTTGAAATTTCACAAATGAATTCACTGAGAAGAGAAAAAAAGGATTAATATCACGTTGAAATAAATTTAAATAGAAACATACCGATCTGCGAATTCTACCTCGGCAAATGGAGAATTTTCAACTTTAATTTCCATGTTTTTGGATATAAATTAAATTTTGCATCCACTGAATTGAGCCTAAGACTAAGCTCAATCAAATTAAATGAATGGAATGAGGAAAAAAATCACTGAGCGGAAATAAAAAAATTATTATCAACTTTCCTGAAGTTATCAACGACCTTCATAATGACCTCAAAACGAGTCAACTCAAGGGCGAAATTTTATGACTAGACTGACGTTATCAACGACCTTGGCAACCTCAGGAAGAGATTTTTCGGGCCCCCTGGACCCTCCTTGTCATGCTTTAATTTTCATCAACGACTTTTGCCCTGATTTTTTTTTGTTGCTGTTTTTTTCAATTTTTTTTCCGGAATTTTCAAAATCTGCTCTCAGCGTCAAACTTTGGCGGCTAAAAACTGACCAAAATAACATGAAATGCCATCTCAAGATCCTCTGGAGGGTCCAATCGAAAAACCCAGATATCAAGTCCCGCAAAAATGATTTCTTTTCGATCTATAAAGTCAACAACGACTTTGACCTTGCTAAGTTTTTCAGGAAAACCTTAAAACCCACCAAAGTTTGACGCTTAGAGCTGATTTTGTCAATTACACGGTATAAAAATTGCAAAACAACAACAAAAAACTCAGGATAAAAGTCGTTGATGATATTCGGAGCGTGTCAGGAAGGGTCCAGGGGGTCCGAAAAATCCCTTCCCGAGGTTTCCAAGGTCATTATGAAGGTCGTTGATAACTTCAATCTATTAATTTTATGGTGCATTTTATGTTCCTGCATAAAAATAAAAAAAAATATTCGTTTTTTTACCTTGAAAATATCCTCTTACGAATTTAAATCGTTATGAAGGTCGTCCATAATTTCAGGCCAATTTTTTTATCATTAAAAATTCTGATTCATGTAATTTTTTTTTCAATTTTTTGTTAGTTCTTATAATTATCATCATTATCACAGATTCATATTACATTTAAATAATAATCAACATAAATTACATTTTTGACAATCTAAATCACAAATATCCATTACACGATTGAATTGGACCAACATAGACGTTTGTACTTCTTTTAAGAGGGTCCTATAGAACCAATGCCATTTTGAGCACTCAAGGTCACCGATTTTCCTGCACAAAAAAATTCAAAATTTCATTGAATGCATTTTTTATTAAATTAAATTTAAAATTTGTGAATACCTTAAGAGGAATTTCAATGCCAAATAAACCGGAGACAGGTTTCTTTGATTGATCAACTCATTGATATGCCATTTCATGACTTCCAGATCACTTTCTTCTGGTTTTTCTGTGACTGATATCCAATTTGATGTTATCAGGATAAAATCGTTCCTCAAGAAAATGTTATCAGAATCGGATTTTTCCTCGACTTCAATTGAGACTGGCTCTGATTGGACTGAAACTGAAACAGAATCGACACTCATTGTGGTGGATTCATCGTCAATTATTGATGACTCTGACTTGAATTGGATTTTTTCTTGTTTTAAGAGACGTTGATGATCTCTTATGACTTCTTGTCGTATATCATCTGGTAACGCTGAGAGAAATTCTTGGTCGAGTCCTGTCAAATCGGGT
The DNA here is from genome assembly GCA_900002565.1 of Culicoides sonorensis. Classification (NCBI taxonomy): domain Eukaryota; kingdom Metazoa; phylum Arthropoda; class Insecta; order Diptera; family Ceratopogonidae; genus Culicoides; species Culicoides sonorensis. The sequence continues at coordinate 129,112 of LN483401.1, read as the reverse complement.
TCATCGCTGTGATTTGCTTTGCTTGAAGTTGATGTTACTTTACTGAAAATATTCGGTAAAGTTCCTTTGAAATTTGTTTTGACTGGAGTTTTGAATCCAGATTTGGGAGGGCGCCCTCTTCGTTTCTGAGGAGTTTTGTGTAACTTTTTAATGTGATCCTGTTTCAATTTTATCTCATTTTTTTGTATCTCAACTTTTTGTGGTGTAACCGCCATCTTTGAAGTTCCTTCTTTTGGACTCTCCGTTTTTGCAGGTGCATTTTTAAACATTTCCATTATTCTATTAACTTTCATTCCATTATTCGCTCCATCCGAGCTGGAATCCAATTTTGACATTTGTACACCGATGCCCCGCAATTCATGTGGAGGTAAATTCATTTCACGATACATTTTAATAATATGCTCTCGAATTACGTTTGTATCACATGTGAATTCCGTTAACAAATTTGTTCGATTAACGGCATCACACAATCCAGTTCCAAGATATTTGGCCGTTTCAACTGGAGCATCTTTAGCCCTAATCAGGATTTTGAGGGTCAATTTTTTGCCTCGATGATGAATTTCATCCATTCTTTCATGTAATTCCTCTGCAATTTGACCAAGGAAAAACTCAACTTCAGAATGTGCTGTAAACCGGATTCCATAATTAACATCAACTGAAATCGATTGACGCACATGTTCGAGTTGTAACGGCCTTGGATCGATTCCACGACAAAATTGATAAAGTGTTTCGCCGAATTTCTTTCCAAATTCTAAATGTAATTTTGGTAATGAGAGACTTTGAAGATCACCGCATGTCTTTAAATTTCCATCAATTTTTTCAAGTTTATATGAGGTGCTTGTGCCAACGCCTGGTAGTTCACTAATTGGAAGTGATTTTATGTATTCTTCGATACTTTCCATTAAAAATTGACCATCTGGTTTGGCCTCCTTTGTAGCTAAACGTGCTTGTAACTTATTTTTTCCTAATCCAACGGAACATGGACATCCAGTTGCGTTTTTAACTTCATCTCTAATAAATGTGACAAGCGAAAGCACATCAAGCTTAGTTGAGATAAGCAATTCTGAGAGATCGACATACATTTCATCACATGAAACGGCTTCAATGTCCAACGTGTATCTGAAAATTGAAACATTTAAATTTAAAATTCAATTTCAAAGAAAAACATTTCCATGTAAATACTGTGCAATTATGCTGTAAAGAGTTTTCGCAACTTTCTGGTACTCTTCAAATTCATATGGAATTGTTTGGAGATCGGGACATAACTTTAAAGCTGGACCCACGAACATTCCATTACGGATCTGTTAAAAAGAAATTTAAATTACATTCATATGAACCAAGTCATTTTTTTAAAATAATTACTCCAAATTTTCTCGCTTCATAGCTACATGATGCAATTTCAGCCAACGACGAGCCATCTTTCAATGCCGCTGTTCTTTTACCCAATTTTGTATCCTCTTGATCTTGGTTATTCTCATTTAAATGATACCTTTCTTCAAGGCGTTTCCGGTACAAATCAGCTTCTAATTCCCTGTTCGCTCCAGGTCGATGTGAAATATTCCCACCTTCAGATCCCATTGAATGAGTAACTGCCACTGGTTTTCCTCGCAAATCTGGTCTTTTTCGTAAACCGACAGAGACGAAAAAACAATCCATATCAATGTGCATTATCATACTTTTCTCATATGGAACTCCTTCAGCCCTCTTCTGTACATTTTCAATGAGTCTCGATCTCAATGGAAATCCACCTGAATGTTTTTTACGGAGATCGGTTACATATTGCTTGAAATTTGCGCCAAGTGTCGCAATGTGATGCAATCGTGATTTTTTGAAGAATTCCTTTAAAAACCCTGGATCTGTCGCACATTTACTTGGACCAGGCTTTGTAGTAGCTGGCTCTGATTTGGGAGGTGTTTTATGAGTTTTACTATCATTTGAACTTTCATTCATCAAGGCTTCGCAGAGCAAATTCAATTGAAGTTCATTGACACCTCCAGGTTTTTCTTCAACTTTCATTGAATTTTCTGACACTTCTTCCTTCTCTTTTTTCTGTCCAAACTGATATAAGCTTGGTTGGGATGATTTCTCATTGTACAGCAAGTAATGTGAATAATCCAACAATTTTCCTGCTTTAAGACTGTCAACAATCCAATCCGCTTTTATCACCTTATCCTTTCCAAGTGCTCGTATCTTGACATCAGGCAGGTTATTTGCAACAACAAACGATGTCCATGATCTCTGATATGTATGAAAAACTCCTCCATTTTCAGCCATAATCATTTTAAGTTCCTCCGGTGAAGGTCTCGTATATCCATTAACGAAAATTGAAATTCCTTCAAAGAGATTGGACTTTAATTTAATATTAGCCGCATCTTTCTTGAATTGATCTTCAAGTTTGGCTATCTTAGCTGCCATGTAACCTCCAAATTCAGCAAATCCATTGTCGTCGTCAGGTTTCTCATCTTTTTTTCGTTTCATTTTAATTTAAAAATATTTTTACTTTTATTTACAATTAATTATAACCGCTCAATTTTTGTGCAATAATCAGATGACACATGACATGTCAAATTTGACAGTTCATTAGTTTTTATTTATTGGGTTAAATTGCCTCTGTATTGGCTTTGCCGCTTCATAAAAATTAACAATTTCAATTAAATTTGATGAAAAAAACATAATTTAACAGGAAAAAGATTGAAAACTTAGTTCATGGTGATTTCATGAATACATAAAAATTGACGATTTCATTGAATAAGTAGAATTATTGAGGATTTTCCACGATTTTTGTGTGAACCACGCTCAGGCTTGTGCATTTCTATTTGCATGAAGACATTTTTTTTTAAAACTTATAATTAGAAAGGAAATTTAATACAAATTTTGGATATAAAACACATTTAATATGATGATGAAGAAAACAAAACCAATTTTACATGATCCAGCCATCATTCCCCGGGTCCAGCAGGTATTTTTTTTGTACATTTCATTGTTTTCATACATTTGATGTTAATTATGTTTTTTGTTCACTTTCATTTCATTTCAGTACCTGGAAGAAAATGTCGATAAAACTTACGTTGATGTAGGTGCGATGGCAAAAGAACTACAAAATCGTTGGCCCGAGTATGCCCGACGAAAATCAATCCCATTCAGACAATTGGTGGAACAAGCCTACAAAACAGTACTTCACAGTTATGGTCTTGACAGTAATTCAAGTGACAATGATGACGACGATTTGGAGGTAATGGATCCACATGAGCAAGAAAGTCGATCAGCCAACAATCAGATGAGTGATATGATGACAAATTTATACACAAATAACAAATCAGCTAACAGATTACAAGTCAATAACGATAATGATCCCATTGATATAAGTAGTGATGATAGTGAGGATGAACGTGAAAAACAACAAGCCCCGGTAAGTTCAAGTCACGGTGGTAAAAGTGTTCCCGGGACATCGGAACGCAGTCAATCAAATACACCTGTGGATACAACACAAAATATTCCAAATGTACCAAATGGAACCTCGGTCACAATTACAAAGGTTCCGAGAGAACCGGAACGAGACTTGCAACAATCACAACAGCAACAACAACAATTCTCAAAGAAACGTAGATATGATGAGGTCCAGGCATCAACAAGTGGTGTAATTACATCACTTCAAAGCTCTAGTTCAAGTAATGTTAGTAAAGCAAAGAAATACAAAAAAGAAGTTGTTCCTAAGCAAAGTACAGTCACTTTTGCCGATGTAGGTGGCATGGATAAGACCTTGAAACAGTTGTGTGAGTTGTTGATGCACATTAAACACCCAGAAATTTATCAACACATTGGATTGCCACCTCCAAGAGGATTTTTGTTGCATGGACCTCCAGGGTCAGGTAAAACATTGCTAGCTCACAGTATTGCAGGACAATTGAACATTCCATTGATCGAAGTCCCTGCTACTGAGCTGATTGCTGGTGTTTCAGGCGAATCTGAGGAACGAATTCGAGACATTTTTGATCAAGCTGGTAAATTTCATTGAAAAAATTTCACAATTAAAATTTCAATTCATTTTTTTCATTTTCAGCTGCTTTAACACCCTGCGTCCTGTTCATAGATGAAATTGACGCAATCTCATCAAATCGAGTCAATGCCCAAAAAGATATGGAACGTCGTATTGTCGCCCAACTCTTAAACAGCTTAGACAATTTAAGTCAAAAACCGGGTGGAAATCAAGTTCTTGTGATTGGGGCAACAAATCGACAAGATTCACTTGATCCAGCATTGCGTCGCGTTGGTCGATTCGATCAAGAAATATCCCTTGGAATTCCTGATCGTGATGCACGTTGTCAAATTCTCAAAATCTTGTGCAAGAACTTGAAATTAGAGGAGCCATTTGACTTTGATCGATTGGCATCACTTACACCTGGTTACGTGGGCGCTGATTTGCTTGCATTAGCAACGAGAGCAGCATCAACTGCTGTAAAGAGAATTTTCAAAGACAAGGAACAGGAATTGTTTAACAAGGATAATCCACAAAAATCTGGTGATCAATTGATGGAAGTGGACGACTTACTTGATTCAATCACAAAAAAAGATGCAAAAGTCAATGGAAATGATTCAGTTGTCCAAATTCTTGACGATCCTGAGCCTGAAGTCCAATCAAGTGAAGTTGTATCAGAACAAAAACCGGATGAAGTCAAAGTGTCAGACATTGTCGCTGAGTTAGCTGAAAATATTGTTGAATCTACAAAATCTGATGAAAAAATGGATACAGATGAAAATATCGTGGCATCAAGTGTCGTTGCAACTGAAGGCGAGGAGCCCAATAAAAAGGATGATGTTGTTATGGAAACACCTGTAACTGAATCTCAAGACGAAGGAGTCGTAGGATCATCTCAAAGTTCAATTACACAAAAATCTGAATCAGTTGCACCTGATACAAATAACGAAATTTCGGTCGAAGTCCCACCAGCTGATGTGAAAGCAGAAGAATTAACAACTCAAAAATTACAACCAACTGAGCTGACTCTAACAGATCTTCTTAGTTGGCTGAACAATTCAACGCCCCCACTGACACAAGATCAGCTTAAAGCATTTTGTATTACAATGCAAGATTTTATTGATGCCCTTAAACTCGTTCAACCTTCGGCAAAACGTGAGGGATTCATTACAGTTCCAGATGTTACATGGGACGACATTGGAAGTCTTTCCGATATTCGTGAACAACTCAAATTGGCAATTTTAGCGCCAGTTAAATTCCCGCAACGACTTAAAATACTTGGATTGAGTGCTCCGAGTGGGGTGTTGTTATGTGGACCTCCCGGGTGCGGTAAAACTTTGTTAGCTAAAGCGGTTGCCAATGAAGCTGGTATCAATTTCATTTCAGTTAAAGGACCTGAGTTGCTTAATATGGTAAAAATTTCATCTTAATTTGAATTTAAATCCTTATTTAATGCCTTTTTTCATTTACAGTATGTGGGTGAAAGTGAACGTGCAGTTCGACAATGTTTCCAGCGTGCTCGCAACTCAGCACCTTGTGTCATCTTCTTTGATGAATTTGATTCATTGTGTCCTAAACGTTCAGAATCTTCAGAAAACTCCGCTGGAATGCGAGTCGTCAATCAATTGCTCACAGAAATGGATGGCGTTGAAGACAGAAAAGGTGTATTCTTAATGGCGGCTACAAATCGACCAGATATTGTGGATCCAGCTGTGTTACGTCCCGGTCGTTTCGATAAAATCTTGTATGTTGGATTACCCAACGAACAAGACAGAGTCGATATTTTACTTGCTTTGACAAAATACGGAACGAAACCACCTTTAAGTGAAGATGTCAACTTAAAAGAAGTTGCCGTTGTGACAGAAGGATTTACGGGTGCCGATCTTGCAGGGCTAATCAGACAAGCAGCTTTATATACCTTGAAAAGTTCAATTACAGACTTTGAACAAGCGGAAATCGCCATGAAAGATGATAATCAACTGAAAGTTAGTAAAGATCACATTTTTGCCGCATTGAAGAGTGTTCGACCTTCGGTGTCGGATGATGACAAAAAACATTACGAGAAATTACGGTTCAAGTATGGACGGGAAACATTAGATGTTTAAGAATACTTTTTTATTTGATTTTTCAAGCCAATTCAATTTAAAACAAGGATAAAAATGTCATTCAATGTAAATATTTTAACAATTAACTGTTAGAAAGTACAATTTCATTTTCATTCAAAAAAAAACAATGAATAGATGAATAAACAAAAAATATTATTATTTGATATCAGTAAAATTCAAGGATGAGAAACCCAAATTGTTTTTCTGAAATTTTTTTTTTATTAACTCTAATTTTCTAATCCGAAATTTCATGACATGCTTACATTAAGATGATGCTGTTTGTCGTTTCATACTATCAAATATGCCTTCCTGTTCCTCTCTGAAAGTTTGAACGGCAAGTTCCAATTGAATTTTCTTCACACCATGTGTTTTGGTGAAATTCTCAATTTCCTTTAAGAAATTTTCGTCTCTAGCTTGTTCTTCTTTTAATTTTTCCGGATCATAATCAATTTTTTTATGCAAATCCTCATTTACACCCGATATCATTGAATCATAGTATTCCTTGACGATATCTCTTTGATAAGGATATTTCTCAAGACAGGCTTCAAGCGCTTTTTCCTCCGATCCACCATGAATTTTATGATACAAGAGAATAAGTTCCACTCCATTCCGCAAATAACCGCGCTTGATACAATCAATGAGAAGATCATCAATCATTTTGTGCCATGTCAAGAAAAATGTCATCGTTCCAAAATGCCTCGTTGATCGTAACATATCGAATTTCTTTTCCTTGTTAATGTGTTGGTACGTTTTTGATGTAATTTCATGAAATTCCCGTTCATATGGCTCAAACTGGATGCATGTCCGATCAAGAATGAACTGATACTCGTAATTATCTAGCAATCTTTGGAGATATTCTTCTCGTGTAAACATAAGTGGCACAGTGATTTTCCGCTCTTCTTTTGGGAAGTAAATCTGATTTACACGTTTACGAATTGATTGGGGTGCTGTCTCAAGAATTCCATTGGCATGACGAACGACAATCGCTCGTTTCGTGTCCTTCACATCAAAGGAAATGTCTGTGATGACATAATCTGAATCTGAAAATCCATCCATTTCAGTGTCTTTTGAGAGGATTCGTGTTTGGTCTTCAAGGATTTTAACGATGGGAGGCATTTGAAGTAAGCGTTTTGCCTTGTAAGCAGAATGTTTTACTTGGGACTCGAATTGTTCAGGGGTCATAAATCTGAAATGAAATTCGTGTCATTGAAAAACACTTTAAAACAAAAAGAGACAGAAAGCTTACTTAAAGTCAACTTTGTTATGTGAAACAGCTTTTTTCCTGAAAATTTTGCTGAAATCCATTCCAGTCAAGGATTTTAAGAGCTTTTGTACTTTTGGATCAATGAACACTGGGGCAGGGTCCTTATCTAATTGAAAATGTAAAAGTAATTTCATAAATGTATTAATTTAATAATAAAATTCTGAATTAAATTACTAACCATACTGCAAAAATGATCCGGTCGAGCATTGTCTTAAAAGAAAAGGAAAATTTCTGGGATTTGTTACAAAATGTTGAATGAAATTTCCTTTACTTTTCAGGAACATCTTTGACTATTTTATTCAATTTCAATTAAATTCAATTCCTTTTATTACAAAAATCGAAGTGTTTTGATAATTTTTCCTCAAATTCAGTCAAAATTTCTTTTCTCACGTTATTGGAACTGTCATTTGTTTCATTTTCCATTTAATTTCCAGTGGAAATCGGACTACAAATCATAATATTTACAAAAATTCATCATCCTTTTCCTCTTAATCCCAATTCAAAACAAAAAAAAATACAATTTAATTTTAATTTTGGCTGCTTAGTATTAAGTTTAATTTAAAATTCAATCAAAAATGGAGGAAGCAGCTGCATTAGCTGCCTCTGAGCCTGCCAATCCTGTATACGATACATTGATTGAGTTGTTTGGCATTCAAAGTAAAGATAAGATAAATAAAGTGCTTGGAGTTTTAACAGAAGGCGAGCAAAATAGTATTGAGAGTAGTGTTCAACTTGAGACTGCAATTGAAATGATGTTTGAAATATTGAATCAGGAGGCAGATCAACCGGATGATGGAAATATTGATAAAACACCACAAATGCCACCACCTCAGAAACCGTCCAGAAGCAATATTTCAACGGGGGCCAAGAAGAAAACGACTGTTCCTAGTTTTAGTGGCGCAGTACAAAAAAGTAAGAGTATGGCAGTGTCAAATGATCCAACACCAGGGTTATTCGATGGATGTATGGAACAAAGAAGTGCAAAATTCCTACCTGAAGAATACAAAAAAGCTGTTGACATGATCGAAAAGGGATATAAAGTGATGATTTTGATGAGAGGCTTACCTGGAAGTGGAAAATCATTCCTTGCGAAACAAGTAAAATGAATTTAATCTCTTCTATTTTCAAATAAAACCACGTGATTTAAATTTGAATTTAATTTCAGTTATTGGAGCAATTTAATTTCGATCCACGCAATCACATTTTTAGTGCAGATTCCTTTTTCATTAATGTTAATGGTGAATATGTATACGACCAAAATAAGCTCACGGAAGCCCATGAGTTTTGTCAATCAAATGCCTTAAGAAAAATTCGTGAATTTTGGAGTCCAATCATCATTGACAATACAAACATAAAATTGTGGAATATGTATCCATATATTCGCTTAGCAGTTCAATATTGTTACAAACTGATAATAATGGAACCAGCAACTCCCTGGGCCACAACTCCCAAAACCTTGACTATGAAAAATCAGCATAATGTTCCCAAGGAACGGATTCGACAAATGATGGATAATTATGAGAGAACCAGTGTCACAAAATTATTAATTCAATTAAATTTAAATGAAATTTATGTGGCGACCCCACCAGAGTATCGTCACTACCCCCCATTTACAAGGAAATTCATTGAACAACACAAGAATGACTTCCCAGAGCTGTTACCCCAAAAAAATGAAGATACAAATCTAATTGAATCGAGTCCCAAACCACGTCGATCGATTTTCAATGACCCAGAAGAACCACAAAAATCATTTGAACAGAATCCACCTGAATCACTTTCAATTCAAGCTGATACAATTGACTGGCAATCATATGAACAAGATAATTTCTGGAATAAGATTGAACAGCCATCAATGGAACTGGAAGCAAATAAGATGTCAAATAAATTGGAGGTTAATGTCCCGCCAGTACCGAAACCCAAACGTGACAATGCCCAGTTCAGTCTCCTTGACCAACTGCAGGAAATGGCCCGTGAAGAACATGAAAAATTTAAAAATCAGCAGTTGGAAAAGGAAACCATGGAAAAACAGACAGTTCCGGAGCTGATTCGTGAACAAGAAGATTTGCAGAAAGAACTGATTAAACATAAGAAGGATTGTGTCAATGAAAATAAACTTTTCAAGGAAATGAGAAAAATGTTTCCGACCGTTGGAATTGCATATCTATGGGATTTATTCGTCAAATGTAATGGAGATCCCGATTGGGCAATTGACGTGTTGATTAATGATCCGAAAGTGAATTCGTTTGAAGATCACAACACGGAAAATGATGATTTTGAGTGTGAAAAGTGTGATACAGGTAAAATTGATTGAATTCAAATTCATTGAAATTTCAGATTAAATTTCATTTTTCATTTCAGTTCCTCCGAAGCCAGTTCAGGTTAGTTTACAACAAACTGTGACACAAAAACCTGCATCGCCCGTCATAACTGAAGCTGTGAAAGAAAAACGTGCCAAAAAAACATCAACTGACACAGAACTCAAACGAATGATTGAGGAATCTTTTGTTATTGGAGATGAGCATTACAGTGCCCATACAAGAAAAATCAGAAATTTTCGTCATGGTCCTATCAATAATCCATCGACATCGGATGTAATGGAAATCGACGAAGAGCTTATTTGTGAGGATGTTGAGCAACAACAAGACATTCAGGACACAGAAGTAGTTGAAATTGATTTGGGACTTAAATTCGTTCAGCAATTAGAAGAATTATTCGGGACAAATGTCTTTAAAATTGAAGATGATTCACTGATTTTAGGGGATTTGAAATTGAAAACTAATATTTTTCTGACAAAAGGACTCGGGCAACAACTGTATGCATTGTGGTGTGAAAGTGTGCACAATCAGCTAGAGGAACATCGATTGAAAGTCACACGAGACGATTTGGAACTTGCACGACAATTAGATGCGAGAGAGAAATATCCTGCAATGTTTCGTGAGGAACAACCAAAAACATTTCAAGACATTGTCGAAATCGAGAAAGCTCTCAGTGAGTATAAACAAGACATATCTAAATGGAAGGAAACACTTCCAGACACTATCGCATATAATTTAGCCAAAGACAAATTATTTGCCTTATTTCCAAATATTGATCGGGAAGTGGCCGTTGAAATACTTGCAGCTCACAAAAATAACCTTGACGAGACAATAAACGTACTGAAAAATACGTTAAAACACGTGGTCGATGACTCAGATTTGGAGAAACGCAGCAAAGAACTTTTCAAACAAGCACAACAACAAATCAACGAACTCTCAGAGGGATCCGCCGAATATGAGACAAATGACTTGAAATTAAGTCAAGAAGAGACAAAGCGAGCTGCTCTTAAGGAATTCGAGGAATGTAGTAACATTGCAATGCATCACTCACAACTCAAAGCTGAGTGTTTGGCTAAAGCCCGAAATGCCATTCAACGCAATGAGCATGGAGTTGCATTTTATTACTCACAAATCGCGGAATTACACAAAAGTAAAATCGATTATTACAATAATCGGGCAGCAAATTGTTTGTATGAAGCACAAAATATGAGTCGGAACAATGAAAATATGCTGGATCTGCATTACCTTTACTCATCTGAGGCAATTGAATGCCTGGACTTATTCCTCGATGAGCACATACGAAAATTGATTAATGCCAAAAAATCATACAAACACGTGTATGTCATAACGGGACGTGGTAAAAATAGTGTCAATGGAATTCCTGCCATTAAGATTCGGGTTAAAGGTCGATTACGTGAGCGGGAATTGAAATTCTCTGAAGTGAATCCAGGCTTATTGAAAGTCAAAGTGTTTCACAATTCAAATTTTTCGTAAAACTTTAAATTGTAAAATAATACGCAGCCATAAGTGCAATTAATTCAAAATATCAAAAAAATGAAGACGTTCCATGTTATTTTTTGCTTTACATTATTATTTTACATTAAAAAATACTAACTTGAAAGACAAAATTTTCAGTATCATTTTTATTTTTATTAAAAGTAAGGAAATTAACAGCACACATACTCATGTTCGTTGTGTAGTTTATAAGTGTAATTGTAAAATCAAAAAACAAAAAGGAATTCAAATTATAATTGATATGCAATAATAAAAATAATTTTTATTTTTTCAACAATAAAGATAAATATCAAATGTGATGTTCGTTGTTTTTCACTTAAAATTCTTTGGAAAGTGACGTAAGTTTTTATTTAGAAATTCCATTTTTTTTTGCCATTCATGTGGATCAGAAACAGATGATCTATGATCTACAAATGTTTGAGTTATTTGAAATGATAATATCTGGGAGAAATTTATAGAAATTATGAATGAATTTGTTTTGTCTGGTTTTCATTTTTTGAATTGCGTCATGTGATGTTATGAGAGAGGAAAAAAAGGTCAATTGAAAGATTTCAATGAGAGAATAAGAAGGGAAAGTAAAAAAATATTTTAAATTAATTCAATTGAGAAATTTTTCTTTCATTTTTATCATAAACATTCTCTCTCTCTCTCTCTATCTCATTTTATGCTAATTGCTCTCTTTCCCTCCCTCTGTAATTCATTTCAAACTTCGCTCTCTCTATCTTAAATTACCTCTCTCTTTCACATACACTTTATGTTGCTCTCCCTTTCTTTTCCTCACTTTATTTGTTGTTTTTTTCTGAATTATTCTTTTTCTCTCTCTCTCTTTCTCTTTAATTTCATACCTCTCTTGTCCTCTCATACAGTTTGGGTTATTTTTCTCTCACTCATTTTAATTTAACTGTTTTTTTTCTATTCTTGATTATTATTTACCATCTCATTTATTTCTCTTCACCCTCTCATTTTACATATTGTCTTCCTCACTCTCTATCGAATTTCATGACCCTCTCTCTCTCTCGCTGTTACTTCATTTCTTTTTCAAGTTAAAAATAGGGAGTAACGTCTCTTTAAATTTTCTTTTTTTTTCTATTTCTCTCTCCTTCTATATCTCATTTTAAGTTGATCTCTCTCTTTCCCTTTCTCTCTCTACTTCATTTCAAAGCTCACTCTCTATTTTTTATTTTTTATTAAATAACAACTCATTCATTTCTCTCATATTCTACCCTCTCATTTTATTTTATATATTGTCTTCCTTTCTCTCTATCTAATTTCATGATCCTCTCTCTCTCTCATTCTTACTAAATCTTATTTCAATTAACGAATATGGAGTAACGTCTCTTTCTCTTTTCTATTTCTCTCTCTCTCTTATTCCACCCATTTTTCTCTCTTTCTCTTATTTCATATGTCTCCTTCTCTCACATTTCACACATGTTTTTCTCTCTCTCTCATTTCAAATATCTACCTCTCTCTCTTGCTTCATTTCTTTCTCAATTAACGAAAATGGAGTAACGTCTCTTCACTTTACGTTTTCTATTTCTCTCCTCTCTCTCGTTTCATACATCACCCTCTCTCTCTCTTATTTAATCGGTTGAAAAGTTACACCTCTTTCTCTTCCCTCACACACTTTTCTCTCATTTAATTCTTTGAATTTTTCTCTCTCAGATCTCTCACCTCAAATGATTTCATTATCCAAAAAAATTAAATTGAAAAATCAAATCAATGAAAGAAAACCAGGAGAATCAAACACACACATAAAAAAAATATAATCTAACAGCACTAGAGTAAAACGACAAAAAAAAAATAAACATAATAAATACAAAATAAACGAGACTCGTAAATGAATTGAGAAGATGAAAGAAATGTTCGTTCGTACATAGAATATGGCGCAAATTTTACCTACAGAATTCGTTTATCAATGAAAAATATTCCTTTATTGAATCAGTTTGAGTTCGACTCTCGTGAGAAACAGAAGCTTTTGGAAAAAAGTAAAATTGAAAAAGAAATTCAATTAAATTCAAAAAAAATAATATTGAATCTTACATAAAAAAAAATTAATATTAAATTTATCAAAAAATAACGGATTTTGACTATTTTTTTATATAAAAAAGAATAATAAAAAAATAAATTAAATTGAAAATGTAAATAAATTTAAATTTTTTTTTAATTTAAATCAAAGAATTTAAATGTAAAAAAAATTCTCTAGAACAAAAATCATTACAATTATAACTAATAATTAATAAAGTGAATCAATATAAAAAAAAATATCTTTAGTGAAACAAGACACAGAAAAACAAAAATTTTCATGCATTCAAATATTAAATGGTCAATCATCAATTAAGTTAAATTATTACTACTTAATATTATCATCATCACAGTGTTTTATTAAATTATAAACAAAATAATTTTTTGATGATAAAAACGAACAATTAAAAAAAAATGGCAACTTTATTATATACGATATTTGGTATAACGGCTGGTGCTTCACTGCATTGTGCCCAAAGACGTGAAATATCGCCTTGTACTTGTGCCCCGCACGAAACTTATCCAAATACGATTCAGGTGACATGTGAAAGAATGGATAATTTTACACAAGTGGTGCATGCATTGGAAAATCGCCTGCCCAATACACCAGAAATTAATATTTGGCTGAAAATTACGCACTCGAATTTGATTGACTTGGAAAATGCCACATTTGCCGAAATGAATATGAATATTAAGAATTTGAAATTGAATCATAATAATTTGACGTGAGTGAATTTTATTTAATTTTTTTCCATGAAATTTAATTTTAAACGACATGAGCCTGCAAAATCCTCGAATCAATCTAAAATTGTTCTAAATTTTAATCAAAAATTGTAAAAAAAAATTTGAACCGGTCAATTTTTTTTTAAAAAAACTTTTCAATTCTAATCAAAAAACAAAACCACTTCTATACCTTGAACTCTCTCTTAATTTTTTCTCATGGCCAAGATTTTTTAAATCAAAACATTCCAAAGGTCAATAACGAAGTATCTCATTTTTTATAATTAAGTTGTAAATAAATGAAGAAAGCTTTGTTTCAAATTCAAATACAAAATCTTCAATTATGCGCTCACATTCACATAAAAATATGATGTGACGTACTTCATTTGTGGGTGGAAGAAAATTTGATTCTTCCGGATGATTTAGCACGTTACATATTTTTTTACGATGTTGTGTAGTTTTTTTTAACGAAACCAATTAAAATAATATCACAATTTATACGCAAATCATCAAATGATTGATTTGAAACGCCATTAAATATAAGGATCGTATGATGATTTTTTTTTCCATAAGTAACACAATTAAAAGTGCTTCACTGATGATGCTAATTTACGTTCTTGAACTATTTTCAATCAAAGTAAATGAGCAATAAGTGTCTTTGACTTGAATTCATCTTGACCGGATTTTGAATTTAAGAGGATTCAACCACGTGACTCGAACCGTTACTTCAAGTCCATGCATTAAATGCTACTTAAAATAAAATGATTAATGACAGAGAGGCGCCTAACTCATTACAGCAAAAAAAAATATTCAATCACTTTCTTTCACTCCATAACAGCACAAGAGACATTAAGTATTTTGCTTTATTTGGATTTACACATTTATTATTAATAATAATCACATGGTGATTTAATTATAATATTAGTGTAATGAGGCACGTTCTTGTCATTCCATTTCATATAGAATGGTAAAGTTTCTGCAATTATTATGATCATAAATTATTTTATTCTTCGTCATTTATCCATAAATTCATTGAAATTGAAACATAAGAAGAAAATGATGAAATTAAGTGATAATACACATATCACATTTATCGTTAATAAATTGTCTAGTAGTTTGGAATTCAAGAATTTCTTTGAATGGATTTTGATGTAAATAATATTTTAATTGTAATTTGTGGAAATAATATGAAAAAGTTTGCTCTTAGAATTTTGGATTTAAGAGTTATCGATTTATTTAAAAAAAATCAAAATTTTGACTCATATTTAGTGCATTTAATGAACAAAAGGAAATTGGATCAAGATTGTGAAAATTGTGACGGTCCAATTTTTTGTATCCGATGTTTTTTTTTAAATATACCGTCAGTCTAAACGGCTGAAATTGTTTATTCATAAAAATATGGAACTATTACTTTGGAAGTACCAAAAAATAATTTACAATTAACATTTGCCAGCCTCTCAAAGGTTGTTAAATTGTACCTCATTTGTCTCTCTCACCGAGTTGGCATGAGAGAGTGTGGAGCGTCACCCGTGTTCCTTGGTCAACCTCTTCTACGGCTATCTTGTGACTTGTATACAAGGGCTTGGTGCCAATTTTCTGAAGAGTCTTTTCAAATACTTACAGCCTTCTCTTCTTATCCACACAACATAAAATTTAGTACTAGTTAAAACTTGTACGAGGTGTATGCATGTATACGAAGGTTTAAGCTACGCTAAGTTAAGAATTTATCTATATAAAGTCACGGTTAATGTCCTCTGTAACGAGCAAGGTCTCAAAACCATACAGAGGGACCGAGAGTACGCACGATCTAAAGATGTTAAGTTTTACCGGGTTGCTATAGACTAAAGAGAACCATATACGGTTAAGTATCGTAAAGGCACACCTAGTTTTTCTTATCCTGGTTTGCGTATCTTCAGCTGCGCCGCCATTCACGTTCACCTTCTATTGGATTTCCATCGAGCATCAAAGCAGCTTGAGATTCTGAATTAATCCGCATTTGTTAAGTCTTGTTGACGTTGATCTTCATTCCAACCTTAGCCGATTACGTGGCCAAGACAGAAAGTTGCTCTTGTATGTCAGCTTCCTCACATTTATCTTCGGCATAATCAAGGCACTCAAATCGAAGAATTTTTTGGATTCGTTATAATCCAATTCACTGCTCTACCTAATGTTAGTTCCTTTCTTAAATTTGAACCAGTTAAAACTTCACTCTTTCAAGTGTCTAATTTAAAGATCCTTTAATAATTATTTTTAAAAAAAACCCCATTTTTTTGTGATTTAAACCTTCTTAACTATGATCATCATCATCATCATAATTATAACATGATAAATTGTCATTTTAACGGCACATTCCAAGAATTACACGAGTGCCTATGCTGATGAAGAAGCACTGATTATAATTATTATTAAATTAATGTCCATTCCATGTCCAATCTTTAAACATTCATTTCACATTGAAAAAAAAAATTAATAAAGAGAAAAAAAAAACAAACACATTTTGATATGATTTATAAAAGCAATAATAATAATAATAATAATATTAATATTTTAAGTGATAATCAAAATGATTTGTAATGTGCGAACAAATACAGAGATAAAGTTTGCTTGGCGCCATCAGACACATTTTTTCACATAGTAAAATTAATGTCTCTCTTATATAGTGATGATGATGATGAAGAAAAATTTTTTATATAAAATGAGAAATTTATTTCATTTTAAATGTATTTTCATTATTAACATTAAAATAATTAAATCTTTACATCGTTTAATGTGAGTGTGTGTGATTTATATGATTTTTTTTAAAGGAATAAAGGAAAAAAAAATATAATGATAATCAGGGTATGACGACAAAAATAAGTAGATCAGATTTCAATATATTATTAAATTAATTTATAATACGGGCTATAAAACTATATTTTATTGCATTCTTTTGAGTAATATGATTTATAAGGAGGTGTCAGTATTTAAATGTACGCTTAACTTGATTTTTTGACATTAATTGAGATCAGTAATTTGTTAACAAGACTAATCCAATGATTTATTTGAATATTTTGCTTTCTATTTATATGTTAAATGAAATCAAATCTCACAGTAACTGGAACTTTTATCAGTTCCTGTTCCTCACACACACTGTAGGCGCTCTGCATCGGATTCCATGGACCACTTGGCACTGCAGGGCCTTTCAACTCAAAGTGTCGTGGTATATTTTAATAGTTGGATGGAATATTTTTTTACTTTTAATTTTACAACAGAAATTCAAATTTGACATTAAAAGAGCACAAAGATCATCGATTGAATGACCATTATTACCATAATATCCAATCAATTAACGATATTTAATTTAATTTAATTGACTTCTAATTGAATAACTGACACACCAATTACTACACCACGACAGAGATGTATCCAAGTCTTATGTTTGATAAAACGATTCATATCAG
>LN483401.1:51739-111655 GCA_900002565.1 Culicoides sonorensis | reverse complement strand
ATCCATTTTCATTGAAATTGTTGATAAATCTTGATGTTTGAGTATTTGTAACCACCCTTATTTTTTTTAGTTGTTCCTTTAAAATTACAATTTAATGTAACTGAAAATTCTTATTTTAATAAAATTAATTGATTTATGCAGAGAAACCTTTATTTTTCTCATTATTTCAATGAGCTGTAGCAAAAGGGTTAAAGAATACGAATTTGGGTTTTCGATTTTCGAGCTTCATGAGGCTCTTACTTATTTTTCATTTCTCCGACGCTACATCCATTTTTTAGACTGAGCCTGTTGAAGAATGGCTTTCCAAGTTTCTCTATCTTTTGTGCGCTGTTTCCAGTTTAACACACGTAATATTCGCAGATCTTGTTCTATTTCAATATCTAGCTTCCTTTGGGGCGCTCAAAACCTAGGACCGTTTTTAAATAGCGCAGTTGGTACTCGGTCGGTGTTAAATTAGTATTTAATGACTTGCCCATGAGACTTTTAAGGCTCTAAAAAAATAAATTTTCAATTTAGGATTTATCTTTTGATATTGCGTGGCAGATATCATACAAAAATTGCTGGTCTTTGGACAACAATCCTTTGTAACGGCTTTTCGACGGCTTGAAATCCAACTAAAGGCAAATTATTCAAATAACCTTTATTGACAAATAGTTTGCCTAATTACCCACTAGGCTCAGTGGTGCTGCCATCGAGTGATAAGAAAAGGTTCGTAATGGAAGCTTGTTTAGTATGCAGTAGGCACAAAACCCATTGCACTGCGTTCCCTATTTTCTCCTGAAAACATGAAAAAAAAATAATTAATAATACTGGTAAAACATACATCCTTTGATAAAATATTAAAGATCGTATAAACAAGGGCAGATTATTAAATTTTCAATTTGAATTTGGAAAAAAGAATTGCATCGGTGCAATTTTCACACTGATTGTTACCTGATTAAGCAGATCATCATTTTGAACTCGTTTGATCGAAACCATTGCCAAGCCTTCAAAGGGTTTTTGATTTGAATTGTATCAAAAATTCATCATTTTTGGAGAGGAGCCCCCATAAGAAAAAACCAGCACGAGTCCATACCACTTTAATTCAATATAAAATAAAATTTCATGCCCTTTTTCATATAAAATCAAGTCTTATCAAAATTCACTGTAACAATGTTTGAAATTTAATTTGTCAAAAATATCAATCACTTTAAAATAATTAACTTTTAATCATGAGTACTGATGAAAAACGTCATAACAAAATTTTTGTTTTTTTTTGTATTTTCAATTCTCTGTGTTTCAAATAAAAAAGGGGTCTGACGAATGGGTATTATGTAAATAATTATTTAAAAAAAATAATCGTGTTTTTATTGAAAAAAATTATAAAAACAAATTTGATAAGAAATTTTTACGACAATTTGAGGACAATTTTCGTCTAATACAGTTAAAATTTTTTATTATTTTGTCGCGTGACCCATCAAATGAACTTGTATTTGAATGTATTAAAATAGTAGTAAATAAATCACATAGAGAGGCCTAATAGTGATAAGATCACACGTTTTTACTATATCATTAATTTTTTTTTAATTACCAGATTACGATTATGACGATATCAGCAGCGTGATCATCAAAATTAAATCTTTCTTTTTTTTTCTCTCTTATCATTGAAACCTAATACAAAGAAAAAATAAATCAAAAAATTAAAAATGTCGCCGTATATTAATCAATAAAATACTTAAATTTTGTTATTGTTTACACCTTAAATTAAAAAGCAAAAAAAAAAATAAATTATTTGAAGCGGTATAGAAAGATGAGAATAATTTATTAATAGAAATGGTCACGGGGTAAGTTAGTGACATGATGTCGTCGTTTCAATGAATTTATTGATATTGAATATGAGAATGGAGTTGACAGGTTTTTTTTTTAATGAAAATCAACCGGTATGAACGAGATCATCCTAATCGATGATTTGAAATCTATTCATTTAAATGATCTGATAAAATCTAAAGATTGTTTTGGTCAAAGGCCACAACCCATCATAGGGTCGGATTACCATTTATCGTGGAACGGTAGGTGGTTCTACGACCCTATGTTTTTTTTCAAATTTCAATAAAAATGAAAATAAACAAGCAAAAAAATAAATTTCAATTATTACTGTGTCAAAAAAGTTATAACACTGATAATTTTTTTTATGTTACTGGCGCCTCAGAAAAAAAACCGTAAAAAAATCACATGTGAGAACGGTCTTTCCCGTATTCTTTTTAATTTTTTTTCCATTTAATCACTATTCACAGAATTTAAATTGAATATACAAACATTTTTATTGGTTTAGGATTTTTTTTTCTTCGTGGAGTGCAAACAGATAAGGATTATCAACACACAAAAAAAGAGTGTTTTTATAAAAAAAAAAAATTAACATACCTGTGCGAGTCTTTATGGTCATATCTCTGACCTGGTCTATGACTAACTTGATCTACATACAATTTAAATGTGATTTTTTTTGTTATTTGGGTTCTTGATATTATTTTTATTTGTTTAGATAAATATTGATAATCTTCTAAGTCGACAGGAAATCAGGAAGAGGATCAAATTTAAATATTTGTGGCACATAGGTGTCAAAATATTATTTTTTTTTTCTTAAATAAACAGGAAACGTACCTTACTTCATTTAAATCAACAAATTTTGTTCATTTCTGTCTCATATTTTGATGATTTTTTTTCTATTTATTTTCAGACAATTACCGGTCAGTACCTTCATCAGTCTTGGTCGAACGGAGTATCTCAGTTTATCTGACAACAATTTCGATGAAGTGCCGCGTGATATTTTTTCGCACATGCCGAATGTTGGAACCCTTGATATAGCACGTGGCCGAATTCGGCGTATCAATAAGGATGATTTCAAGGCACTTCCAAATCTGGGCACCCTGGTTTTAGCGACAAATCAAATCGATTCCATTGACAACGGCTCATTTCCAAATAAGATTTTCAATTTGCATTTAGGTCATAATAAGATCCCATCATTAAATGGAACTGTCCGCGAACTCCGGGAACTTCGAACACTCTTCATCAATGTAAATGAATTGACGTCATTGGAAGATGAGCTGCCAGAAACTGCAAACTTAATCATGATTTTGGCAAATCGAAATCGAATCAAGGCATTCCCCAAAAGTTTCAAGAATTTGGGTGACCTTGATACACTTTATTTTGAGAAAAATGAACTTACATCATTCGATGGCTTACTCAAGCACATGAAGAAGTTGCAGCGTTTGTATGTGTCCGAAAATAAAATTGAATATTTAGCTGAGGATGAATTCAAGGACGCACGTAATATAGATGAACTGCAAATGGCACGCAATCACTTGGTGTCTCTGAACAACTCACTTCTCAATATTCGGCATTTACGTGTCGCTAATTTCAGTTACAACCATTTAACGACATTTTCATTGAAGGAAATCGATGGTTTAAGGAAATTGCGTGTCCTGGATTTGTCGCACAATAAAATTGTTTTGTTGAAAAGCAAGATTGAGAATGTGATTGATTCAAATAATGAAATTATTTCGAGTAGTTTGTTGTATGAATTGAGATTGAATCACAATTTACTGAAGAGCTTGGATAAGGCCCTTGTTGGATTGAATAACTTGAGAATACTGAATTTGGCTCACAATCGCTTGATTAGTCTGACTGCAGGTAATATTTGAATGAAATTGAAACAAAAATTCGTTTTAACTTTTTCCTTTTCAAAATTTTAGACGATTTCATGAAAATGGAAGAATTGGAACATCTTGACTTGTCTCACAACTACTTGGAAACACTTTCAGGCATGTCTGAGGTAATTTTTTCATTTTAATGTACATTTTCCTAATAATTTTAATGTTGAAATTGAATTTAAGGGCTTTTTACCATCATTGGAAACACTGAACGCCTCATTCAATCAATTGACGGTCATGGAAAAGGACTTTTATGGTCTTCCAGTCCTTTGTACTGCAGATTTGTCCAATAATATTATTAAACATATTTCGATTAATTTGGTTGCGCAAACGAGATGCAGTAATCATGGTGTGCCAAATAAATTGAAGATTTATTTGCAAGGTATTTTATGAAATTTTTATATTAAAATGATTTTTTTTATCAATTTCTTACTTAAATTACAGAGAATCCCGTTCTTTGTGCTGATAACCTCCCAGAACTTGTAGGCGCCATGGAAATGCGATTTGCTCGATTAATCGGTGTCGCTCACTGTATTGTCCCACAACAAATTGTTGACCCATCTCTTAACATGCAGCCTCCGATTCCATTGCAACAAATGATGAAACCACAATCAATTGGAGTGTCACCAATTTTACAGCCCATGGAACCACCACCATCAATTGTGCAAATAATTGTTCCAGCTGCTTTGATTCAAGAAACTGTCCCAGCTACAAATAATAACAATGAAACATCACAACACATGGATGATAAGACAATCGATGAAAATTCACTCAAAAATGATACAATTCCAGAAATTTCAATTCAAAATCACGCCAATTTCACACAAGAAACATCTGAAGAGAATCATGCAGTTAATAATAAAAAGGAAGAAAACGATACAATTCACTCACATGAATCTGAAATTGAATCAAATGTCGATTCAAATGATACAAACTCAAAATTAGCGCAGGATATTCCAGCAGAGAAATCAATCGATGAATCAATTATCGAAGAAATACCGGAAACAGATCCAATTCAAGAATTTAATAAAATTCCGACACCACAAGAAGCACCCTATCCACCACTATCCCTCCCGGAAATATTGCATGAGGTGTTGCCACAACCACAACGTACACATGCCAGTCTTGAGGTGACGGAAAATGAGGATGATGATGGATTGCCAGTGCAACATGACGCTGAAATTCCTCATGAAGGGCAACCGTCAATTCAAGATGACGACGAATCTGAAGATGAAATGAGCAAGGATTTATTACAGGACACGTTACCTGAGTCACCGTCTTAATTTCAAGGAGATAATAATATCTTTTTAATTGTATTTTCATTTTAATTTAAAGATGAACCACCAGTCACCTACTTTTTTTTAAATTAAATTAAAATTTCATATCAGAATCCTTAAGAATTTGAATAAAAATAAAATGTCTAGCTTTTAAGGGTTAAATTCACACCAAATTTCATAAAATCATGAAAATCAAGGTCAAAAATCTTTGTGAATCCATAATTACATTTAATTGAAAAAAACTGAAGCTTATACTTACATTTTAAATTGATTTTAGTTGTTATAACAGAATGAGGACTCAGAATTTACGTTAGAATTAGGTTTAGCTGTTAAATTTTAAGTAAATAAGAGTATTAGAGGATATAGATTTTAAATTTTTTCTTAAATAATTTCTTTATTTCATTTTCATTTCTAATATATATTTTTTTTGCGTTATATTTTTATTATTTTAATTTTTTTATATTAATTAATTAATTATTAGCTTTACATATTGTTGTTTAAATTGTATTTAAATGTTTATATATTTTATTTTACATTTTCTTTTAAGCACGCTTTTAAACTGACCTGATGTTTTCAACGGTTTTTTTTAAATATTTTCAAAAAAATATCCGTTAAAAATATCGCGACAATTAAAATTTCAGATATTTTTTAATTTTTTATTTATAAAATTATTTTCACTAAAAAATAAAGCTAAAAAGTTTAAAAGTTGATTTTTTCTAAAAATATTTTTACATTTTTTTTTTATTTTATGAATTAATTTTATTTTATTTTAGTTTTTTTTTTCAAATGAAATAGGAAAGAATTAACAGAAAAAAACATTTTTTTTTTGAATTTTTTTGTATCTCCACAAAAAATGTATCACACTGATAATAAAAATTAAAAAAAAAACTTGATTTGTTATTTAAAAAAAAATAAACTAAAAATATGTATGCTAAATATATGTAACTATATTTTTAAGATTTAAAATATTTACATGTGTTGTTTTTTTCCTTTTTCTTATTTTAGAGAAAATCTTCTTTTATCAACAATAAAATTTAGCTTGAATTTTTTTTTTTTAAATTTTGTAGGTATATTCAAAAATAAATAAACTTCCATAAGTTTCAATTCAAAAATCTTTTTCGAAAATTTGAATACAAAAATTTATTTCTTTAAATTAAATTGATCTACGACGAAATTGGTTGAGATTTTTAAAATGATTTGACACTGAAACTGATAAATTTCGAATTTCAGTGCTAATAAATTTTAATATAAATTTGAAAGGCATGAGTACTTTTGTTTTTTTTTCCTTTGTTTTCACTTTAAAAATTTACTTTTAAAAAAATTACATTACATTATCCGTCAATTATCATCCCATTTTCGTCATTATTATCGTTTGCCATGTCATCAAGGTATTTTCTGTGCGCTTCTATCACCATACAAGCTAAGTCTTTGATTTCCTTGTATGGTCGCATGTGTTCGATTAGTTCTTTTAGCAATTTGAGACCGCCCTCCTTCTCGACCAACGGGCAATATTTGTTTGGATAGACTTTTGTTAGATTTGCTAGAGCCCAGACAGCCCAATGTTGACACTGTGGCGTATCGTAACACTCAACTAACTTAAGTATAGGCTCAAAACTACGATAATTTATGTTACGTTCGGCATCTAATTGCCATCGACTGATTGCCTCCACCATATTTTGAAGGACTTCGCCGCGTGTTGGATTTTGGATGGTCCATGCTTCAGGGCCATCGGAAGCGATATGTGATAACACTCCAGCTGCATTGTAACTGACCTGAAAATTCATTTCAAAATTAAGAGAGAAAATTAAATTGACATTAAATTGGACTCACTTCAATTCCATCACTAACAGAATGCAGCAAATCACTGAAAACGGTGATAAATTCTTGGGTCATTAAACGAGGTCGCAATTCTGAGACTTCAGCTACATTTCCAAGGAGTCCCATCATGTTACGAAGCAGCTCTTCTCGATCAGGGAACGTCTACAATGAAAAGTATATTCAAATATGTTTCCTTTCACTTTAAAAAAATTTAATTTTACCTTAAGACACTTCAAAAAATATGTCATCCCCTCGCCATCTAAAAATCTCTCACAATTAACAGCTGTCTCATCGGTTACATTCCACATTGTGGACCAGGCCACTTCCATTACATCATCAAATACATTTCGATTTAATCTGTCATCTATTAAATTTAACATTGTCTGCTCATTTAAATGAGAGAAAAGAAAAAAAAATTAAATTTAATTCCTCATTTTAATTTTATCATATCAAAATTTACCTTGATTGCTCCTAATTGTCCTAAAAATGATTTTTGGGTGCCATCAACTTGGCATGCTAGTGAATTAATTAAATAGATTGCAATACGTTGAACAAATCCTTCTTGTTCTGTATCGGAGACTCCATGTAATAGGATACGAACCAGTCGTTCGTACTCAAATAACTAAAATTAAATTTAAAAAAAAAATGTTATTTTTGCATTAAGACCGTTTTAAATTCAATTCAATGAAATTTCTTACCACATCATATGGAATTGAAAATTGACAGAGTGTAAGACAGCCATTTCTCATCATGGTATCATCTTTAAGCCATTCCGACATACCATTTAGTAAGGTTCGAATTATGTGATTCTTTAATGGGGTACCGAATTTTGCTTTGTCTTTTCCTTTTACAATATAAAATAAAGTTGCACTGAAATTAAAGAGATTTGGTGTGAAAATTGAATGGAAATAATGAAATTTAAGGGACTGACCTTCCTGAAATTTGGATATATTTTACACGAATATGTTTGTCCATGGCGGTCAACACCACGTCAAGGGCCCGATGGATTTGTTTACAACTCTCGAATCGAAGGAGGTGATAAAGGTCATTAAGGACCTTTGTTAGAAGTTCTTGTCGATCTTGATATACAACGGCTGATGTCAGTATTTGATTTTCATCTGCTTCGCCAGCAATCTGAAATGAAAATGTGAATTAAATTTGAAATTCCTGTATTTAGATTTAAATTCATACCGTTAACGCTGGTATATCAAATCTCCTGCAAGCCGAATGTGCTGTGTTGTACAATCCCAGAAATTGCAACGGTCGATTTGCCCTTGAAATAAGTCCAGGTATATCTGACCCCCGTACATTTTGATCTTTGACTTTTGTGTGTTGTGCCACCCCATTGCCGGCTAAATTCGTTCCTGATATATCCAAATGTGTCAAATGTGGTAGACTTTCGACCAATTCCGAAAGACTCTGATTTGGATCTTTGTATGTTCCATTTGTGTTTGCTCTTGCAATTGATAAGTCGAGTGTTCGAAGTCCTCTGAGTTGACACAAAACTGGTAATTCTTGCTCTAATGGCCATACATTAAATAAAATTAAGGTTTGTAGATTGGGAAGGGCCTTTAATTGAGCTACACAAAAATCTATGAACATACATCCACTTAAATCTAGATGCCTTAGTTGTGGTAAACTTAAGAATGATGTTTCTTCGGTCAAGACAACACCATTTAGTACTAATTTCTGTAAGTTTGGTAAGGGAAATTGGATTGGTGGTTGCATGGGTGCTTTCTCATTTGGCTCCGGATGTCGCAGAATATCAACGAATTTCCCCAATTCAAGGTATTTTAAATTTTGACCGTTAGCTACAATTGTATCCCATGAATGGAGACTCACACTGTTGCAATACCACATTGAGAGTGATGCCAAATTGTGACTCATCAGGATTTTCATTCCCTCATCTGATATTGAGCTATTACGTAATTGCACATATTTGAGTGGGGTTTTTATGGTATCACGAAATATATGGATAAAATGATCACTTATGTCTTGATTGCAATCCTGTTGGAACTTCAGAAATCTGGAAATGAAAAAAATAAAAATAAATTTTAACAGGAACTGACAAAAAAACTCTTAGATTGAAGGTCATGCTAACTTAGAAAAAAAAACTAGTTACTAACATGCATGGAATTAAAAAAGTATTCAGGTTCAATATCACGATTCATATCTGAAAGCTACGTCACAGTAATGATCGATCTGTTCTATTGAATATTATGCATCAATCATCAAATTAATTATAGTAACTTGCAACTATATAGTGCATTTACTATCAAAACTACAAAATATAATTTTAAATTAAAAATATCAAGGTGACGGCAGCAAAACTGGATCTATGCGATATATTTAAGTTAAATTATAAACACTGCTCTCTCATATGGTTACAAAACACTCGTTTCTACGCACATCGTATACACACATTGATGTCATATTTTTCTTACCTATCACAAATCTCATTAGGAATCACAACTCCTTCATTTAGTTCAAATTCTTCGGTATTTGGCTTTTTATGACAAACAATATCCAAATTATCAGCCAAATATTTGAACACAATTTCTAACAATGTTGGCAATTCTTCGTCCATTTGTACACCTGAGCAACTGTTACTGCCTTTGAGTCTTACTCTGCCAACCATTTTTTCAATATTATTTTCTTACAATTCACTTCTGATTATCTTCTCAAAGTCTCGATTATCCTAATTTCTGTTAAATTTTTCGTTCAACCTTTCTCAGGAAAGTCACACAAATCACCTGATTTTATCCTATTTGTTTTGCAAGATCAACCACAAAATTCTTTTATTATTAATTTTTTTCAAGAACTTCTAGATTTTTTTTCTCCTTCAAGATCGTAAAATTAAGTGTTGACAAATTAAAATTGATTCATAACAATATAATCTTAGCTATTTAACTCAATTCAATGCCATTTAATTATAATCTAAATATTCATTTTAATTAATCAGATATAATTTTACTATTATTTTCGATATAAATAAGCTTAATTTTAAAGTTAAGTTACACTTTTTTATTTTTTTTCTATTCTTCTTTCCTTTCTTCTGTTTCGTATATTATTTTCACATAAGCATACACACACACATACGTATGCAAACAACAATTATGACAGGTGATTGACGTCTTCTCGCGTTTTTATGGGTTTTCAATTTGGTTTTCATTCATTTAAAGGAAAATTGCAATTAAAAATCGAATTTTCATTAATGCAGAACTTTAATTTAAATATTTTTCTATTCAATGTCATCAAATAAATCATCTAAAATTATGTATTTTCAAAAGTGACCGAATACAGAGTTTCTTGCATCACATTTTGGTGTTAATCTGAAATGATTTTTAATGAATTTAATTTTATTTTGATATGATATTGATATTAAATTGAATAGATTTTGATGATTGCATGGAAAAAATAAGAAAGATTAATATGAAATTGAATATAGTTCTGTTATAATTTTCATGAATGATCCCAATGCATGTCAAAAGAGTCAGCTGATCAATATTTCCGTATGTTTTGTATTGACATGTACGACCAAAACAACGCATTTGCATGATTTCCTTGTAAATAAAAGAAAAAAAAATATTAAAGTGTGCTCGTGAAATATTTAATTATAAATTTTAATCTTAAAATGACCGAAATAGAGAACATTAATCCAAGTATCTACCAAAAAAGTGCTAATCGACCTGTCACTGCTGAAGAGTTAGACGAAAACGTCGTTGATCCAATTGATCAAAGGGAGGTTTTTGGTAAGGAAATTCAATTTGAAATTTCAATCCAATTTTTTCAATTTTAATCACACACATTTCAGATCTTATACGAAATGTTCGTGATCCGGAACATCCACTGACACTTGAAGAGCTTCATGTCGTTGAAGAGAAAAATGTTAATGTCGACAATGATGGGAACACAATTCACATTTTTTTCACACCAACGATACCTCATTGCAGTATGGCTACCCTAATCGGATTATCGCTTCGTGTAAAATTACTCAGGTGTTTGCCACCGCGATTCAAAGTCACCGTTGAAGTGACTCCAGGTACCCATGTCTCAGCAGATTCCATTAATAAACAACTCGCTGATAAAGAGAGGGTTGCAGCTGCATTGGAAAATAACCATTTAATTACATTTATCAATAACACATTTGAAGAGGAATTACAGCCAAAGTAAAAGTGTTACAGTACAATAAAATGAATTCATAGGCAATGCATATTTTTTTAAATAAGTTCTAATGCTGTTTTATTATTATGATAATGTTTTATTTGTTAATTTTAATGCTACCTATACAAAAAAAAACTAAAAAAAAAGGAAATCAATTCTAACTCTTTTTTGCTGCAACTGCTGGTGAAGATTTGTCACTACTACTCGGTCTTGGTTTGGTAGGATCATACTTGAAAGTTTTCACGAGAGGCCCTTTTCCAGCTCTAGCGAATCGGATTTCGTCTAAGCGTTGACGTTGCTGCAGCTCGTTTGTGATTTTCATGTTTGTCCATGCTAAAAAATAACAGGAATTATTTGTAAAGTTACATTTCAATGGAAACGCCTTGTATTTTATTTCATTTTAAAAAGAGATTCGTGGAAACGCCAGGTTATTTACTTTTAACAAATTTAACGGGAAATTCAAATTTTCAAAAAATCTGTTTAACCAATTTGGGGTTAGTTTGGTAATAACTTACATTCTTTGACTCCTTCGACAAACTTTTTCTTCTTTGGTAGTACATCGGGTGAATATTCTTGTAGCTGTTGAATCTTAAAGTATGCTCTTACTTTAGGCAGTTTTAATACTCCCACCTATGAAATGTTAAAATAAAATATTTCAATATAAGAATATTTTAATAAAATTTTTAGAAAATATTCACCTGAGCTAATGATATAAAATTACTGCATGTCCAATAAGTCAAAATGGCAGCTGGAAAATTGACAGTAAATGGCAAAATACAGAATGGCAGCGCTCTCAACACATATCTCATCGTCTGCATATTCTGTGATGAAAGCCTTGCCGAGTCTGTTCCCAATTCAATTGTAGCCAACATCGTAAAACTCGTGATAATCGGTAACAAATAAAATTGATCTGGCATCGTTAGATCCGTGAACCAGAAAAGTCCTCCATGCGTCATACTTTGTACAGGAGTATTTGCCATTTGTCGTAATCCCATAAAAAATGAAATGAAAAGTGGTGCTTGTGCCAATGGGACAATCATATTTTTGAATGGACTCAAATTCTTTTCTTTCATAAAGAGCATCAACTCTTGTGCATATCGTGCCGAATCGATTTGATTTCCCATTTGACGTGCTTCGGTCATCTTCGCTTGCAACACCTGCATTTGCGGCATATTGTTATGCATGATTGCTGCATTTCTCTGTGCCAGGATAACTAATGGAAATAAAAGTGTTCGGACAATGACAGTTCCAATTGCAATTGCACCCCACCACGGAATATCCAGTGTGACATGGAAAAATTCCATAATTTGCTGAACAATGCCGACTGGTGACCATCCACCAAGACCAATACTGGCAAATGTAGGCTCACCATTTGCAGCGATTTGATTGATAACAGTTTCAGTTGCACTTGTACTTTCTTGTACTAAAGGAATTGGAGGTGCATCTGGAATTGGTGGTAAGTCCTTTAATGACACAGTACTGGCATATCTCACTAAATTCTCAATGCAAATTTTGTCTGGATGTCGTCTTGCAAGTAAATTACTAGAACTTTGAATTTTAATTGTGTGAAGTGATCTATTTTGGATTCGTACATTCTAAATTAAAAAAGTAAATAGAGAAAAAAAACAATAATAAGGTTAGAACTCACTCACATTCAATGAAAATTTAAATATTTACAAAACTCACCATAAATAACATGGGATTGCTTCGACTTTTGAGATTGATACAAACTTTGGACAGTTGCGAAATCATTTTTGATGTTTTTATTGGGATTTAATTGAGTATAAAATTGAAATTTTAATATAAAATTGGGCACCGCTTACAAGCAAATTGTGAAAAAATTGTTACGACTTGTGTTTCACATATGTATGGCAAAATAAAAACAGAGAAATGTCAAACACAAAAAGGAGAGAGCGAAGGGCTGTGAAACGAATCATTTTGAACAAAAATGTTTGAATCGAATAATTTAAGCGATGATATTCAACGTTCAAAGTGAATTTATAATAAATTGAGAAATGGACGCTCATTTCGAGGAAAAACTGAACAAAAGGTAATGAAACTTCATCAAAATTTTGAGCAAAGCAATAATTTTATGTAATTTCTCTTAGTTTTTTTTTTGATTATCTCTTTTAATTCTGTAATATAAATAAATAAACTTTTTGGTCTCAAAAATACAAGTTGTGTCAAAATTTTGCTTTAATTTTCATTTTAGTAGCAACACCATCCCAAATGTTTGCTTTCACCGTGAGCAATATTATCACGTTGCCACGAGGGCTGTTCCAAGACACCAATTCCCGTAGTTAGGCCATTTAATGTCTCCTCCGCTAATTGAACTGCACCCATTTGCGAGCTAAATCCATTCGCTAAACTCGGTTCATGTCCCGACATTTTCATTGTTCCAAGTGCAATATTTACAAAAATCGCTTCAATGTTACAATCTTTCACAGTTGACGTCTCAAAATACGTCGCTCCAAGTGAATTTGCATACAATGAGGCTTCTTCACGTGAAACCATTCGATTTTCTTCGAGATCAATTTTATTTCCCACTAAGGCTAAAACCATTGAGTCATGAACGTTTTTCTGCAATTCCAAGACCCATGATTTCACATCTTGAAATGTGTTGTAAACTGTAATATCGAAAACGAGAAGGGCAGCATTTGCATTGCGATAATAAAGGGGAGCCATTGATCTAAATCGTTCCTGACCGGCAGTATCCCAAATTTGTAGTCGAACTTTAACGTCGTCTATGTTTATGTTGCAGGTCATAAAAGAAGCTCCGATGGTGGGCGCAACATTTGTACACACATTTGATATGTATTTTGAAACGAGACTCGTCTTGCCAACACCTGGTGAAATAAAATAATTAAGAATTAATCATGCAAGCGAATTCTTTTACGCCAAAATCAAAAAAAAAAACAAAACCAAAATACCTTGAGATCCAAGAACAACAACTTTTCCTTCAATAATATCACCCATTATTATTATTATTTTTACTGTAATAACATCACATCTAATATATTAATTTATTTTTAAATATTGTTCTGTTATTTTTTTTCAATTCATTTTCAATTGAGATTTCTATTTTTAAAATGTAAATATTGACAAAAAATTGCTTTTAATTAAATTACTGGATTAATCATCAATGTAATGTTCTTTGTGTTTTGTTTGATTCTGTCTTTTGTTTTTTTTTTCCTTAGAAAATCCAGTCCAAACTACAAATTGAGTGGATGAATAAACGTAAAATCAGATGTTTGAGTAACCGATAGTTGAATGAATGAAATTTGAATTTTCAATGTGGTTTTTTCCGTTAGTTTCAATGAGAATGAAATTTTTTTGATACCGTAACGTAAAATATGAATGAGAAATTTTAGAGTAACTGATAGAGAGAACATTGAAAGCATAAAAGAGAAGAAAAGAGATGAGATGAGATGAGATGAGATGAGATGAGAAGAGAAGAGAATAGAAGAGAAGAGAAGAGAAGAGAAAAGAAGAGAAGAGAAGAGAAGAGAAGAGAAAAAAAACGAAGCTCGCCAAAATTTGCATAATAAAAGAAAAGAAATGAAATTTGCATGAACATGAAAATTTATGACATTCTTCACCTTTTCTCATTCCACTGTTAACAAATTCAACTTAATCCATGAATTATAACCAATAAATTACATTTCATCGGAATGCTACGAAGAATTTTATTTGTACTTTGATTAAAATATAACTAAAAAAACCTTAAATCTAACTAATTTCATGCAATTTTATATAAAATATCATTCCAGTTTTGTGTCTGGTGGCACGACTTCACACAGTTTTTGGACAGTTCTTGAAATTTTATCTGTAATGTATGATTTATTTTTTAACATTAAAATGAGTTCAACGAAATTTGATTTAAATTCTTACCCATAAATCTTGGCCGTCTCTTATTATAAACAAATGGAATGTAAATTCCAACTCCAATCAAAATAAATCCAATTGGAATTAAGTATTTAATTGATAATTCGGTCACAATTGGAACAATCACTAAAAATGCAGCTACCATCACTGATAAAATTGGAACGACTGTTGGCACTCGATATGGTCGATGGGCATCTGGTCTCGTTTTACGCATAATCAGTAGTGAAACAAATGCTAATCCGTAAAATACCCAAATGAGGAATGAAGCGACTTCAATAAGGGTTTCAATGTCGCCAGACAATATAAAAAGTGCTGTTATCACACCTTGAAGTACAACTGATGGAACTGGAGTTGATTTACTGATATGCACATATGACAAAGGTTCCGACATATGACCTTCAGTTCCAGCAACATAACATAAACGTGTGACACCAAATTGAACGGAGAGAGCACAACCAAATGTTGATAATGCCACACCAAGTGGAATGATAAAAGCAAAGTTGCCTAAAACGCGTTCTCCGAAATCCAGTCCAACTGCCTTGGATGACATTATTTCCTCAGGTGTCAAAACTGTCATATACGCTAAATTCATGAAAACGTAGAGGAATGTGATGACTGGAACACCAATTGAAATTGATCGTGGTATATTGACTTCGGGACGTTTAATTTCCTCTGTAATTGTAGTGACACTCGACCATCCATCATATGCCCACAATCCATTGTAAAATGCTAAGGCAATCGAACCAGGATTTGTAATTGTACCTTTAAAGGGCTCAGATAAATTTTGGGTGTTTCCGATTGCAAGCTCATACACTCCACCAAATATCACTACAAGGCATGCAATTACTTTGAAAAATCCGAAAATGTTGTTAATTTTAACATACAATTTGACACTTGTAACATTTATGTATGTAATGAGACCGAGAGCTAATAACGCGATCAATTTAATTATCCATTGCTGGTGTTCCGGACACATTTGATCAATGTGAAGGATTTTATGGAATGGTTGGACTGTGTACTCAGCGAATGTTAAACTGAAATTAAATTAAAATAATAATTAAAACTTATCAAGTAAAATTTTATTTTCTTCTTACATGATCACCGCAACTTCCGCCGGTCTCAGGAAAAGTACAAATACCCATGCACAAATGAATGCAGGCAGTGGTCCCCAAAATTTATGCAATTTTTGCATGCCTTCCAGTAAATACGCATAATCAGCACCTGATCTTGGAACGAGAGTACCCAATTCGGCAAAACACAAAGCACCTAAAAACGAAACTAGACCACAGGCAGTCCACATAATGAGACATAAACCGATGGAACCTGAGTATTTTAACGCTGCTGTCGATGAAATGAAGATGCCAGATCCAATCATAACACTTATAATCACATTGACTGCAGCAAGAAGACCGAGATGACGTTTCAAGCCAACTCCTTCTTCCGTGGGAGATTTCCCATTCACATTGTTATTTTCCAAGGTCACTGATAATCAAATTATGGGATTAAGGGAATGTGATTTTATTTTAATTCAGTTTTTTTCTTACCCATTTTTATCTTATTTTACTTTTAATACTAAAATTAATATTATTCTATGGATATGTTTATTTTCCTTTTTTGTTGTTGTTGCACTTCAGTTACTCTCCGATCATTTTCAATCCTGCCTTGAAAAAAAAAATTTTGCATAATTTTTAGCATATTTCTCGTTGATTTGAAAAAAATGCTATAATATGGGCGCTGATGCCGTCCGTCCGTCTGTAATAAACGATCACAATTAATATAATTTTTGCAAATAGTCGAATTTTTTCAAAGGGTAAATTTTCCAAAAGGGTCACATTTTCCCAAATGGTCGAGTTTTTTTCAAATGGTCGAATTTTTTCAAAGGGTTAATTTTCCAAAAGGGTCACATTTTCCCAAATGGTCGTATTTTTTCAAATGATTGAATTTTTTCAAAGGGTAGAATTTTCCAAAAGGGTCACATTTTCCCAAATGGCCGAATTTTTTCAAAGGGTAAAATATTCCAAAAGGGTCACATTATCCCAAATCGTCGAATTTTTCCAAATGCTCGAGTTTTTTCAAATGATCGAATTTTTTCAAAGGGTAGAATTTTTCAAAAGAGTTACATTTTCCCAAATGGTCGAATTTTTTCAAAGGGTAGAATATTCCAAGAGGGTCACATTCTCCCAAATCGTCGAATTTTTCCAAATGGTCGAATTTTTTCAAAGGGTAGAATTTTCCAAAAGGGTCACATTTTCCCTAATGGTCGAAATTTTCTAAAGTGTCGATTTGTCCCAAAATGGTGAATTCTATGTATAGAAATGCGCTCGTGTATATTGTTCACGATGACGTCCTAAATTTTTTTTCGCATTAAATTTCATATAAATTTTAACGAAATTTGTAAAATCATTTTTCAAACAAATGATATCGTCTAAAAATAAAAAAAAAAATATTTCTTATCCAATCTCAAACAATTTAATAAGCTCGTTCAAATTTTCATAATCATTGTTATCATTAGCATGCGTGTTACGAGACCTAAATAGCAAAAATATAATCATAACAAACTTTTTCTTAATAAAAAAAAATATTAAATACACAACAAACAACAATTAAATCTGTTACTTGTTGAATGTGGTAGGCACACAAAAAATGATAACAGAACTTGAGATGTAAATATTTGCATTAAGCATGCAAATGTAACAGAATATGATTTTTTGTTTCCCTTTAACAGTATTTAATGATAATGATATAATAAAATAATGCCTGTTTCTGACTCAAAATTATAGACAGACAATGGATTAAATCGAATTGAAAAAAACTATGGGATTAAAATATTAATTTACGTCACATTGTTTCAATGAAAACATAATTTTTTTTACTGTATCTGGTTCAGTAGGTTTACTATGACTTTTTTTCACAAGTACTATAAATTTTATCTAATCTACCAATTTATATTAAAAATAATATGATTAGTTGGGAATTCCATAATAAATTCATTCATTACACTTGACCACGTGTACGGATTTAATTTGAATTTATAATTATCGTTGATTGATTTCATTGAAGTGCAACAAATTGTGTGTTGCAATCCAATGGTTGCAATATAAAAATTAAAAAAAATGCAATAAAAAAATATAACAATGAAATTTTTAAGGTCAAAATTTTACTACGTTGTGTGTAATTTTTATCAAAATATTTAAAAAAAAATTGAATTCCGTTTCTGGTAATGTCTGAAATCGAAAAGGGCATCCCCTTAGTGATAAGGCAAAATTTTTCAAATTGGCGCCCATTTCAATTTTTTTGTAATGTTAAATTTCATTGTCAATTAATCAATCAATATCTGAATTTCATTGTAATACGAGACAATATTTCCTCTGTGATCAATTAAATTTCAATTAATAAAGATCTCAATGAAATGTTTTCAATGTCGATAAAACTTCTTCTTGATAAAATTAAATTTTTATTTATTTCAAGAACTCACTTTAAAAATTTCAAATTATTTAATTTAAATTTTTCAATTCAATCCTTTAATTATATAAATTAAAATTTTTTCCCGTTAAATTCAGTCCTTTCACGTGCACGTCTCAATTCAAACTGAACACAAAATTGTATCATGCAATTTTCATTCCCATCTTTTACGCCACATGCCGGTATTATATTAATTGTTTCATGTACTAACGATAAAATTCGAGTACTACAATAATTTCATATCATATCAAAACGTTGTTAACTGATATCATATAAAATATTATGAAATGAAAGAAGAAACTTAAATGTGTATTCTTTTTTTTTTAACATTCATCATGAATTTAGTTGAATTTTATTGAATTGAATGAAGACAAAAAAAATAATCTTTAATTGATTGTACATTAAAAAAAGAACAAAAACGATTATGAATGGAATCTATTGAGGTATTCAAAGTTCATTGTGTCGTATTTTATTTATTTATTGTGCAAACAAAGTATGGAAATATGTGTGAATTTGTGATTCATTGAATGGATCTCCCTTCATTGTTACGAATTAATTTAAAAGAAAAACTTGACACTGAAATTGTATACAAAAAATGTGAATTGTGAAAGAAACGATGCCCATTGGATGAATTAAATTTCTGCGATTTTTTAAATTTTGTGGTTATTTGCGGATTTTTAGAATTCCTGGATAATTTTGCCTAATGAAACTATGCGCTATTCCGAAATTGTTCGAGCAGTTGGTGTATACGAAGATTGCACTTATTTTATGCCCTCTTATCGACATTCGTCAACACGGATTTGTTCCTGAAAGGTCCACGGAATCCACTTTGGTTGCATTCACGAATTCTTTGCTGTCAAGAATGGAACAAAGCAACAAAATTGATACAGTATATACGGACTTTCAGAAAGCATTTGACAGAATTGACATTAGTTTGCTTCTGTCTGTATTGCGTGCTTTAGGCCTGCCGTCGCATTTTGTAACTTGGATCTCGTCATATCTGAAAGACAGATCTCAAATTGTGAAGCTGGAAGCCGCTACATCATCTCTAATTTATTTTTGGTCTGGTGTCCTACAGGGCAGCCATTTAGGTCCTTTATTTTTTGTGATATTAATCAACTCCATCTGGCATATTTTTAAGAATTCTGAGTTTATAGTCTATGCTGACGATCTTAAAACTTACTCGGCAATTTTGGACTTTTCCGCCATTTTGAAAAGTTCATCCATTTTGGGTAATTTGGCCATTTTGTTGACACAGGCGAACGGACATCATGACCGCTTAAAATTTTCACATGTATTTCATATCAATCAGAATTGCGTTAAAAATATCGGTAAAGTAGATTTCATGTCATGTAATGCCTCACTTTAGTCCACATATGGACATTTATCATACACTACAATTTGATGATGTAAAATTTGCAGTAGATTTCGTCTTTCTTTTTATTTTAATTCTTCTTTTAATTTCATTTCACTGTGAACAGCGAAACTTGTTTTCTTTTGTTAATTAAATAATAAGAAAAAAAAAATACCTTTAATTTTATTTGAATAGAACGGGGAAAAATTTGTATGATTCATATAAATATCGTTTGATTTTATGCTGAATTAACAACCTTATGTTAATAATATTCGCCTTATGATTTATGAGAAATTTAGTTGCATAAATTTTACATGTACAAAAACTGGATTCAATGAATTTGACTGAAAAAATTCACTTTCGATTTTGAATTCGCATGAATTTTTCGTTCACAGATCAAGAAATGTGGAAATGAAAGCCTACAGATGCAATTTATTTGTCTCCCACGTAAATTAAAGGCATACTACTTTAAGAGTAGGCCAGTTTAAGACAATTTGAAATTAAATTTGATGATTCACTTAACTCTTGGTAAGGAAATTTTTCAAAATTGACAGGGTTTTGAGTCAGGACCTTTGACTGAGTTTGGCCTATCAGAACTTAGCACCGACATCTACTTGTATATGAATGGTCTGTAGAGCTATATTGTGACAGTTTCTCGTTTGGCTGATTCTAATTAAGACTAAATTTATTTAAAAAAAGTATTATTGAGGTTCTTTTTGAAGTTTCATTACTACAATTAATGAAAATTATCATCTAAAAATTTCAATTTAGAGCCACACGATCATTTTCTAGGTAAAAACTTTCATTATTTTGATGTGAAACCAAAAATATTGCTCCCTTTAATTCATAAAAATCATTAAAATTCAATATTTTTTATTCAAATTGAATCACATGTTCAAAAAATTTTAACGTACATTTTTTTGTGAGTGACTGAACCCCCTTTCAAAAAAAAACATTCATCGCACGCCCATGGCCGTTCATCCATCAAAACAATAACAAAACACTTGTAAAATTAAAAGTAAACAAATGAAAAAATATTAAAATATGGTACGATTTTGTATCGTAGAGGATTGTACAGAAACCGACACAACAATCTTAGCTCATAGATTCCCAAAAAATAAAGAACAACGCCAAAAATGGATAGAAGCCCTCAATTTGACGAATCACGATCAGGAAAAGCTCTACAATAGACATGTCGTTTGCAAGAAACATTTCCTTTTAAGTGATTATCGTAATGCGATCTCAACCCACCTCAATACAACTGCTATTCCACATTTACCTGAACCTAAAGTTAAAGTTTCTGAATATGAACCATTTGTAGCGGAACCATCAAAATCATCCGTTGTCATAATGGAAGTGACAGAAGAAGAAGAGGCGCAAGAGGAAAAGA
This sequence comes from Culicoides sonorensis, assembly GCA_900002565.1. Lineage (NCBI taxonomy): Eukaryota > Metazoa > Arthropoda > Insecta > Diptera > Ceratopogonidae > Culicoides > Culicoides sonorensis. Next base: position 90,619 of record LN483401.1, on the reverse strand, counting down.
AACCAAATGTATCACCAATCAAAGAAAACAAGAAAAGAAGAACGAAACGAAGTAGTGGTGAGCTAAGGGAAGAACTTGAAATGTTAACAAAATTCATAGAGAAAAAGAGAAAACCGGAACCTCAAAAATCAAGATCAGTTACACCAGAAATCAATGTAAAAGACTCAAAATTCACAATCATTCAAGAAGCAGACCCACTTACGATGTATGAACAGCCAATAACCGCAACAGAAGTGATTCAAGAAGAAATTGAACAAGCTCCAAGTTACATTGAGATAATCGTGACTGACGCCTCCACCCAAACAGATCAAACTCCATCAAAAGAAGAGAAGGAGGAGGAGGAAATTGATGCAGAGTACAAATCCCTCTCAAAACTAGATATAATTAAACTTCTCAAAGACAGAGATGAAACAATCGATAAGTTACAAAATAAAATAAATAAATTTGAAGCTGCCATGTCTGCGTTTAGGATTTTAATGAATCCAGGAGAATGAAATTTTAATGTAAAATAAAACAAAAAACAATTTTTTTAAATTTAATTAGTTTTTTTCATTATATATTTACAGTATTTGAAATTAAATAAATATTCTTAATTTTACAATTAAATACACATGTTCATATATTTACAGTTGATTGTATTTTTTATACTTGAATTAAATAACGTAATTTTCTTAACACTATAAGAGAAAAAGGCCATTATTTTTAGAAATTCCTTACAAAGCTCATATCTAAGGTAATCATCACACATGAAAAGGGGGTGACTTAAATCTAATTGACATTAAATACAAAAACAAAAAAAAAATACTATCATTTTCTAGGATTGTAAGTCTTCAAACTTATCACAAACAACTAAGGGACTGCCAGGGAACAGTTTTTTATTTAAATTTCTGATTTTTTATTTTTATTGTTTTCGATTTTCATTTCTAATTGAAATGCGCTTTTGTGATCATGGTGTCTGTCCGTCAATTCCTCCTATTTTTAATGGTTAATTTTTTTTGGAGTGGAGAATTTCAAAATTAAACTTTCTATGATATGTGAATTTGTGTGAATAATTTTCTCTTTGTACAATTTAATCGATAAATTTGTTTTTTATGACGTTTAGACTCTAGGCAAGCTCATTTTTCGAAATGTCATTTTTATTTTGACAATATCTGTTTCTATAGAATGTATGACAACTTCAAAAATGAGAAATGACAGTTAAAATACGATTTTAGGAATTTCACTTGACATTCCATTTGACGTTTAATATCTATAGAAACACATACGGAAACGTCAAAATTTCCGGATGTCAAAATTAATTCTAACTGAGCAAGCAGGTAAAAGTTTGACAATTCATTACTATGTACGAAACTTTTGACATTTCCGTATGTGTATGTATGCAAAATTTGCTATAAAATTTAATTTTTTTAAACCCCCTAAGAGGGTAAGGGGTAAGAAGGTAAAGCTTAACATTTTGTATACATACACATACGGAAACTCCAAAAATTCTGTACGTAAATAGAGATTGTCCAACTTTCACCTACGTACCCAGTAAGCAGGTTAAATTTGACCGTTTATTTTGCATCGATACACATACGGAAATGTCAAAAATTTTGTACGTCATCATGAATTGTCAAACTTTTATCTGCTGACCTAGTGACCTTTTGACTTAGTCCGTTATTTGATTTTCATCCTTATTTTAGAGGTGTCCGTTTCCGATGTCAATTTCATAATATCAGAATAAAAGTCATCAAAAATTCACTTAATTTACCCAAAGTTATTATAAATTGTATTCAAGTCAAAGTTTGAAACCGTTAATTTTAATATTTTATAAAAACTATAAATTTTCATCTAAATTCTATTCTAGCAATTAATTTAATAAATAATTCAAATACTCCTGTTTGTTATTTTTTTTTGTCAATTTTAAGTGATTGGTAATAATTTGTATTGTTTTTTATTAAATTAAAATGAGACTTTGGCAGTAAGTACGGATTTGAAATGTAACCTATGATAAAAAAATTTTATGTATAAAAATTAATAAAAATGATCAAATTTAATCGTCATCATCGGCCACTGGATCCAAAGTCCCAATCATCCATGAAAGTACACCGGATATTGCAATGAAAAGGCCTGCTGCGTAAAATGAGTCGTCCCATCTGTTAATAAAATGTTATTAATAAAAATTTTAATTGTATGACTTTCATTGAAAAAGTTACCTTAAAGTGAAATCGTAAATCATGCCAGCTAATGGTGGTCCAACAAGTGACCCTAAACCTTGTACAAGTAAAATTAATCCATAGGCACAAGTGAAGTCATCTAAATTAACTAATCGTACTAAGATGATTGGTGTAAATGAGAAGGAGCTTGCAAATGTGAGTCCAAAGACGATGCAAAGTGACACCAATAACCAGTAGTTTGTAACGCAAATTGGCATGAGTATAACGGAAATGCCACATACTATGAAATTATTTTAAATTTTTGTTGATTAACTTGAATATAACAATAGAAAAAAAAAATAAATTGAATACTCACAAACAAGACAAACAGCATACGTTTTTGTCACATTGACTTGTGGTTGATCTCCAGCATATCCAAGGACAACCATGCCAATTGTATTGAAAGCACCTATGATTGAAATGAGCATAGCGCTATCCTCTTCCTTGTAACCAAATTTAAGCATATGTTCTGTTATGTAAAAGTAGGGGATGATGAACCTGGTTAAAGTCAAGATATTTTAAGTGATATTTTTTAAATTTAGATCAAAAAATGAATACTCACCATACAAAGAGGACAAACGTTGACAGTGACATCATCCCGAATTTGTACTCCAAGAACAAGGAAAAATCAAAAATTGATTTTATTATGTCAATGAAATCATCGTACCATTTCTAATTTGAAAATAAAAATAAATTAAATTTGTTAAGCGTTTAATTACAAGTAAAATTTTTACCTCTTCCGTCTCCCTTGCAATTGTGGTCATTGAATTTCTGTAAATGTTTGGACATGATGAGGCCCTTAAGCGATATCGATGTGTGTTCAGCATAGCACCACGATAATGAATTGAATTTCGATGAATTCTCATATTTCTAAAATAATTTGGGTATTTCAGGGATGGTTTTGCTCTCAATCCAGCTGGAGGCGCAGTTCGAGTTCTCCGGACACGGCGTTCAACTGAAGTACTTTGATGATTGTTATTATTATGTGGCATGTCAATTCGAACTTCATCATTATGCGGTTTAATTTGAAATATTTCATTTTCCCGAACAACATCAAGCGAGGCTCCACGAAGACTCCGATCGAGTTCTTGCTTGAAACGGTCAATTGGTTTCAGGATCATCGTATCATCAAGTGAATATCGACTCCCGTATGGTGCTTTATTGATTGTACTATTGTGATATGTGAGAAATCCTTCGTCCATTGACTCAGATTCGGAAAGTCTCTTTTTTCTATGTGATAAAATGTCGGTTGATGGAATTTTCTCCCACGAATTCAATGTCTCAGTTGATGCCAATTTACAATTAATTGGATCTGGAGTTTGTTCCAGCTCAGGATTACTCTGAATATGATTGTAACTGTCAGAATTTTCGTGTGTTGGTGTGGGATCATCATTGCTGGCCATATATTCGTGTGAGAGAACGTGATTTCTGAGAGATCGTCGACTAGCTCGTTTGTCATTTATATCAAATTCTTCGTGACTACTAAAATAGGTGGGTAAAATCATTTCACTTAAATATTTTTTCGCTTTAACAATATCTTGATCTGGTATTTTCTGATTAGCTTCTGTATTGTAATTGGTCACAAGTGTTTCAAGGATGTCCTCTTTTGGAGCACCAGTTTCAATTAGTTTCTTAATTTCATCTAAACACAAGTTCGAGGCTTGTGGAGAGAATGTTTGCATACTTTCAGAACGCGATTCAAGCAAATTTTCTTCAATTAACCAATCAGGATCACGCATCAGAGCTCCACATACAGCGAAATTTAACAATGCACCTGCAAGTAGCAATGTAGCACCACGCCAGCCATAACTTTCAATTAAGTATTGCGTCAATGGTGCAAAAATAAATGTTCCTAATCCAGTTCCTGAGGCTCCAATTCCTGTTGCAAAAGTCCGTTTCTTATCAAACCAAAATGCAATTGAAACCACAGCTGTCACATACTCAACTCCCAATCCAATTCCAGCTAAAATCCCAAAAGTGAGATATAAAAATCCAACGGAATTGCTCATTGCTGCAAGGGCAAAGCCCAAACACGACACTGTCCCACCAATCATTGTCATTCTGCGACATCCATACTTATCAACGAGATTTGACATTACAGGGCCAGCCAGCAATGGAACTGCAAGGAAAAGTGATCCAACCCAAGCAAGGACACTTGGTGATGCATCAAAATTATGTAACAATTCGGAGTAAATTAAGCCAAATGAAAAACTGATTCCATCTGCAATAAGTGATACGACAAATGAGGCACCAACTACAACCCATCCATATCCCCCGTCAGGTATATTTGGTTTCTTTTTACTTGTACTTGCATTTGTTGTTGCAATTGATGACACAATTGAGTCCGTATCTGACATGTCATGTCGCATCATCTTAGTCGGAGTGGAAGTGACTCCCCCATTTATCAGCTTTTCATCATCCGACACATTAAATGTCACTTCATTGGGAGACAAAAGACTTGTTTTTATCTCCTCCAATTGTTGATTGTTAATTTTCCCATTTCCGTTACTTGTCCCATTGTTATCATTGTACGCTCGCACTCCCAACATGGGACGGGACTCGGGATGAATACTACGATGGCTATTTAATTGATTAACATTTAATTCAACCACCATTTTGTCGTTTCACATAAAAATAACAATTTTAAAGTTTTTTCTTTGTATCACAGTTCGTTTTAATGTTGACTTGCAAGCAAAAAAAAAAGTTAAACACCTGCCCCTTTGAAAAAATTGCCTGTGTCTATGTCCTTCGAAAGAATCTCGTGTTCATACACATTTAGTTGAATAAAAATGCCAATTACGTTGTTGTTTACACATTCATTTGGGGTTTTTTTTCACGTACATGCAAAATATAAAATTAAATTACAAAAAATATATCTAAGTTGTCTGATGTCTGGCGATTTTCCAAGCGACTTTTTATGTAATCTATCAACAATAATATTTGAATTGACTTTAAATATATCTATAAATGAAGGCCTTGTTGATATTTTTCTTTTATTTTTAAGTACACATTAATGTTGAATCTGCAATTAAATGAAAATTAATTAGAAAATTTTGGAATTAAGTACTTTTAAATATATTTTTTAAGTTTTTTATGTGGGAAATTAGATGACACGTGTCTTGTATTTTAAAAGTGATTTACAAATAGACAAAAAGGAATTTTAATGTAAAATTGTATTCGTTACAATGAAAATTGAAAATTCCAATTCAACGGAACTCAAGTCGAATAAGGGTCATTGTCATTGTAGAAAAGTGCAATGCAATAAAATTTCTTGAAATTACCCGATTTCAAAAAAAATATTTTGAATTTATATTAATTGCATTCGTCGTTTTAAAAAAAACTGGGTATTGTAGGCGCTTATGTTGTCTGTACGTCCGTTAGGCCGACATTTTCTTTTAAAATTACGGAAAACGACAAAATTTTCTTTTAAATTTCGGATTTTTTAAAATTATGGAATTTCAAAACCCACGAAATTTTTCAAAACCGCGTAAAATCGAAAAAAAAACCCGAAATACCAACATTTTCTTTCAAAATTACAGAAAACGACGAAATTTTCCATAACATTTCGGATTTTTCTTAGCTTATGGAATTTCAAAAAACTACGAAATTTTTCTGAAACGCGGAAAATCGAAAAAAAAAATCCGAAATGCCGACATTTTCTTTCAAAATTACAGAAAACGACAAAATTTTTCATGAAATTTCGGATTTTTCTTAACGTATGGAATTTCAAAACCCACGAAATTTTTCAAAACCGCGGAAAATCGAAAAAAAATCTGAAATACCGACATTTTCTTGCAAAATTACGGAAAACGACGAAATTTTTTATGAAATCTAGGAATTTTCGAAATTTTTCGAAACCGCGATTTCGTGTCTGTCGGTCCATAAATTTCATTTTTTCATAAATTGTTGTGAAGGAGTGAATCTAAAAATCACTCGTCGGAGGCACTTTTTTAAAAAATCCGAAGAAAACCCTTTAAACGTACAAAATGAAACCGAAAATGCACTTTCACATGTCATTCAATGTTACGTTTACCCAAAATTTCCATCTTTTTTCCCAAAATGAAGTGCCATTCAAATTAATTTCCAATCTCACCTTGTTCTTTTCTTTGATAGGTATCTTGCATTTATCCAATCACGATGAAAACTTTATAAAAGTCATAAAATTCCATTAAATGTTGACAAATTTGACATGAAACTCAATAAATTAATTGCATGCGAATCACATCATTATACGTATAAATTAAAATTTCACTAAATCTGTCATTAAAATTGTTGTTGTTGTCATATAAATTCAATTTAATTTAATTAGCCTTAAAATAAGCAACACCCACAATTTTTGTTTGATAATTTTTTTTTCTTTTTTTTGAATATCGATCAATAATAGTTTTACTTTCATTTGGTACTTTTTCTTGCTATTTTATGAAGAAATATTAACGAAAAATGTTTAAAAATAGAATTTCCTTCATTATTATTTTTGTTGAAATATTTTCATTCACTGAAATTATTTTATTTTTCCACTTGCTATTCAAATATTTAATTTCTTATTATTATTGATTTGTAAGCATATTTTTTTTATTTTTTTCGTGATTTTTTTTTTGTTATTTTTTATTGTATAAGGAATCACCTGTTAAAACGTTTATTTCCAAATATGAATTTCACCTTGAACTATACATTGAATGTTATTTTTTTTTATTATTATTTTTATTTTAACGATGTTTTTTCAGGTATCACATTCACATGACTTCTCATCAATATTTATGAAAAGGAAATTTTGGTACACGTGTTTTTTGTTGATCAGTCAATCAAGGATTTGCATCAATTGGGATCTGAAATTTAAAAAAAAAAAAAATTGAAAATTAAAATTGAATGAAAAATTTTTGTAAGTTTAGGATTTTGATTTCAAAAATGTAGATCGTGAGTTCAGAGGCGGATTGGCTATACGGGCAAAATGGCAAATGCCAGGCAGTCGATCGTCTTGTCTACGATGTCGAAAAATTCTACGGCTATTGACAATTTCGTGGTTTTCTGAGATTTTAGAAATTTCCAAGATTATTGCAAGAAATTCCTTGGATTTGAATGGCTGCTCATTTGAAAAGTGCCGTTGGAAAAGTGGACTGTGACAACAATGAGCGCCCATAATACTAGAATTTTTTCCCAAAATCGCCACAATTGTCATAAAATTCAAATTTAATCAAAATTTGAAATAAAAACAAAAAAAATTATTGTATAATAATATTGTGATTAAAATTACTCATACAATGTGAATGACCTGCTGTTGTAATAAAATAATACCACTTTTTTATTATTATTTTCATTATATAGGTAACAAGGTAAATTTTTACTCTCACTCTCATTCACTGAACCAATATTTACCATATTAAATATTTACATGTATAAAATTGTAAATGCAACAAAAATCGATTCAATTAATAATTGATTGCAGTTTTACAACTTTATTTTTAACATTTACATTCATTTTAATGTCGAGACACAAAACTCGAGGGAAAAAACATAAAATGTCTTGAAATGAAATTTAACAGTTGTTGCACTTTAAATAATGTTATTTTTTTTCACATCACGCGATTGAACATTCCGATTCAACAGTTGGAAGTTAACTGAATTCAATTCTAATTTTTCAAATTCAAATGATGAGAAAAACTTGTGCGAATTCTTGTGAAAGAAAAAAAATATGAAGTAAATGAAATATCAAATAAAAGGAAGAGTAAATAAAAAAAAAATTAATTGAGTCTGTAAGTAAGCAAATTCAAGAGAAATAGAAGCCATAAATTCATTACTAACAATTAAAATCGCGTTAAATTAAATAATTTGCTGTATCACACAATTGTTGCTATTCTAATAAACTTTGTTATGATAAAAAAAAATATATAAACTAAGAGACTGAGAATCATAAATTCATAAAATAATGACAACGACTTTGTTTGTTTACATATAAATTTGTATGGTGTTTTTCTGAATTAATTATTTATTTGCTTTTAAAGAGTTATTCACTTATTTTTTATTTAAATAAATAATTTTAAAAAAAATTGCATTGAGAATGGTTTTTAAATGTAAGTGCATTACAATGAAGCCTTTGAAGGGAGCCAGGCGTCTCCTTGCAATTTTTTGGGATGTGTGAAAAAATTACATTGAAATTTCATTAAAGAAAGATCATTTTGAGACTTTAAAGTCCAAAGCTTGAGGTCAATCTCATCTCATGAGCGTCTCATTTCAATTCAAATGCACTTAAAGAACCAGACGCCTCCACAAAGGTATCTCAATGAGCCACAGATGACCTTGAAATTTTTTTTTAATCAAAACGGACATTTTAACTCACATTGAAAGGGCATTTTAAATTGAATTTCATTGTAAACTATTTAATTTAAATAATATTTTAAAACTATGATACCCTTAATTTAAATGTTCAAACATTTGACATTCAAAGTCATAATTGTTCTGATAAGATTCTTATCATTAAAGCCATCAATCAACATTTGAATTTCAATTCAATTTTTATAAGAATTAGATGCTTAGTTTTTATTCTAAAATCGAGAAGAGACAAAAAAATTTCAAAACTTTTCATGAAACAATTCAAAAAATTGCCTGAGGAACATTCTCTCACAAACATTTTCATTGTTTAAGTTCATGGAATTACATAACAATTTATTCACATAACAAAACATGCGTGCTTAGGCTGGTGTCTGGTATGTTATATGAAATGTTCTTTCAAAAAAAAACAAAAAAGTGTATATTAATAATAAAATATTGACATACGTTCACGTTTTCACTCTACCTTTGACTTCACACCTACAGCTTATTTGAAAAGAAGAAATTTCCTTAAAATTGATTGAACAAAATTTGACCTTGAAATGTGTTTTTTCTCTCAGACCTTATCCAAGTCAGACCAAGTCCATTACGTAAAAGGTCACTTTAACTTAAAATCATGTTACATGTCAATAACATCCCATCATGATTTTCATTCAGACTTCATGGAATAATAAACTTATTTTTTTTTTATTTTACTTCAGGGAATCGGGAAACTACAAATTTCTTGTATAAACATTCTTTTTCATATCCATTTACATTGTGAGTGAGTTCCATCCATCAATCTACAAAATAAACAATACAGAAAATGAATATAAAGTGATAAAATAAGTGATGTATATTGGCATTTTATTATCAACATCAGTTGAAGGTACTTTTTCATAGACGATATTGAATGATTCAGACTTGATAAGAGCATTGAATTACTTTAACTTTTAGAAAAATACAAAAATAGGTCGCTTTTAATTTAATTCTAATGATAAAAATGGAAAAATACGTCATGACATACCAAATATTTGCACATAATTCACGTGTTTTATGTCGATGTAAGTTTATTGACTCAATTTATTTGAAAATACACTTGAATTTCTTATCTTATCACGATATAAAACAAAATTCAATGGTGTTTTTTAAAATAATTAGGCAAATTAAAAAAAATTAGCATCAATGACTCATTTCTATGAAAATAAATTTGATTATTTTAAGTTTATCTTTGATTGAATTTAACATCGAACAAGATCATGTTAAAAGTAAATATTTCTTTGAAATCCAAATAAAGTGCTCGAATTTCGATGATACAGAGATTGTGTTTCACTTAATCTTCTCATTTTATTTTTTTTTTTTACATTTGTTGACATTTGAACACAAGTGCTTCAAATTCCATTTATAACATAACATTTCACAAAAAATTTAACTAAAATTTTACTAAAATTTTATCATCGGTTCACTTGCTCACTGAAAACTTACATTTATTAAATTTACATATCACGCAAAGCTGATTTTTTTTTTAAATTTGATTAAAATGACTGTAATCAACTTGAACTCAGATTCTCACGCTAGTTAATTATGAATTTCAGTTTTATATTTAAAAGTTCTCACTGGACTCCAATAAAGTTTAATTGGAATTTGAAATGATTTTGGTTCCGACGACCTTATCAACAATTTTTTGATTACATGAAAAAATTTCTCCGAAATGTATGCAATGAATATTAAAAATTTTATTTTTTTAAGAAACGCAGATGAAAGAATTTGACAAAGCGCTCTACAAAAAAAAATTTAATTGTTTGTTCGTTATTGAGTCAAAAAATGTTGGTTATTATGTTTTTTGGCCTTTAAAATTTAGTCACGACGTGCACGTGTGTTGTTTGAAAAGGTTAACGGTGACAGTTTCTTGTTTAACGTAACGACAAATTAAAATTAAAGCCACATTGTATAAAAAAAGGTGTTCCTGAGTCAGACGGACAATTTCTATCAAAATTTGAGCAATTTTGGCTTAAATGAGACAGACCTTTGTGAAATTTATACATCCCTAATTTTAGGCTGAAAAATGGGAAAATTGAAGAAATAATTGGAAAAACCGAAAAATCAGAAAAAAAATAATAAGATAAAAAACGACAATGTTTTACCTTTAGTCAATTAAAATTTTCCAATTTCTACTATTTTTTTGAAAATCGATGCAATAGCTCAGAAAAACTTTCAAGAAACTTCATTGTGCCGATAAAAATTCATAAAAAATGTCATTTTTAGACATTTTTCGATTGTTCTCGAAAGTTTTCCACTAGAAATGTTTTCCTCGCAATTTCAAACAATTTCTGAGCTATTGCAGCAATTTTCATGAAAATATTGTAGAAAATGAGAATTTTACAGTTTACCGAAGGTAAAAAAATGACGTTTTTTATTGTATTTTTTGGTTTTTTTTTGATTTCCTGTTTTTCCCGAAAATATTCTGGTTTTCTAGGTCTTCTTTTTTTTTTAGGAGTTTTATTATTTTACCAAATTTTCCAATTTTTTCGATCATATTTCGGCATTTTCGAGAATTTTCCAACTGTCCCGTTCATTTTCCGAGCTTATTACGATTTTCCAGTGTTCCAAAAATATTGACGTAAATGAACACCCTAAAATTCGGGATGAAAAAAAATCGATATAAATTTCACCAAGGCATACGACAGCGCCTGAATCTCGCTCCACGTATATACGATTTGTAATTGGATAAACGCCTCTGTATATATAGAGGAGTAGTCAAAATTCATTGCATACATTTCGGCACCCAAAAAGTTGTCAATAAGCTCGTTGGGAACATTCGTCAAAATTCAACTCAAATAATTCCAACATTTGCATAATTACATAATAAACATGTGAGATGTTTGCAAATAAACATGCACATTACATTCACATTACAACGACTTAACTCATTGATTTATTAAATTTAATGTTGTTAATACTGCATGAAATACAAAATTTTATTATAAAACTATAAATATAAATATATAAAATTTTAAATATAAAGAAAGCCAAGTAAAATAAAAAAAATTGAAATAATCTGGCATGAATTAAATTAAATTATTAATACATATAATTTTTTACTATACAAAGCGAATCTTATTCATACTATTTGACCTCAAGTAAAAATCTAATGATATCGTGAATGATGACGAAAGTTTAAAAGGAAAAAAAAATAATTTATACACATTGAGTTTAATCACATTTTGCCATTCTCTTATATGAATTTTATGTTGTGACTTTTAACTAATTATACCGTTTTTTTTTTTGTTTTAATTTGCCATTACTGGCTCATGTTATTTAAAGCAAAAAAAAAATAAATAGAATATAACAAAAGGAAAATAAAAAACGAATATCGATTTAAAGGGGGAAAAAAGAATTTGCAAACATTGAATCATATGTTTCATATGACATTGAAGTGAAAGGATTTTTGAGTAAATGTGTGTATCCGTGAACTGGCACCATCGAATTTGAGACACATTGGTGTAAATTTCCTATAACAGACCCAAAAAAACCAAATTTGAGTGTTCCTGACACAAAGACAAAGTTTCCAATCCGCTCTTCATTCTCAGTTCAATATCAACACACATCACCTTCATGCCTAAACCTCATAAATAATCGTAGTAACTTTTTGATATTGAAAATAAAAAAAGAATGTTATTGTTACCGTGAACTGTTTAATCGTTAAAGTAACAATCAACTTATGTGTAGTAACATGTCTACCAACATCACAGGGAAATGCTATCAGAAGAGAATTTTCAATATAATAATTACAATGACGTGTTCTAAAATATTTGATCAAATTAATCAGTTTTTCAATAGTTAATTTTAAATTTCATATAATTTCACGATTCACTTATTTTGATATCAGAAACAACATTTCACGTACAAAGTTGCAAATCGATACATCAAAGCTCACCTTTTATTTTAATTTTCTTTCTAATTCTTCTAATTTATGGTTTCACGTATAACTTTATGATTTATGTTTTGATTATTTTCTATATGAATTGTATTGGTTTTGTTTTTTTTTTATATTAAAATTAAAAAGAAAATATTTTATTTTAAGTACATCTAATTTTTTTTCTAGTACATTTAACGATTCAGGCCTTTGCACAATATTCCTTTTAAGTAATTGATTAAAATTTTTTAATAATTCTTGTCCGTTTGGAAGGTCTTTGTTTCATGATTTTAATTAAATTTTTGTTGCTTTTTAATGGAAATATTTTGGACACCGGTACAGAAATACAACTACACATCGCGACAATCAACCAGCAACTGACGTGACGGGCTGCCCATTGACTTTACTTTGACTGTGTTGTGATTTTTGCATGTAATATTTCAATGAAATTTTTAATTTTAAAGTGAAATTCAAAGAAACAATGATTGAATTTCATTCATAACAATATTTCAAATATTTTTGATTTAAAATTTTATTGATATTTTAATGAAAACGAAAATTTACCAAACATCCATTGAAATTGTTTAGAAACAAAACCAGCTGATTCGTATAGAAAGGGCTGAAAATCGAGTCATAAACATTTTCTGATAATTTGACATTTCATCTGAACAAAGCTAATTTTGACATATTTTTGTAAACACGAATTTCACGTGTGTGCTCCACACTTTAATTGCATCTCATTTTTATAGAAAATTAAAATCTATATCAAATAACGATGGAGGAAGAAAATAATGGCATGGAAGTGGTTGACTTTGAGCCAATGGATGTAAGTATTGTTAATATAAGTTTTTATTTGCGTTACATTTCAATTCATTTCCATTACACACAGGCCGATGACGATTTGGAAGATGACAACAATGATGATGCTGATAGTGGGACAGGTGACGATCATGGTGACGATGTTTACATACCAGGTCAAAAATTAGAAGAAGGTGAGGAACTTGAATGTGATGAATCGGCATATGTGATGCTCCATCAAGCACATACTGGAGCTCCTTGTCTTAGTTTTGATGTTATTCCTGATGATTTGGGAGAGGTGCGTGAGACATTTCCACTCTCATGCTACATTGTATCAGGAACACAGGCGGCACGAGCTCATGTAAACAGTGTAATTGTCATGAAAATGTCGAATCTTCATAGGACGAGTAAGGAAAGGGATTCTGACATGGAAAGTGATTTAAGTGATGAGGAAAGTGATGAAGAGGAGAGTGAAGAAAAGAAACCGAAAATGTCGTGTGCTTTAATCAAACACCAAGGATGTGTAAATAGAATACGATGCACGAGATTTAACAATACAACATTTGCTGCATCATGGAGTGAACTTGGACGTGTCAATATATACAATTTAAATGACCAACTTCAAGCAGTTGAAGACAAAAACGCTTTAAAAGCATATGAAACGGCTCACGGACCTGAAATATCAAAACCAGTTTTTAGTTTCAATGGCCATCAACAGGAAGGATTTGCCATTGACTGGTGTCAAGTCTCTCCAGGACTCTTAGCATCTGGTGATTGTCGTAAAGATATTCACATATGGAAGCCACATGAAGCAACCTGGTTAGTGGATCAACGTCCACTTCAAGGTCACATAGAAAGCGTTGAAGACCTTCAATGGAGTCCAAATGAACGAAATGTCCTTGCATCGTGTTCCGTTGACAAAAGCATTCGTATTTGGGATATTCGGGCAAATCCAGCCAAAGCATGTATGTTAACCTGCGACAACTCACATGAAAGTGACGTAAATGTCATAAGTTGGAATAAAACAGAACCCTTTATTGCATCGGGTGGTGATGATGGTGTGCTAAATATTTGGGATTTGAGACAATTCCAAACAAAAACCCCAATTGCCACATTTAAACATCATACAAATCACATTACCACAGTCGAATGGCATCCAAAGGACTCAACTGTGCTTGCAAGTGGTGGTGATGACGATCAACTAGCATTGTGGGATCTCTCCTTGGAACGTGATGACAATGCAGAAGAACAAAAGAATGAAAAACTTAAAAATTTACCTCCACAATTGCTGTTCATCCATCAAGGACAAAAAGAAATTAAGGAATTACATTGGCATCCACAACTGCCTGGGGTCATTTTGTCAACAGCTCACACTGGATTTAACATTTTCAGGACAATTAGTGTGTAAACCAAGGTTTTTCAATTATTGTCAAAATAAAAAGCATAAAATTTAAAAAAAATTTCATACAACATTTTTAATATAAATCTCTTATTTCATACATGAATAAAAAAAACACTTAAAATTAATTTTTTTGAAATGATTCGAATTAACGGTCGTTTGAAAATTAAGCCATCCGCCAAAATACTTTGGAAATTAGTATGAAGCCTTAAATAACCTCAAAGAAATTTGAGCACCATTGACTCTGAAATTATAGCGAAATTTTATACCATCAAGAATCCATATTCACGAGGCACATTGAGGTTAAAAAATTGCACAATTTGATGTTTCACAAATTCTAAGCTGCATCCCTTGCTCTGTTGATTTTGGAGTATTGAATATAAACTCCTTATAAATGTAGTATCCAGCAATGCATTTTTAACATATTCTTTAGCAGGACCACTGTGCTCTAATATGTTTCTGTAATTTTGATCATGTTTTGAAACTGTGTACAACCCAACAACGTCATTAGTTATTTTTAATACACACTGGAGATCATCTTGTCCAAAGGGGGTTGTTGGGGGACTTGGAGGCGTTGATAACGAATTATCTATGTAATTATCTTTGTCGAAACAGGGCTCGTTTGTATTCTGAAATTGTCGTTCGGTTATTGGTTCATTATTAATTTCATGGGGATTTCGGACTTTAATTCGACATGGAAGCGCATAATGACCATTTGGCGGAATATTATTCATTTGAGCATTGTTTTGATTCTTTGGTGGTTGTACCGTTTTTTTGATTCTTGGTCTCGAATGACGAACACCTGGTGCTGCATTTGAAGGTCCTGGTTGTGAATTTTGACCTAAATGTCCTCTGGGGATGGACATATTATGAAATCTGTAAGTAGGTGGTGCCTGTTGATTTTGAGGCATTGTTGACATTGTCATCGGACGAATCGGTTGATTTGCCATTTGTTGCATGGGCATTTGGTCAACACTCATTCTACGTTGAGGCGGTTGATTCATAAGATGTGGTCTCATTAAATTTTGCATATTATTAGTTGTGGGTCTCATTTGGTTGGAAGGATATTGTTGCTGTTGTCGTTGTTGATGTTGTTGTTGTTGCTGTTGTTGTTGATGTTGTTGTTGTTGATGTTGTTGTTGATATTGTTGTTGGACATCAAATTGTTGAAGCTGTTGTCGTTGCTGGTATTGGAACATTTGAAG
Source organism: Culicoides sonorensis (assembly GCA_900002565.1). Taxonomy (NCBI): domain Eukaryota; kingdom Metazoa; phylum Arthropoda; class Insecta; order Diptera; family Ceratopogonidae; genus Culicoides; species Culicoides sonorensis. The sequence goes on along the minus strand of LN483401.1, from coordinate 74,803 downwards.
TTGTGCACGTTGCTGTTCAGCTTCTTGTCTAAATTGTTCAATATAGGTTTGGTCAACAAAATTGTTTAAGTTACCTTAAAGACAAAAAAATTTTAATAAATCATAAAATAGCAATAATTCGAAATTAATCTTACTTATCGGTGAATTTGACGAATTGGCAAGATACCTTGAGACGTTTTGTGGTACTCCATTTGCGATTTGAATACCTTGTTGCATATTTGGACTCCTTTGTTGTGGAAATGGAACCGTTGAAACTAAATTTTGCGATTGTAGATTCGTATGAGGTCCATGTCCGTGTGGCTCAGGTGCGGGAACAGAAGGAACCGAACTAGTCGATATGACTGGTTGCCTTTCTTTTGAAAGTAAATTTTCAGCACGTACATTGTATCCAATTTTAATTGGGACACTTCTCCCATTGTTCATTTCAATTTGCATCGTTTGCTCTACATGAGTATTACTTGTTCTGGTGGGGGCAGCAGTTAAGGCACTTGTTATTTCTGGTTGCTCTGAAACAGTTGCATTTTGAGTGGGAGATTCGATATTTGGTTCTTTTTGAGCAGGGTTTTGAAGTGATTTGGAGTTACCATTCGATGTTGATGCAATTTCAGAACATTCATTTGACGTTGATGGAACTGGCGGATTAACTTTTGTTGATATTGATGCAACAGGAGAATCGGAAGTAGACTTCCTTTTATTCGAGTAAACTTTAATCGCCTCAGGCTTATTTGATTTTACTCTAAAATCTGTGGTTCTGTGAGGAGTCTTTAGTATGAGATTAAACTCATTACACAATTTTTGCACAATTTCAGCATGTCTTGATTTTATCGGATGCTTTTCCTTCATTATAACTGTCCTCACAGGACTCTCAATGGCTTCAATTCCTTGAATTGAAATATCCGTGTCCCGACTACAGTTTGGTTTAGTGCACACAACTCGTATTCGCAGTGAAGTCAAATCTTCCTCCTTCTTCATTAAATATTCGGCCAACACTCGATCCTGCTGTTCTTGTGTAGCCAGATTTTCAACTACAACTTTTGTATTTGCCACTCGTTGCATGAAATCCTCACCATATCTATCTTGTGCACTTTTGACTGCATTAAAATCCGAAAATGTTCGCTTCAATTCCTCGCAATTCACCATGTGCAGCAGTGCATTAGCATAAGGCTCTTCACAAAATATACAAACATTTTCTGTCTTTTGTCGTTTGGAGCTTGGATCAGCCAAATCATCAGCTTGGTTTTTGGGCATCGTTGATAAGAATGTTTTGGTTTTGAGTCCGCCTGTTGATCCAATTAAAATTCACACAAAATGTTTATTTTATGCTGATTCAGCATTTAATCAGTAATTTAATACCTAGCACACTATTAAATTTTAGTTTTTTTTACTTTTAAATAGAGGAAGTAATAAAATTGACTTGCTTGGACGCATAAGAATGTTTTTTAATTAGGGTGTCCAATTCAAATGTTTGCCTTGACCTCAATTTAAGCTCATTACGTCAACATGTCAAAAAAATTTTAAATGACACACAAGTTTCATTTGAATTGTAATTGCGATTAAATTTTATAGTGATTTCATAAATCCCTGCAAAATTAACTGTAAATTGTTTTGGGATCAATCAAAATCCATATAAAATTGTTCAAAATATTGTCACCCTACATTTTGAAAGTTAACAGCTGATTGTCAAAAAAAACGAAAAAAAATAAATAATAAAAATTGAATCAGCCCGAAATTATTGGAAAATTCATTTTAATTCAAATAAGTTGTTTTGAAATTTAAATTTTCATTTCAATAATATAATTTAAGATACATAAATGAAAAATTCTGATAAGAACTTTATGTAAACAAGGTGTAAAGTGATAGGACACATAATTATCAGTGGAATCTATAAATCGGCCATTGCATTCCTTTGTTCAATTGGTTATTTTTATCAGTGTAGGAGACAAAATGGAAAATAACTAAAATTTAAAATTTGCGGTTTAAATAGAAATGAGCGAAGGTTATTCCAATACTAATGGAAGATAATTTAAGTATCAAGTCATCGGATTCTGTTACAACGAGTGGAGAGTATGAAATTGTTCCGGAAACACCAGCACTGAATATTATTTTGAGTGGAGGCGACGAAGGTACTATGGAGAAAAAAGAAGTCAGTGAAGTGGAAGGCGATACAAAAAAACAACAAATTCCAATATCGCCGGTGCTTAATATTGCGAGCAATGGTGACATGAATGAATTGGAGAAAAACCTCACTGAAGTTATCAGGGAATTGGATGTCAATGAAGGTAAATTCATTTCATTCAATTTAATTTAAAAATTTTTATTCAAATTTTTTTATTTTTTACAGATGCATCTGATGCACATACATCGTCAACTTTGAAGAAAGCTACATTGTGTTTGGATAATTTATCTGCACCAGAATCTTTGGGATTCAAAAATCTTCAAAGTCCAGTGAGTTTGACAACTCCCGATCCAAATAAAGTCGGGCAATCGGTATTTTATGACTGTATTGATGCGAGTCCAATGATTGAAAATGTTGGGCAAGGACATGTCAAAGGTAAAGGGGACACCGATGAGGAAACGGAAAGTAAGTCCTTATTTTAAAAATGACCTTCATAAAATTTAAAATGATATTTATTTTCATTTAGTATCAGACATTGATCAGGAATGTACCAAATTTTCGGCTGTTACTTATTTGGGGGCTGTTAACATTAACGCCCCAAAATCTGAGGCAGAAATTCTTCGTAAAATGATTGAAATGAATGCGTTATCAAGTAATACTGGAATCGACGTCTCAATTAGTGTTCCTAATGGACCTGAAGGCGTTGTTGTGTAAGAAATTCAATTCATTTAATTTTCCACTATTCAAAATTTCAATAAATTTCAGTTTATATGACAAGAAAAACACAGTTGTGGCAACATATGAAATTCAACGAATCCTCTTTTACACACCTGGTCCAATTGACACTACGGATTCTGCTTGTTTTGCGTTTACTTGGTCACATGGTACGGCGCAGGATTCGCCAATATTTCAATGTCACGTCTTTCGATGTCAAATCCCGGAAGCGATTAGTCGAGTAAACTCTTGTTTTAGTAAAGCATTCAACAGAGTTCCAGCTAGTATGACGTGTTCCGTTGCATCAACTGCAGCAACATCGGATAATAACGCTTTGGCTACATCGATTTGTTCTGATTTGACGGGTAATCCATTGACACAAGCGATGTATGAGTTTAATGTTTCCCTTGAAATTCGCGAGAAGGTGGCAAAAAATACTTATTCAGCAGTTGCAAGGGATAAGAATGTATTTAAATTGCGATGTAATGTGGATAAAGAAGTTTGTATTGTGGTACGACAAGTGCCATCGGGAAATTTACCACCGTTACTCATTGAAAGATGTTTTGGCGTCTTACTTAGTCCTGGGAAATTGATACGACAAGCTGATATGCGATTGCTTGACATGGCTCACATGGGATATCTCAAAACAGAGGGAAGTCAACTTGCACCAGCACTTGCTCCGTATCAAGTACAAGCAGAATGGAATGCAAATGAAAAAGCTTTTGAGGTATTGAATGCTGAATCACCTAAAAAGTACTTGACAGTTGCAGTTGATCTTGTGATAAAGGGAATTTCTGAGCCAGTTCGTTTTGTAATTGAAACAATGGTGACAATTGCCTCCCAAAATGAATCTCGATTAATGGACAATTTATTGCTCAGTAAACGTCCATTACTTCAAAAATTCTACTTGCAATTGAAAGATAGTGCTGGAAGCTGGGAAGTGCAAAGTATTGATCCAAGTGAAGAAATAATTGAAGTGTCACAAGCAACATCATTGCGAGCATTCACCAAAAACTTGTCAAAAATGGTTAGATCACAATCAGCTCTCTCATTTGACTTTGATGACATCAGTTTGATTGAAGGTGATTGTGGATCCGATGGAGATGAGCCACTGCTCTCTGGAACGGGGGAAGTTTCAAAGGAATGTTCTGTCGATTGTTTGGAAGAATGGAGTTTGATTTTGCATGAATGGGAAAATCTCGCTCCAAATAAACGTCCAAAAGGTTTGGCTCCTTTAGTGCGTGCTGGCATTCCAGAAGCACTTCGATGTCGAGTATGGCAAAAATTGGCTGGAACTGAAAATGCCAACGAACTCATGGAACGATATCGAATTTTGATTACAAAAGAAACTTCATGTGAAACTGTAATTCAACGTGATTTGAATCGTACTTTTCCAGCTCATAAATTTTTCAAAGATAGCGGAGGCTCTGGACAAGATTCATTATACAAAGTATCAAAAGCATATGCAGTGCATGACTCTGAAATCGGATATTGTCAAGGCTTGAGTTTCATCTCAGCTTCATTGTTGCTTCACATGCCCGAAGAAGACGCGTTTGCCCTTCTCGTAGCTTTCATGTACAATTACAAACTACGTGATCTCTACAAATTGGGATTTGAAGCCCTCTATTTACGGCTTTATCAACTTAATCGACTACTCAAAGAACAGCTCCCTGATTTGGCTGATCACTTTGAACAGAATGGTGTTGAAACTCACATGTTTGCTAGTCAATGGTTTCTCACACTTTTCACTGCAAGATTTCCTCTCTGTTTTGTCTTTCATGTCCTCGACATATTTTTACTTGATGGAATGATGATTATATTCCAAGTTGCCATGACCTTACTTTATGTCTGCAAAAAAGACCTCTTGGAACTGGATTTTGAAGGCATCTTAAAATACATTCGTGTTTCACTTCCGAAAAAGTGTCGAAGTGAGGCTCAAACACGAAAAGTAATGAAAATGGTTTGTGAATGGAAAGTCAAGAAATTGAAGAAATATGAAGATGAGTATCGACTCATAAAACAGGAGGAAGAACGTGAACAGGCCGCAATCAAATATTACGAGGAAAAGTTTGAAGAGGAACGAAAAATGTTGAATTGTGAAATTGAATTATTGAAAAGTCGATTACATGAATCGGAAAAACAAGAGAGACAAGCTAAAAATATCATCAGTGATTATAAGCAGATTATTCAAAGACAAGAGCAGCAAATAAATAAGATTAATACAATTTTGGGGGATGTAACTGTAAGTGTGATTCATTTAAAATGAAATTTGACATTAATTTTAATTTAAATTTAATTTTACAGAAAGTTGTTGGAAATTGCACAAAATGTTCATCATCCATGCCCCAACACTCACCATTACACAAACCACTTCCTTTGAATGGACTTGACACTGAAAATGTGGATACTCAAATCAGTCATCCATTGGACCCGTTACACGAAGCTCAGCAACGCATCCGTGAATTAGAACTTGAATTGGCCAAAACAAAATTGGACAAAGTTGAGGCGGAATGTCGTAACCAAGACTTGAATCACAAATTAACGACAATATCTGAAATTCATCAAAAAACCACTGGAATTAGTGGTGGAAGTGGTCCGGCTAGTTGGCAGCCATGGCTCTCAAAAACGTTGAATACGATTCAAGAGAAAGTCAATACAACAAAACGTGACATTCCAACGTTCCAAGCACATGTCCCATTGGAAGGCATCACTGGAATTACATCGAATGAGGTAAAAAAAATTAAATGACACAAAAAAAATGAAATGAATCACATTTTAAATTTCAGTTGAGTGCTACAAACATCAAGAATAAGTTATTACACCAGAAAAACAGTCAAAATCGTCATAGTTTTGATATAACGAAAATTTCCAGTTCAGGACAAACCGCAACTTCAGGGACAACTCAGACCAAAGACCCAGTTCCATTAAAGGAACACCCTTAAATAACACAAACACCTCAATAATGCTCGCGCCTTCGTAAAAATTAAATTCAATACAAAGAAAATAATCTCATTTCTCTAAAATGAAATAAAATAATCATAAGATACAAAAAAAAAATGGATTCAAATTAATATTCCAGTAAAATAATAATTATTACAATAAATATTCTTGCTTAATGCTTAATGCAAATATTAAATTTATGTATAAAAAATGATAAAAAGACTAACTGAAATATTATTATAATAAAATTTTCTTTCAAAACTCCAAGGAAAAAACATGAAATGAAAAAAATGTATTAAATCTACTAACATACTAAAATAAAATTAAATTAACTATAAAATTATTTAAAAAAAAAATATTATTATAAATGATAAGTAAATTTTGCACGACGCTATAGCTGAACACTATCTATAGAAAAAGATAGAAGTAAAATTATTCAGTATTTTATACAAAAAAAAAAAATCCAAGAAAAAATTTGGTTATCAAAATTATTTTTAATTTTAATCAAAAATTCTACAAATCAAATTTGTTGAGCTTCAAAGGACACTGAGTGCGATAAAAGGAAACATAGACTTTATTTTTAATTTAAATTTTAATATTTAGTTTTAAAAGTTATTTTTAAAAAATTAAAAATTGATGTGAGCACAGAATTCTTAAATGATTCTAAAAATAATGTACTAACCATTTAATTTAATATTACAAAAAAAATAAAGTATCTAAATAAAAAATAACGGTTATTTTATTACCCATGGTTAAATTTTAAATAATCACTCCGTCACTCCGTCACTGATCGCTATCTATAACTCTGAAACGGTCCATTGGAGCGAGGTTGGGGTTTTTTATGTAAGACAGATGAATTTATGTGGATTATTAATAACTTATTAGTTTGGAGATTGGGATCATGGATTGGCCTCCAAAACCCGAAAAACCGTTAAAAAACGGTTAAAAATTTTAAAAAAATGCTGATTGGATTTGTTGGATGAAGGAGAAAATAATCTAAAATGAACTGATCTTCTTTGAGATTAGGCTCCGGAGTCTAAAAACGGTCAAAAACCTAATTAAAGCCTAACGCAATTTTCAAAATAATTCAAAATGGCGAAAAAAATCAATTTTTGCAAACATCCGACAGTTTGGAAATTTTGAAAAATTCCTAAATGCTCTTTTCTTAATCGCCCAGTGGTTAGAATTTTTCTCATTTTTTTATTTTCTTCTTTTAGGGTCGTTTTTAAAATTTTAGAATTGTTGATAAGATTTGTTGTAAATTTTGAATATATTGAAAAATTTTCTGATTTTTTGACAATTTTAAGTTTTTCCAGAGTTTTTTGAAAGCTTTTAGAGTGCTTTAGGTCTTTACAAATACGATTTTTTAATGAAAGTTTTGAGTGTTTATTCCATATTTAGAAATTGACTGAAGTTTTTTTCAATGCACGGACAGCACGGACAGTGTTTAAAATACTCTTATTTTAACAGGAAAATTTATTTAACTGAATTTATTTCATTTTATTTCAAAATTCATAGAAAAATCATTAAATTATTCAATTTTATTACAAATAAAAATCAAACTGCATAATTCATCACAGTAAAAATAATAAAGAAAATTAACATAAAAATTGCGACTAAAGCAAAAACAATAAGACAAATTTTTTTCATTTCCGGAACCAGAATCATTTTTGTTGACTTCCATGGGTTTTGATACCAATTGAATGACTCTTCAGTGCGACTAAAATTTAAAAAAATAATTTAATCAATAAAATTAAAAAAATATTTAAATGATACTTTGGAACAGGTAACGGATTCGGTGGATGCCTCCCTAGTCCAACAGGGTTATCAAAGGCTTCCAGTTCCGTGAGCAATTCAAGCTCTAAATCAATTTTTCCCTTAAAAGTAAAATTAAATACAATTAATTTTTATTTTCACATTAAAATAACAAAAAAAACCCACTGTTTGTACAATTCCTTCTAGATTTTTACCGTACACAGGAAACCAACCTCTTACTTTGCGTTCATTGAACAAGTTCATTCGCTTTAATTTTTTGCTAAGATGACATTTTTCCGCAGTTTTAGTTGGAATGGGGCAATTCGATAAATTAAGTGATAATGTACCCAAAAAGTCATCCGGTGAAAATGAGTCATTATCCCATATTTGAACTTTTAATAATGGTGGAACTTTTAATTCTGTATCAAATTTCTCGTAAAAACTTTTCTTCTTTGTAATTATCATCTAATGAATATTTTTTTGTTTGTGTTAATAATCATTATTAATAATAAAAATATAAATTACAAAAATTTTTTTACCATATCCTCGCCCAAATTATATTTAATTGGGAAAATCATACGCCAATTAAAAGTTCCTTCTCCAGTTAATGAGCGATAATGTATATCAGTGTATTGTGCTAAATTGATATCATCTAACCAACTGTAATTATTAAATTTATTTTATATTTAGCTATCAGTTTTTTTTTCAATTAATACCATTTAACATAAATATCTGACATTTTTTTGCCAAAAATGTTTTTATCATCTAAAATGACATCACTCGTATTCCAAACAATGACTCGCAATTCAAATTTCTTTGCAGGTTCTGGTGTGATATTAATTGCAGGTGGTGTTCCATTGACTTCATGTAACTCAATCCAAAGTTGAAGTTTACCCTGTTCAATTCCTGGTCGATCTTTGCGGTACAATGATCTTGTCTCGACGTGTTCTGGCACCAATGTGTATTCGATGCCAGGAATTTTATCTAATTGCTTGAGAACTGACAATGAAAGTCTCTCTTTAAGATCCTCATCTTTTTCAATTATTGTAATATCATCAAATGTCACACCATTTACTTGAATTTTATTGCTGTAATAAATTGGAGGTTCAATTTCATTTTCATTGCAAATATTTGCCAAAATTTCAGATGGTTTGTACTTGTCACGCCACGCATTGTAACCAAATACCGAAAATTCATTGATAAGACCACATTTTGCATGGTGTTTGGAATGCCATCGATCCTCAATATCAATTTCAGTTGTTCCAATTAAATCGTCTGATGTGATTTCATCGCGATCCAGCACTGATATTTTTAGGATGTTATCTTTGGGTAGTATTGCATTTAATTGATATCGCTTGCCAAAAATGGGTGAAGATTGGTTTGTCATGTAATTTGAACGATCTTTGATTTTTTGGTCACCCAAGTCGATTCTGATATAAGGATCTGAACTGCCAGTGCGGTCTTTGGATCTTAAATTGATGCCGCGTACAATGTAAACTCGGACAATTACCTCCCTTTCTTGTGTTATGAGAGAAAATTTCCGAAACCTTGACCTTGGTTCAATGTACGAAGCACGAGAATTCCTTAAGAAATGTTCCCTTCCTTCAATTTTATGAATTTCAAATGATGCCTTGAGATAAGCATACGCATGAAACTTATCAGGACCTTTCAATTTATATTCACCTTCGTTGTAAAGCGGAATCGCTTCAGCCCAATCTTGAAATTGATTGAATTCTGGTTGTTTTTCCAATTCCGATGGATAAATGACGAGACAGTGTTTTAAATTATTAGGATGATTTTCGATTACATTATCTTGCATTTCATTGAAATTCAATGAATTGTAATATTTCGTCCACCAAGTGTAATCTTTATTGAATTTGGAATGTGAAATTTTCCTTTGAACTGGTAGTTCGAAAACACCAATTTGTTTTAATTTAACTAACAGTGAAATTTTTTTCCATAACGATTCATTTTCAGTGGTTTCTCCAGCAAGCAAACGACCTTTTTCCAATTCAGTTTCATCAAATTCGTCTGTAATGTGATGCGATTCCATCCGAATTGAGGTTTTTCGTTTATTTTCATTGAATTTCACATGCTTGAAATATTTTTCCAAATTCGTGATTGTCCTTGATCCGATAATGACATGCTTTCGTCGACTTATGTCAATGTGTTTCACTGTCAAAGGATGCCAATACTCAATTTGAGTTGGAAGTGACACGTATCCAAATGAGACACCATCATGGAAATTATAACCGTTACCTAGGCGTTTTCCAGATATGCCAGAAAATAATGTGAGCTCACCGATGCTCAATTCAATTTTGAAACGACCTTCAGAGAACCTTGGTGGATTTTTCATGGAGCGTATTCCGATGAAATTTGCGCTTAATCTGAAATTTAAAATTGAATTTATTTCATTTTTAAATCGAAAATTTTAAATTTACTTCAATTCAATTAATTCTGGTGCAATTTCCATTGGAATTCCTGCCATATATTCAATTGTTGGAATTAAATTCGATGAGAAATTGATTTCAGTGAGTTCAATTGCAAGCAAAACACTTGCGGTGACGCGTCCTTCGTTGTAAAGATTCACCCATTCAAATACTGGTAAATTTCTTTTTTTGTCTTCTTTTGTTTTGAACGGAATGAGGTCCGTTATTGCATGTGCAATTGATTTTCTTAGGGATTTTATTTCATGAAATGGTTCAATTGAGTGCTCGTTTAAATTGAGAGAGGTTCGAGGAGGGTCATTTCTTTTAAAAAGTGTTTGAATGATGTTTTTATCAGTAACTTCATCGTCATCATTCATAAATTTAAGATGAGGTACCATGAATCCGATTCCAATTTGATTATCATTGCGCTTGAATTGAAAAAAAAATTCTGTTAAAATGAAAATATTCCATGAAAATAATTTTCTGTACTAACCGAGTTTTTCTTTTCATCAAAAAGTATCAAATTTATAGAAATTGGGTCATCTTCTAATTTGTTTTCTTCCCCTTTCACAATTCTAACATCATGGAGAATTAATGTTTGATTCCAAACTGGTGATGAAGTTCCTTTCAATGTCTAAATGAAAAAAATGAAAATCCAATGGCTTGAATCCCAATCAATTGACTCACCTTCGTTTCCGCCTTGAAATCCCCAACACAAAACACCAATTTCGGATTACACATTCCATTCCTCACATTTCCATTCATAATCTTAGCATGATGAATGAAAATCTTACAATTGAATAAGCGTTCATTATTGCCTATTATTATAACAGACATATCCGATTCTTGTAGGGCTTCAATTAATGGGGGTGTGTATTGTGACGCTTCATCTTCGGTGTGTGCCCATGCAACATAAGACAATTTACTAACAAAACAACCACAGTTTTTACATGAATGGGAACATGCCACGTTCTATTAATAAAATGAAATTTAAAAAAATAATAAAATATCTTAATTATTGATGTAAACAAGATATTTAAAGTACCTTCATTAAAATTTCTTTCCGTACACCACAAAAAACACCTTTTGATGTTTCAATTTGTGAATACAAATAATGAGAAATATTTAATTGTCCTATCATTTTAAGATGACCATCAATATATATTTTGATGAAAAGTTTGGGATATTGATTTTCTATGAACTGAAATTGAAAGGAAAAATGAAAATAATTAAGAAGAACACGTGCAAAAGGCAAAAGTTTTTCAATTAAAGGAAAATACCTTGTTTTTGAGCAATGATTTTAATTTTTGTGCTAAATCCTTAATTTTTTGAATTGAAATTTCCATTGAACTCTTCTCAGAAGGAATATTTTTAATTGAATCCTTTACGTCTTTTAGAATTTCAATTCCAGATCGCTGAAAAAAATAAGAAAAAAAATTAGAGGCGATCGTTAACGATATTCATAAGCGCATTTCCAGGAAGCCGGCCATTTTGGAAAATTTCGTGATTTTTTTAAAAAAGTCGGTCATTTCGGAAAACTTCACGATTCTTAAAAAAGTCGGCCATTTTAGAAAATTTCACTATTTTTAAAAAAACTCGGTCATTTTGGAAGATTTTACGATTTTTAAAAAATTCCGTCATTTTAGAAGCATTCACGATTTTTAAAACAGTCGGTCATTTTGGAAGATTTCACGATTTTTAAAAAAGTCGGTCATTTTGGAAGATTTCACGATTTTTAAAAAAGCCGGTCATTTTGGAAAATTTCGCGATTTTTAAATAAGTCGGCCATTTTGAAAAATCGGTCATTAAGTTTTAAGTTTTTGTGATCCGCGTTTTTTTCGCATCCAGCGTTTTTTTTTACGAGATGCGATTTAATCATACAGTATTGGAAAATTCCACACTATTGGAAAAGTCGTCCATTTTGATTTTGACAGAGACAGACGGACGACATAAAGGCTTTCAATACTCAAATTTCTTTGAAATCAACAAAAAATGCGCTTAAAACGCAAATTTTCCTAATTAAATGAAGCAAATAAAAGGAAAATCATACCAATTCCCTTTGAATACATTTCAAATAATTTTCATCCCAATTTGTGATCATCTTGAATGTTCGATACTGTTCGACCTTGAGAGTTTCCTCAACCTTGTCAATAATTTGTTGTGCAAATTTATCCAATATATTAACTTGTTTTTCCAGATTGTCCGCATATTGAATGTTTATCATGTCGCATTGTCTTAACCCATTGACCTAAACACAAATGCGTATAAAATATCTTATGTTTAAAGTAACATAAAAATCACAATACCATGAATCGCATTAGCAGTTGAAGATGTTTTTCCACCTCATATTTACTACGATTGTCTTGCAACTTGATTTTTAATCTAAGCAAAGGACGTAAACAGTTATTGAACTTGACATATTTCCAATTAAAGTCAGGATAGCTGTAAGTCAACAAAGTATGGTCATTGGATGTCGATGCTGTAATGTTAAAAAGTTGGTTGTGTTAGGTCAAGAAGATGAAAATAAAAATGTAACATAATTCAAGGACATACCACCACAACAAAGGGAAATTTTGATTCTTTTATCACGAATATTCATACAAGTAACTTCAAGTAATGCTAAATTTAGGGTAAAATCAATAGTGGACCAGTAAAATTCTTCATTGATGGTTGGAATTAAAGAGGGACTTAAACAATGCTTGACAGTTCCATACGATGGTTCAGATTCAAGTGTAACAAGGAGTTTCCCGAGATATGAATGAGGATTTTTTGTATCATAAAAATACAAATAAGCAGGTCCTAGTGATGGGAATTGAATTTCATCTGTAAAAAAATATAAAAATCATTTAAGAGAGATAAAATTTAAAAAATTGCTTGAATTGTACCAGAATTTCCATTGAAAGCCATTTCCTGTAACGAAAATTCAAAAAATGCCAGTGGAATCCAAACGCAACACTGTTGTTTCATTAAATTGAATACGAATGTTTGACATAGAGATGGAAAATATCCATCAAATATGAAATATTCATTCCATGCTTGAATTTCATTGATTGCGGTCTTACAGATGCTTGTTTTTGCCTGTAACGGGTTTGGACATTAAAGAAAATTAATTTAAAATGAAATAGTTTTAAGGAAAATTACTGAATATCCACAAAAATTGATTTGTATCATAATTTCTTCCTTCAACTCAAATGTACCTGAATGGACTTTGACAAGAAATTTCGTACGTTGTGCATTCTGATTCGGACTCTCTGCCAGCAATAAATGGCTGTAAAAAAATTTTAACTGTAAAACTTTTTCAAAAATACGGACCATATTGCATTGAAATTACTTTTCAATATCATCGAAATCATTTTTCTGGAGTTTGACTGGTGCTGGAGTCTCAAATTTCGATACAACTGAAATATCTAATTGAATGAAGCCTGCACTCACACCTGCTTTGTCTATCGTCTGCTTTTCCAGAGTACCCCATTTTTTGAAGAATGCGTGATCTGAAATAATTTGAATATGATATCCAATTAAAAATAAATTTTTAATAACTTACTCGTCGCCTCCCAAATGCTCCTCAAATCGATAATCAATTCACCTATCACCGGATTCCGTTTGCAGAACAATTTTCTTTGCATCACTCTAATTTCAATTGATTTCCTCAAAAGTTCATTTAAGGTACATGTCGTTTCAAATACAAAATATTCGTTGAAATATGGACAATCTGAATTGTGATACACGAAGGTTTTTTTATGTTTTTGATCAAAACTCACAATGACAAAGGTGTCTGCATTTAAAATGTGCAAATGTTTTGCTTTGTGAATTGTCACACAAATGAGAAATTGTTGAGGTGCATCGGAAAAACAGGTGAGGTCTATGTGTGACATTGATTCTATTTTTTTTAATACAAAAATAAAAGGAAGAAAATAAATCTCGTAATAAGACGTTAATGGAAGGTGAAATAAATTATGGGAAGACATGAAAATCATTGCTTACTATAAATTTAAGGTATGTCACTTGGTAAGGGCGCATTTTATGAATAATTTGAATAAAATGCGCTTTTGAGCTTACTTTGGCTTTCACGTTTTTTTTTAAAGTCTGTGATTTTTTCAGACTTTGGAAAATTTCTGCGGTTTAAGGAAACTACACAATTTTTCAAAAAACTTTGTAATTTTTTTGCGGTTTCTGAAAATTTTGCACTTTTCCGCCATTTTACAAAATTCCTCGAATTCGCTTTTTTTGACACGAACAAACGGACATCAATACTTATTTTTAAGGCATTTCGATTAAAGACGGTTTGTCCGCCATCACTCCGCAAGTCCGTAAAAAATATGAGATTGGGCTCAGGGTTAGGACTCCAGACCTTGAAAACGGTCAAAAGCCCAAATTTTCAAATGAAAGTTTTTTTCAAAATGGCGTATTTTCTTAACAAAAAATCAAAATGCCGCATTTCTTTAAAAAAATTTGAAGTGGTTCTCATGTTTTTAAATTCGATGAGTAATTGCGCCAAAATCGGTTAAAGGGCAAAAAGCAAATGATGAGAGTGAGAGAAGGTAAATGCACTTTTAAACCTCATTCCATGACTATCATTTTCTCAATATTTCACGTACATCAAATTTTCTTATACATTTCATTGCAAATCAAATAGGTGTGGCAAAAAAACACACACAGTAAATAAAACCGTCACAATATTTTTTGCCTCTTTTATTTCAATTACGTCATCTTTGGTACTAATATTGCTAACAATTTCATCAGACAATTGAAGATTTTTATTATTTGTATTTTTTTTCATCTCCACTCACATCACTTCTCATATTCTCTCATTGTCCATGAAGTGGTATTACAATTGTATCTTTGTCTTGTTTACTTGAAATTAAAATTAGAAATACATATCCTTGTCGTCAAATTAATTGATTGTAATGAAATGAATGAACAAATGTGACAACAAGATTTTCTCTTAAAATTTAATATACAAAATACTTGAATTTAAGTCGTAGTTTTAAGATGGTATGAAAATCATTGAACAAGAACTTGAAAATGTACTACAAGGTAATGGAGAAATAAAATTTGAGTTAAACTAGAAGAGAAACCGATTTATGATTAAAATAGAAAAATCTGGTTGGTTGAAAATGAAACGTTTTAATGTCATTGAACGAAAACTTAGAAGAAAACCCTTAGAAATTCATGATATGGGTACTTAATAAATATAAAAATGAGTAATTTTGAATGAAATTATTGGAACGTAGATAATTGGTATGGAAAAGTCTAGTCTTTGAATAATATTTGTGTACTCAATGAAATCGATAGAAGGGCTCGGAACGTGCTCTGATTCAGCGCATTCGTTGAGGGATTGAATTTTGAACGCATTTCTAACCGATTTTGAAAAAAAAAATATAATGGTAACTCTTTGATCTGCATGCAGCCCTCAAGGTGAATGTTTAACTTGCAGTGCATCTGTACTAAATTTTTCGGGAGGATAAAAATTTATGACTGTATTTTTTTTTTAAAGTAATTTAGATTAATCAGGTTTTTCATATTAAATTAATTACTTAGGACTTCTAGTAAAGATTAAAAATTTTTAACCTTTTCACAATCTAATAATTTTATCACTTTCTCTTGACCTAAATCCTAATTGGTGGAGACATGTGCATGAAATCAAATGAAATTTCCTCGAAAAAACAAAAACTTAATCAAACGCCATTCAAAATTACAATTAAATCTATTCGAGTAAGATAAAGTGAATAAATCAAATGTTTGTACAAATAAGATCAATTTTAATTATTGGAACAAAAGATGTTTGTTTAATTGATGATTTGTTACACAATTGTATGACTAAAAGGAGATGAAAAGAGAGAAAGAAGAACAAGAAGAAAAAATTAAGAAGCTCTTGTAATGCTATTTTCACTAAAAATCATGATAGGGGCAGCGAATTTTTAGTTGCTTTTTGTGTGAATCCTCTTCATGGTCCTAGAATTTGCAGCAAGCAAAATTCAAGCTCATTTAATGAGCATCATTTCTAACCATCTTTGAAATAAATTCTGAATTTTGATTTGACTATTTCTTTGTATGATGGACAGGCGTATGTGTAAATGGGTCTTAATGCGGCTTTGAATATTAAAATTTAGTTGCAAATGTTTAATTAATGGGTATAAAAGTTTTATTGCATTATTTGTTTTTTGTATGATGTATTCTATGTGTGATTTGTATGTGAGTGTTCTGTCAATGATTAATCCGAGGTATTTTGCTTCAGAGCTCCATGGTATTTCGTTTCCATCAAGCACAAATGGTCTGTAAGGTAATTCTCTGATGTGTCGTCTTGTTACCTAGATAGCTTGAGATTTGTTCGTGTTGGAGGAACTTTCTTACTTCCAAGTTATCCGTTGCCCCTAAAATTATATTGTTAATTTTTAATGAAATATTTAATTGATTTCCTTACCGATAATGACTTTTTACTATATTTCCATAAAACTGAATTCATCACATGGCTCTGACAGGTGACCAAATTCTAGAATCTATTCCATTCTCTTCGCTTATAACGTTTTTCTAACTTTGATATAAAAATTAACATTAATATAAAAATAAATAAAATTTGATGTCTAAGTTAAAACTTTTCCCATTAATAAAGAAAAAATAACAATAATTTTGTATCATCTCAAAAGTCACTAATCATGAATTTAATAATAATCGTTTTTATCTGTTTTTATCTTTTTGTCTGAGTATTTCATACAAATAAATATACGATTGCAAAAATATAACAAAACCAACTGTGAGTTATCACTCAATTTCATTTTTCCTACAATACACTCAAAAATTTCATAGAAAATTATTTCTATTTCCATTTGTATTTGATGTAAATGTTTACATAGTAAAATGAATGAAACAATACAAGTGTGGTCCTTTTGCGATAATTGTGTACTGATACCCTCATAGACACACAGAGACATTTTCATTTAGAGAAGAAGCGAAATAATATAATAAAATATATAAAAAAGAATAGAAATATAATTTTTTGATTGAATCCATTCTATGCGCAATTTTTCCCTATTATCATTTACAATTGGAGCTCGGTCGTGAATAGACGTGAAATTATCTTGTTGTCTCAAAAGCTTAACGTGTCTCGACTCACTCTCCCACTCACTCAGTAATAATTATGTCTTTCTTTATTAGTAGTGATTAAATCAATTACATTATTGGTGTTAACAACGGTTTAAATTAGAACAAACAACAACTAGTTGCACTTAGTAATATGGAAAATTTTTAAGCAGCATATGGTGCTGATAACAGTCAAAAATAATAAAAATAATCATTTAATGTGACAAGATAATTACCATTAAAACTATTAATTAAAAAAAAATATATGTTAATGAATTTTAATAATAAAAATGAAATACGCGGAAAATTAAGTGAATGAACCGAAACGTGACATCAATTGAGTAAGTTGAATGCAATGAAAGATGAAATGTCATGAAACAATTAAAAATAATATTAATTGAAATGGAAATTCATAGTGTAACTAAATGAAAAAATGATGATGTGTAACGTAACCAATTTGATATTATAGAAAATTAATTAAATTAATTGAAATTATTTGAATAAAATATTGTTCTAGGTTAAAGTGTATTAATTATAGCAGTGGGCTTTAATGATTGACATAAATTATAAGTGAATAAAAATATTTTACATGAAGTTTATGAGAATTATTAGTCAAAATAGTTATGAAATGAATAAAATTGTAATTAATAAAAGTTTTGTGGACTTTTATAAATAAAATTAAGAGTTGACGTCAAAGAACGTTTTGGATTTTAATGAATAACCAGGCGTTTCCATAAAATTAACTTTTCTTTAATTGAAGTATTTGAATAACCCTGGGAGGTGTGGATAGGCATAATTATTACAATTCAAATTTAACAGTCAAGTCAGAAAATTTTTTAACATATTCTTTTACGAAGCCAGTAAATTTCGCCTCCACGACTTTCAATCCATCAGTTCTGTTTGCCACCGTCACCGAATAAGACTCAACTGCCGCCTGAACCTAGATTGGTAATTTAATATCAATTTTTGAAGATGCTGCCATATCTATACGTTCTCTTTTTGATTCCAATTCATTCTTTAAACAAAATATGGACGAATCATGCTGAGACTCCTTACCATCGGCAATGGGCACACGAAACAAGTCCTTCTTTATGAACAAGGTCTTCAGCCAGGAATAATGGATGGTAGTTTCACTACCATTATTATTCAGCTCTACCTTAATACCCTTGACACCACCAGGAAAAGCAAAAGCTACAAGCACTATTTCTAACCTACTTACCTCGTCGGAAAGAATCTGGCGAGTATTCGTTGAAGGGCCATCATCACTATCAGACTCACTTTTCAATGATTTATCATCATCATGATCTTTCACAACAAAATAATATTGATGTCAGAGATTTAAAAAACCTCGAAACACGTCAAAAAGATTCTTCAATTATTGGGACAGTAGAAATTGGAAAATGGCTGACCAGACTTGAACGGTTTTTTTCAATGTTTCTCAAGTTTTCCATATATTTTTGTTTGCTCTACCTCCTGATTTTCATTGCTTAAAAAATCTGGAAGAACTTGAAATAATATTTTTATCCGATAATTTTTTAAAAATGTAAAAAATTGGGAAAATACTTACAAAATCTAACGTATGAATAAACCTTATCTCGTAATTTGCTGATTTAAAGGCATACAATGAGTTAATTTCACTTTTCACTATAGAAACTCATTATGAAATGGAATTAAATTTGCTAGGATACGGATAAGTTCTCCTGGATAACATTTAAAAATATACGTTAAATTTTTTGAAATTATTTAAAAGTTACGAAAATAATCAACTTTAATAATAATTTGATTTCATTTTAATTAGAATTTTTAAGAGTGTTTTTCCACTATTTTGATCAAAGGATCAAAGCATATGAATAAATTGTAAAATACTTTCTCATTTTCTTTCTTAGCAAATACATGGCCTAATTATCTATATTAAAAATATATTTTTATTTTTTTATGAGTCTTTTGTTGAATACTAAGAATTTCACAAACATTTCACGAAATAAGATATCTTCAAATATTATGAAGGATCTCAAATTATTTTTATAATATTTTTTTTCTATTTTATTGTCAATTGAAATGGAAGAAAAAACAGAATAGAATAATAGAAAAAGTGTGCGAGTTTCAAGTTAATTTGAAATTGTATCACCATATGTGGCAATTAATTTTGATACTTTTTTTTCATGGTTTATTTACCTTATCAGTCTATGTTTGTTGTTGCTGTAATATTTGTCAAAAGCTAGTCAAAAGTAATCGATATGATGTTTCATCCTTAATGGTAGATTGGTTTTTTGACTTGAATAGACTCAATTTTCAAAAAATTATATTTATTATAAAAATATTTTCTTTAAAAAGCATGCCACTAATGACATGATACGTGGGATTAAAGTTACTTACCTTGAACTTTGTGTCAGTTGATTTTTCACCTTTGAACGAAATGGTTGTAAATTCATTCCCTTTGGTTTTTTAAAATAATTTAGTGGAATTTAAATTGAAAAAAATATTAATTTAAATGAAATTGCCTCTTGAGATTTCATTGACATTGAATTGAAATATTCGCGTGATATCCTTACAATTCATGACATTTGTCCGTAATTGACATTCAAGGCTTATCTTACATTATTTTTATTTTCAATTCATCTGTTAAAGGACAAAAAATTAATGTTATAAACATTTAAAAAAGAAGGACAAAACAATTAAAAAAGAATTCAGACATAAAAGAATGCCAACATCATTCTACTTGTTTCATAGTGCAGCGAGAGAAGCACCGACGGTCGATTTAAATCACTTTCAAATAAATAATAATCAGAAGCTTGGAATTAAGGTAAACATTAAACATTGATAACGCAAAATAAATACATTTTTCTAAAATCTTACTTTTTTCAATTTCAGCATTGGCTCTCAAATAAATTACATCTCCCATCAACTCCCAGCAACATAAGGAAAAACAGTAAAATTAATGAAAATGGCGAACTTCAATCCATCTTAGATAAGTCATCGTCCACAGCTGGACAAATGGCAGATGTGTGTTTGTTACGAGACAGTCCTTTTAGAATACTAAGGGTATGTAAAAAATATATTAAAATATGAAAACTAAAATTATTTTTCCAAGAAATTGAAATACAATGAAAGGAAAACGTAAGATAATTCATCTTAACGAAAAGTAGTGAAAGGAAAATTGAAATTGCGTTGAAAAAATGAATGCTTAGTGATAAATAGAATAATTAAGTACGTGTTTGATTGATTTGTTAATAATTGATGTTGTGATTTTGCTTTTTCTTATTTTATATCTATGGGCATCGATTTTGCGTATTAAACGGGATTAACCCGATTTTTTTTGTAAAATCCCGATTAATATTTGATCGTTCGTTCATTCATTAATAGGATTTGAAAAAGAGGAGCGCATTTTCTGTCGATATGAGAAAAAATGCGTTGCCAGTCCGCTTTTCTGTGCTTGAAGGAATGTCTCAAGGATTTTTTATTTATTTATTAGTAGATTTAGGAGTTTAGATAGTTTATCTTCATAGTCCGTTATCCGTTTGTGTATTCCGTGACTGTTTGATGTGATGTGGTGTTAGATTATACATTTTTGCTGATTTGAATCTTATGCTTTCAGTACCGTACCTTGTGGTTTTAATTGATGAAATCTGTACAATATTTAATTGCTATTTATCAGATACTTCAATGAAATCGAGATATCTCGATTTTTTGTGCAACGTCTTTGGAATCCCTAAGTAATTTCCTTATAAACGTGTCTTTTTTTAACAGGAACAATAACAAATTATAATACAAATTCATACGTAAGAATGTTCGGTAATTTGTATTGCAAATCAATTTCAATCATTCATTTAACAAGCAATGCTCATTATGTAAGAAATTTAATGATGAAATCACATTATGAATAATTCTTACGAATTCCATTTCGTAATACGTTGTTGTTTCATTTGATGGCTTTTGATGTTGCACAAGTTCAAGTTCTTAAAGCAACGTCAATTTTATGTAACATTATTAATTGTAACATAATTAATTAATAAAGTATTGTTTTTTTTTGTACAATGAAAGCATTCTCAAAGTTCGTCTGATTAACCTTGATATGAAAATCAAATTTTCAGTAAATTGAGTCTGAAAAGTTTTGTACGAAAATACCTGATCTAAAAAAATGTTTTAAAAAAATTGATGAATTTCCATAGAGACAAAGAAAAGGCTAGAAAAGTTCATTAACTTACCAAAAACAAATTTCCCGCTCAAAAGTTCGTTGATCCAAGTACTCGTGCAAAAAAAAGTAAATTTAACGACTACCAAAATACACAAACATTACGTTATAAACAAATCAGTAACCTACCTCATTTTACTCTCCATCTCCCGTGAACATTGAAAGGATGTGAGATAAATTTTCTCTAAAATAAGTGTATCATCTTCCCATTTTGCATCTCTTTTCATCACATATACACACACACATATAAACAGAAAATATGCCGGCTACAAGGAATATGAAAAATAAACAAAAAATATTTAAAATTTATTCCCATCTTCTCCGATAACGATGAACACACGTAAGGGAATTCCATCTATCGTTATTGCATGCCTTACTTTTTGAAAAGTAGCAATTTAACGATGTAATTGTGTAATGTAGGCATACATTGAAGTACTCTAATAATTCAGAGATTTTTCCAATCGCATGTGTACATTAATGACAAAATTGGAGAGATTTGTGTGATTCCTTGGTGTACAAACGTTGCTATAAAAGGACACGTCTTTGACTAAACCACTTCAGTCAGGATCGGAACGTTAAGACTTTTAAATTAAAATACCTGAAAGAAAAAAAAAATAGAATTTATTAAAATTAAATTATAAATTACAACTTAAAAAATTCAAAAATTTATGTTAGATTGAAAATTGCTTGTAAAAATAATTTTTAAAAAAAAGTTATTCATAAAACTATTAAAAACAAATTAAGAAAATTAAAATGAAATTGTGATAATAAAATTTAAAGAAAAAATCTTATTTTGACAGATGAAAAGATTAAGATTAAGAATTGAAAAGCCAAGTTAAAAAGGATAATTCGGATTAAAGTTGATAAGATTAAAATCTATAAATACATTTTTTTACAGAAACAAACAAAATGTCAAAAGTATGGATTTAGAAAAATGTTAAACTTGTCTTCAATTATTCATATTAACATTTTTTGCTTACAAGAACGCAATTTAACATTAAATTGTGTATAAATTATTAAAAATTCCATTAATTTTTCAGAAAAATTAAAGACAAAAATAAAATATTACGCCTTCAATGTTTTGAACAGTTTACTTAGTCGAAAAAGATTTAATGAAATTACCTGAAAATTTTTTAAAAACTAAATTTTTAAAAAAATCATCTTTTTCAAATTTTCAAAAAAAAAATTTTCTAATTGAAAACTTTTTTTTAAATTTTTTAAAAATATTTTCAATTTTTTAATACCAAATTTTGATTTTTTTTAACTTTTAAAAAAACCTTTGACCGACAAAAAGAATTTTAATGCACTTTTAATTTCCAATGGGATTCAATTCAAAATTCAAATGATATGCATTTGAAAGCCAAAAATCATAATAAAATTTATTAACTTTGAAATTTCATATCAAAAACAAAAAATGTAAAATTTGAATTCTCATATGTGAACTCTTAACTATTTCAAGGTTAAATTTAATTTTATTTAATCGGAAATATTTGGTACGTAAAAGAAATTTTTGGTTATAAAAATATATTAAAAAAGGGGAAAAGTTATTAAAAAATACTTCTTGAAAAAAATCACAGTCCAAAATCTAATGAGCTGAAGTAAGTGAAGTTTATCAACTTCAAAAATTACAAGTTTTCGTAATGTGAACTCAAAAACGTAAAACAAGCGAAAAAATTAGAATCTGAAACTTGTACAATTTGTAATAATGAGTGTCTTGTTAAAAATTAAGGAAAATGTTGCTATTGATTAGAACAATAATTGTACAAGTTTCAGATTCTAATTTTTTCGCTTGTTTTACGTTTTTGAGTTCACATTACGAAAACTTGTAATTTTTGAAG